>WNNJ02001240.1:0-195157 GCA_012934845.2 Pomphorhynchus laevis | reverse complement strand
TATAATTAATCCAATGTATTTTTATGATAACCTTAAATTAATTTACAATTTACCAAAAATGATATAATTACATCATTTTAACACTAAAATGATGTAACAAACTTAACGATGTTTATATACAGCCAAAATTATATTTATAATCGTAATTATAAATAATTAATATAATTAATATAATATTAAGATCAATAGAATTAATCTGATTATACTATTTATTATAATATAATTAAAATAATAAAATATTATTAAAATATAATATTAATATAATTATTATATTAACATTAAAATGATGACGCGAGCTTAACGATGTTTATATACAGCCAAACTTCTATAGTATTACATATTTTTCTTATAATTTATTATTAAAAGCTCTTCGTTGTCTCTCGGCTTTGGGCAGAATAAGAATCAGTTATGAGGAATATACAATAACTCGAATTTTTGTGTATGCTATCTGGGGTTCTTGCTAGACTACTTGGCAACGAAGACGAAGTGATTTGTTAATGAAGATCAATGATGACGGTGACAAAATGTAATCAATTTTGATTAATGGGATTGCGGAAAGTATGATATAATGTAATAAGTGAAAAATAGAAGTGGTTAGAGTGCGCAAAATCTGCATCGACTGTGACTCTAACGATCATCACAAGGAATACGGACGGTACAAAGTTTGTCGTAGTATCCGCGTAGGTAAGCTTAAGCGATAGCAGATCTTTATGAGTTTTGTGAATTTTAGTAAAAAAAGGCAGAGGATATTTCGAAACTGCAATGATATACGGGTAGATGAGACTAAGTTTGGAGGTGTATTGTATAATGCATTGTTTGAAACGTAATGTCTTGGGTATACCATGGTTATTTCGATAATTAACAGAGATTGGATATAAAAAGGTTAAGGTGGCTACTAGGGTTGATGAATTTTTCGTGAAAGGCCTAGTATCTTTTTAATGTATTTACACGAATCGATATTTGAAAGTTATGAGTAAATAAATCTAATCATATAACATGAAGTGTGTATGTTATCATTGGCTATAACATTATTTAAAATAAACGAATTGCACATGAAACGAACTTTTCCGAGATTTATTCAAGCGAATGTGCTGGTTGTTTAAATTATATTTATTATACTTAAGCTTTTAATAAATAAAGGTTTTATTAACAATACAACCTATAAGAAAGTAACAACAGAAATACAAAACAGCGTTCAAGTAGTATGCACTTCTCTATTCTTGCCGATGACTTAAATCATCTTCTACAACCCTCACGCCTTCAAGTTCAGATGGATCTGAGCCACCGGCCCCACCAGCGCGCTGCCTTCCGACCGAACCATTCGGAGTCTGTTACCCCCAAAGAGTACACACGAGGCGGATTATGGTCGGTAATCTCGAGATAAGGAGCTTGATAAACCTTAGTCTTTGCTCTGGGGGACGCCCTCTAGCAAAGAAGACCAATCTCGAGATAGGCCAATTACCCCAAAGGTGTACTTGAGTTTCCCATTTAATGACAGATGCTGGGCCCGTCTCAGAGCCCAGCATCTGATATAAGAGATATCGAAGGGAATGAAGATGCGGTCAAATGCAGCAGAAAAATCAAGAAAAAAAATCCACAGCAAGCTTATGACAGTTATCCTGACAACACTGGTGAACTTTAGAATGAACCGAGCCCGTTTGGACAAACCCATGAAAACTCGGTGGGATTAAATTACGTCTACTTAAATGGTCCCTGATTATACGCGCAAGCGCTTTTTCGTAAATGGAGATGAGGGAATTTTGAATCGCAATGGGCAGCAGGTCTTTAGGACAAGATACCGGATTTCGCTTTGGTAAAAATATTCTTCGGCTAGTGTTGATGCCTGCTACATCGGATGGTGAGGCTAACTGCATTGTGACGGTCACTTTTCTTCATTGATCGGCTGTCAAAAGCTGACTACCTAAAGCGAAATTTGTTAACGAGAAAGTGTGGCTCCATAGTTATGCAGGGCTAGTGACTCCTCCAAAACTTTATAAATGTCTACGCTACCAATCCACCCCGATGCCCTCTCTTGACAGAAGACAAATTTCTCCTATCGTTCTTGGCTCTGCGGAGTGCGGCATTAATTCAACGACCAGTTCTGTCGTTGAAGTCACCGAGTAACATGTCGTAGCCGCTACCTAAAATACGGTCTAGGAGATCACGGCTCCTGTGAATCTCTCCCGGCCGGATGTAGATATTGACTAGACTGATGCGTTTACCGTGTTTGACAAGTGCTAAAACTAATCAAGACACGGCTGGCCAAGAATAGTTTAGTAAGAGGGAAGATCTTAAGATACTTTTAACTAGGGTTAAAAGACCTTGGGATGAATAGGAGTGGGATGGGTTATGTCCAGAGTAAAATGTGCGTTGAAATGCTTTGGGGTAAATCGAGTTATGTCCTGGGGTAAACAGATAGACCGCGTCTCCTCAAGGACTATAACATCTGCATCTCTACCAGATAGAAGCCGAAGGGCGGAAGCACTTCCCAAATTCCACTGATAGACATTCAGTAAAAAAGACCATTGAGTACTTCCCATTGTAATAATGTAACCGGAGTGGGACGTATACCGCCTAGTCGGAACTAGAGGGGAACAGATCACCCATTCCACCTCCGATTCCTACAAATGAAGACATTTCCCACGGGCGTTGTTTTCATTTCCCTCGGTACTGACTACAGCCCATATTAAGTTGCATGCTAATTTCATTCGGGTTATATTTTGCGAAGAACCTGTCTGTTGTTTTTTTGATTTGGTGTACTTCTATAAATTGTTAACTTTCCACACTTTAAGTGAGAGGAAGAACTTTGCCAGTTGACTCATCAAATTCTTAATCAAGTTCTCAAGGTGTACCATTGAGGCCTGTTGTTTCTCATCTATGAGTTTGAGGATTTCTGAATCACACATTTTGTCTTCTTTTACTGCCGAGACAGCCTCCACAAAAGTCGTCGGTTTAGGTATCACGCACCGGTGTCTTTTCTGGTAAGCTTTAAAAACTTTACATTTTTTAGACCACGCCGGGTGATCATCCCCAAGCATCAAGAAAATTTTAAACAGCTGGAGGAATGATAACCAGATTAATGGATGCACTAGTCACACCTTCTCTTCTTGATATCCCATGCGCGAGATCTGGAAAAATAACGGTGTCGGACAAAGAAAGCAGTAGGAAAGGAAAATGATGATATTTCTTCCATCGGCAGGGGTGAAGTAAGTGGTTTCTCTACTAAGGCTGGATGTGAGAAGGGCAACTGTTATACCTCTTGTTCTAACTAGGAAGCAACTTGCTCACCCAGGCAACACTAATGCAATTTTAAGTAGCCTTAAACCTTTTTCTCTGAATATTGTTCAGTGAAATTCAGGAGGTGCTTCTGTTCCTAGTATTTTTACTAGTCGCGATGCAAACGTCATAGTCCTTTAGGATACTATATATCCGGTCACCCCAGGACATTACTCAATTTTTACCAAAGCACATAATCACCCACTTTACTCCGTACATAACCCCACCTCACTCTTCTTCATCTCAAGGTCTTATAATCTTAGTTAAGAACAATTTAAGATTTTCCCTCTTATTAAACTATTCTTGTCCTGCCCCACTTTGTTTAGCGATAACACTCTGTAAAACGGTAAATGCATCAGCATAGTCAATTTATATATTCGACCGAGGGAAATTCACAAGAACCGTGACCTCCTGAATCTGATATTGGTTAGCGTCCATGACATGTTACTTAGTGACTTCAAAGATAAAACTGATCGTTGGATTAATGTAGCAATCCACAGAGCCAGGGACGAATATCTTATTAACAAACCACCGTACCCTTCCTTTCATTGCACAACAACAAACTCTATCCTCGACCTACAACTGCTTTATGAGAAGTGTCTATTAAAGCCGGTCTATATTGAGAAGTCGCACCAACAATAATCCACCTCACATGTCCTACTCATTTAGCGGTTAAAGGAGGATACGTTGCTGAAGAGGTTCCACTTTGATCTTATCAGAGTGACCTTCTTCCAAGCGGCTGTCCGACTTTTCCCTGTTGTAGCAAAAACGAGTCTTACACGATATAATTCCTACCTCTCATTGCAAGCTATCGCGATCATTTAGACAACCTATCAAGGTCACATATCCAATTCCACTACAACAAAAATCAAGGTCCAGCAAAAATGCTAATGTGAACTATCATGGCAATATATCATGGCAATTCATAAAATGTTAGTATTGTATGTATAATTGATTATACATGGATGGTATTCAACAATATACGAATGATCATGCATCAATATGATTATGGATTATCATGCAATAATGCTTGTGAATGATCATGCAGCAATATGATAAAACAACAATATAATACGTTTATATGTTTAGATGTTTTGTGTAAATTTAATTATGTCATACTTACAATATAAATTAATAATTTTTTAATATTAATTAAATATTAATGAATTTAATATTTAATATTCATATCTAGATAATTATATATCTAAATATCGATACATTTAGATAATAATGCATCTAGATAACGATAAATCTAGATAATGATATATCTAGATAATAATGTATCTAGATAACGATAAATCTAGATAATGATATATCTAGATAATAATATATCTAGATAAGGATACATCCTTATCTAGATAACGATAAATTCAGAAAGAAAGCCAATATCATTACATATTTTCCTCTGATAAAACTATCTAGTATCTTATTCTAATACAAAGTATATTATTTATTATCCATCCATAAAAATTTGCCACTTAAGACTATAAATTTATTCTTTATATTATTGTGTTGATTTATATATTTTACTATTTTCTGCTTGATGTTATTTTTATAGTAACCTAGTTTAAAATATGTATCTATTAAATTATTTAAATGATTTTGAAGAAAGCCAATATCATTACATATTGTTGCAATTCTTAAAATTTCATTATTTAATGTATTATATTTTATATTATATGGTATGCATGAATGCTCATGCAAAAATATGTTTCTTGTAAATTTAAATATGTCATCTTTACGATATAAATTAATAGTAGTTTTAATAAATGTTAATTTAATGTTCATATCTAGATAGACACCTGTTTTATCATTAATATTGGTTTTATTAAGATTAAGGCTACCTGAATAAATTTGTTTGCTTATTGAATAAAAATTATTAGAATTAAATACACATATATCATCAACGTATCGAAACATATATTTCATATATTTATATTGTTTAGATTTAGTTTTTACACAGTTATGAACAAATTCATATTCTAAAAAGCTTAAAAATAGGTCAGCTATAATTGGGCTACTATTACCATCCATTTGAACATATTTTACTTGTCTAAATATAGATGTCTCTACTTTTGAATAACACATGTATGAGCTATGTTTGTCGGTTCCATGTCGTGCCTAGCCGCGAAGCATCACGGAATTGAAAAGTTGACAGATGACTATTAAACGCTTCTAGCTAACTGCTTGTTAGCAAACCTGATGCACCCTTCAAAGATGCAAAGTCAAGTAATCGGGTCATTCTCGGGAAGTCAACCTTTACATCATCCCGCCTTTCCTTTTGAAGTTTCAAATTTTAGATTTTTAATTGCTCCGCAATTTTAATTTTCGATTGTTCACGATAATTCGCACGTGCAGTATCAAACAGAATGCACATTTGAATTAATGAACTTTTTTGATTCAGTACCTAAACCATGGGATCCCAAAATCCAAGTCCACCTAATTTGGTAGGAAGAATATATTCGTTTTCTAGCTTGTCGGTGGTTTTCTGTGAGAATAAGCCAGTACAGAACACTTCGAATATGTTTTCCTTTAGTGGCCCAAACCATTCCCCCTTGCACTTTGTAGTGCGAATAATTTGAAGCCATTTATTTTTGAAAGCGTAAATATATGCGTAGTACGTACATTGAGCATCCCTATCTGCTAATATGCTAAGTTGCAGTAGCTGTTGGCACCATATCTTAATCTTACCTGTCACGATCTGCTCAATAAATGCGACGATTTCAACTGGTGCACCAAGAATTGTAAGACATTCATCCGTTATATGAAGGTTCGCATTGTAAAATATACTAATCACTCTTAGGTTTTGTTCAGGTTGAACCAATATTTTGCACTTTGCTGGGTTAACAATATATCCATATTGTGGACCTATCTCTCCATCAACAAATCCCATACCTTCTGAGGTTTTCCGTGGTGCCCACAAAGTTTGCGTCATCGGCATACCATTTTTGAGTGACATTTGGTATACGCTTTTGTATTCGTTGAATAAGCGATATCGACAGAGTTGTAAACGCGGCTATTGCCAACGGATCTCTTTGAGTGAATCCTTATGTTGCTTTTAGCACGCCATCTACCGACGTCATCAATATACTGCGGCCATATATGTTATGCAATACTTGTGACATGGCTGGGCATACGTTAGCTATATTTGCTAGAGCCAGCTTTCGACATGCCTTGTTAAACGCATTGCTTGCATCAATTGTGAGAATTTAATGGATCCTATTTGAATCCTATGCTTGTGAAATGAAGTGTACATCATACTCAATACCGGCTCTATGTGATGCCCACAATTGAACTTTACCAGCAACATTTTGCAATGAATTTTTGACCACTGGCATTATTGGTTTTCTTATTATCGTGCCATGTCCCCTACGCTTACGGGACGAACTCCGGGATTTATGTTCAGTGGGATTAGTCTACTGACTAATATTGCTTCAATGGTCGAAAATACAATCCTTTCGGTAGCTATTCTTCTGGCCAGATCGGCAATACTTTCGGCTACTTTCAATGAGTGTGACTTGAAACATGTCAAAAAGCGTTGAAATTCAAACGCGGTTATTCCCAACCGTTCGGATCCTCCATGTGTTTTCAATGCTGCTGATATTATTTTCTTGCCGGGATGTAGATCGCGCAAAATATTTTCGAATGTACGACCTTCGTAAATGCCATCAAGAGCTGTAATGGAACATTACTTTCTTGATATTTCCTGTCCAGTAATTTCATCGCAGCGCCGGTTTTTCTCTCCTTTAATATATGTATAAATCTCTTTGTCAGTGTGCTTGTGTATATCCCACACAGTTGCTTACTCTCCTCAGTCGTTGTTGAAGGGAGCTCGCTTGATCCATTAACTCCGACAGCATTCCAAATTTCCACATCTTCAATCGTATCGTTAGGTTTTTTCGGATTAATGATGTTTTCCGTGAGGGGATACGTTGCGTAACACTGGCATATGATAAAAATTTCCTTTAACGCTGTAGCTTCGCCTAGAAGTGCGTTTGCAACCGCTTCATATTTTGCACTTAATATGTCGATCAGTACATTGCTTGATTCACAAAGTGGAAGTGATATAAGGTTGGGTCTCCATTTTATTACTTCCTGGAAGTATAAGTTAAGTTTTGATGCGTAAGGATCTAACACTACGTCAGCAGGGATATGATATCTGTCATCGCTTGTGTTTATTGAATTGTAAAGGTCGTTTGTTAGTGGTTATGTATTCGTTATGAATTCCTCCATTAACGAAGGCATACGACCAGATGTATTTTGGTCTCCATTTAAAGGCATATGTTTACTGTTTCGGCAGCATGGTGCAAGGCAATCAATATATATTCTTTATTCTCTGCGCATACACATTTGCGGGACTTATCTGACTGTCCATTGCATCCACAAAACCGTGGAACCGGCAAAGGTTTACCACGTTGCATATTGTATTTGAAATTGTATGTTATGATTCTAAATAGTTAGTTATAATCATGGATGTGAGCGGAACTAAAATCTTATACTGAAGTCTTGAACTGGAATCTTGAACTGAAATCTTGAATGTTTTAATTTGCTATATCGAGAAAATTCTTTTGTAGAATTAATACTGAAATAGTGTTTTATACCAGTATTAATTTCGATTACTTTACAATATTTTTTAAAGTGTGCTATAATTACTTTAAGTATTTTATTCATATAGACAGAAAGTGGTTTTAATGTACATTTAAACGGACTGCATATGAACCTAGGTTTTGTTGGATTTTTATGTAATTTTGGATTCCAATGTATTATAGGCATAATTTTATATTTTTATTCTATCGCTACAACATCAGAATTTATTGATTTGTCATTATATATTTTAAATAACGCAAAATTTTGAGAGGCTACTACACCTGGCGTGAAGGTACAACTGATTTAACAAATTAATAACTGTTAGATACAGCTGTATCCTACATCTTAATTCTACTATATTTAAAAGATTTACTTTTACTTGTGCTTTATTTGATTTTAAGTTGAGCTGTAGTTTCAATTCAACTTAGTATACATTTAAAGACACCACATATGAACTTAGTTTTCCATTTTAAATTCTGACAAAATACATTATATTTATATATTCATTGTATTTATATTATGACTATTCTAAATTGGAGAAAACATAGTCGATTCAAATATAGAAATGTTTGTGTTAATCTATAATTTAATTAATATCAAATGATCTAAAGTCTTAGTTGCAAAAAGTAAAGAAACCTTCAATAATCTATTATATCAAGTCGTTGACAATCGAAATATTTATGCTAATCACTAAAATCTCAGGTCATGTTTCAAACACAAATTTGTTTCGATAAGTGAACAACTTCGATCGATGTTATTCGTTTTTGTTCAACATTGACCACAAGTGCTTGGTTGATCATTAAACCAATATCTTTCCATAACTTTCCATTGACATCTAAAACAAATTTTAATTTTTAGCATTTCAAAACAAATGTTATCTTAATTATTGACCATTTATAATTTCAGAGTAAACAAATAATATATTTAAAAACAATCTGTAATCTTAAAGTTCTGGAATTGAGACGATGTAGTACACTGAAATAAATCATCAATTGTTATATATAAATTAGGAATAAATTGATACTTCAATTTGAGAAATGACAATAATATTATTACTTTCCAATATCAAAATTAAGAATGCGCGTAGTTTCATAGAAATTGTATATTTTCAAAATAGAAGACTTTTTTCATTGGCGAAATCGAAAATCCGCGAATTAGTCGGTTTATCACTATTTTGTATTGGTAAATAAGAAAATTGGTCATTATTTAGTCATGTCATCTAATTTAATGATCACGATGAGAAAAAGAAAGAGTTATATATGTATCTATCATCAAAACAACTATTTTGTATATTTTATATATTTCTTAAAATTATGCTAATATTGATATTGTTGAAAATATTATTATTACTATTGTTGGAAACTCCGCCATGGCCGGTACCAAGCCCGTGCTGAGAAAGGAGGAGGGTTGGCGACAGACTTCGTGACAAGCCAGTCGTAAAACAAAACCGTCGCATCACAGTATGAAATGGTGTCTTAATGAACTTCGCGAAAGGCGACTACAGTGATATGGTCGGATTCTTCGCGCAAACTAACATCAACCATCAATAAGGCCCATCGGCATGACAGTGAAAAAAGCGGAGTCCGTAACGAAGCAAAACAAACGCTGAAGAAAAATAAGAAGATTAATCTTGTTGGAAATATTTAAATGATCATTATTACTTAAAAATCTCCAATATTAGAAAACATCAACATTAATATTATATTAATAATATCAAATTTAATATTGCGATTAAAATAATCAATATTGTTAAAATTCTTACCCTGTCAGCATTAAAGGATTAAATTATTACAATGCTATAAGTTCATAATTGACAAAGTTAGGATTTGCCATAATCTGGGTTGGCAGATACCAAATTAAATCAGCTAACTGAGACTACGTATTTAATATAATTATAAAATAAACAAAACATAATAATGCTAAATCAAAATTTAATAATTAAATAATAAAATTAATAATTGTTTTTAGATTTTCAATAATTTAAATCAAGTTAAAAAAATGAAATTTAAAATAAACGTCATTTTTATGAATTGACTAATAAATAACAGACGTTGTATCAGAATAAGAATTAGAGGTCATCAGGAGGAACTGCTATGCTATCAGGTTTCGGCCCCTAACTCCTCTACCCAACATAGCAGCGGGGCCAAATACATGCTAATGATGTATTTCCTCTGAAATAACTATCTAGTATCTTATTCTAATACAAAGTATATTATTTATTATCCATCCATAAAAATTTGCCACTTAAGACTTTAAATTTATTCTTTATATTATTGTGTTGATTTATATATTTTACTATTTTCTGCTTGATGTTATTTTTATAGTAACCTAGTTTAAAATATGTATCTATTAAATTATTTAAATGATTTTGAAGAAAGCCAATATCATTACATATTGTTGCAATTCTTAAAATTTCATTATTTAATGTATTATATTTTATATTATATGGTATGCATGAATGCTCATGCAAAAATATGTTTCTTGTAAATTTAAATATGTCATCTTTACGATATAAATTAATAGTAGTTTTAGTTAATGTTAATTTAATGTTCATATCTAGATATACACCTTCTTTATCATTAATATTGGTTTTGTTAAGAATGAGGCTAATTGGATAAATGGCTAATTAAATGATGCTAATTGGCTAATGATTTAAAATATGCATCTATTGATTAATAATCACGACATTGTAAAAATTTACTATCAAAGATAGCTTCTTATATATTACATTCCTACATAGCATTACAACAATATTATATCGATATTATTCATAATAAATCAAATATTTTTAAAGGCATATTTAGTTTATTTTTTATAATTATATTATGTTTAAAATTACATAATTATATAATTATATAATATAAAAACTATTATTATCCATATTATATTACATAATTATAATATAAATAAATATAATTTTAAATAATATAATTATATAATTATATTATATTTATATAATTATATTATATTTAAAATTATGAAAGTCAAAACATTGAATTATAGATCAATAGTAAATATGACATTTTCGTCGAATCGGGTGAAAAAACATATATTTAGAAAAAAACCAGCTTACATAAAATCGCAGAACTGCACACCAGTGCTGCAGTTTACTTGTACGGCTAAAAAAGTTTAAAAGATGAATGCTAAATGAATTACGCTTATAATAATAGTTACTTACCAACGTCAATTGAACGAAATTGGTCTGGAGTGGTAAATCTAAAGACATTTTAAAAATTGATACTGTAATAAACTCATTGATCAACGATAATTGCGTATTCGGAACTAATTAACTATTTATAATACGATATATTAATACTATAATATTTTAACCACCAGGCAGAATTAGTACTTTTATGTTTTAAGTTTTGATTAATAGTTTTTAATAGTTTAGACTTGACCGATATTTTGAATTTTTGCAATTTCACATTTTTCATTGGGGGCCGAGAGTTCATGAACACAGGTAAAACTCACAGAAACAATGTTTTATGTTTTAAGTTTTGATTAATATCGCTAGTTTGTATGTTTAGACTTGACCGTTATTTTGAATTTTTGCAATTTCACATTTTTCATTGGGGGCCGAGAGTTCATGAACACCGGTAAAACTCACAGAAACAATCTGGACGACATGAAAAAGTTTCTATGTTATTAAATCTTATTCCTTAATATTATTATTTAATATTCTTCTATTTAAAATTGCGTTCGGAGAGAATGTGATCATTAGTTGGCTCGTTCTCCTACAAAAATAAGAAACAATATTATTTTTAAATTTTCGCCAATGCTATTGGCCTCTTCAGAAAACACTAGTCTTTGACAAATGATGACATAGTATATAAAGAATAAAACGGAAGAATTTAATTGATATTTATATTATATTATATAATTCAACCAAACTTTTGCCCGATGGAACTTATAAGAACCAATTGCTTTTATTGCCTTACATTGTTGATGCAATTTCGAGGTGGATCGAATTATTGATTTAACGACGACTTGTATCTGGCTCGTATTCAAGAGCAGTTGTATTGTCGAAATCAATCACATGTGAACTGTTTAACCAATTATTAAACATTGCTAAAGAAACATCGCCTAGTTTAAAATTATCCTTGTGCTGTTCAAGTATCTTTCGTAGTCCTTGTGTTGTTTGACCGATGTAGACTTTGTTGCAATCTTTACAAGGGATGTAATACACTATTTCATGTTCTAAATATATATTGGTTTTGCTTTGAAAAAGATTATAGAAGGTCGCTTGTTTGTGATAAATTGTATTTCGTTGCCATCAGTCCTTAGCGAATCGATAAATCTATTATTATACTCTTCCGAAATATAAGTGGTAGAAAAGAAATTGTTGCGGGTCTTGATTTTGATTTTCTTCGACTTTGTTCTTCATTATTTTGGCCTTAAAAAACGCTTGTATGATAGCTTGCAAAGGATACTGTATTTCTAATAACATAGTAGATATTTCACATTACCTAATATATCTTGTCTTGTCTGTAGAACAAATCTTCATAGTTCTAAAGTGCAACGCAGCAGCTCCTAGATTTTATATCTAATAGGTCTGCCAGTGGACCAAACGGTTGATCTCCAGGGTATGTCAGCTTTCCCATGCACGCCCGTATCATGCATTTGCTGTCAAACTATGTCTACGTCTAGAAAGGAAGGAAATATGTTTATCTGAATCGTAATATGTAACATTCCATTGAATAGTCGGACGTTTCATGTTCATCAAGGTATCGAAATTGCATGATTCTGGTTTCAAATTGCAAATTCAGACCAGGTAAAACATGGTAAATGTTTTTCTTCCAGTTGCTGGAAAAATCATTTACAATGATTTACCTGATCTTGTCCAATATTGGAAGTACATGAACGACGCATATTATGTATTAAAGGTAGAACCAGAATCCTGTAATTTGGATACCTGTATGAACATGAAAGATCTCTTGATTCAATGGCATGTTACATTTGAGGATTCTGATAAACATATTTCCTTTCTAGACGTAGACATAGTTCGACAGCAAATGCATGATACGGGCGTGCATGGGAAAGCTGACATACCCTGGAGATCAACCGTTTGGTCTACTGGCAGACCTATTAGATATAAAATCTAGGAGCTGCTGCGTTGCACTATAGAACTATGAAGATTTGTTCTACAGACAAGACAAGATATATTAGGTAATGTGAAATATCTACTATGTTATTAGAAATAAAGTATCCTTTGCAAGCTACCATACAAGCGTTTTTTAAGGCCAAAATAATGAAGAACAAAGTCGAAGAAAATCAAAATCAAGACCCGCAACAATTTCTTTTCTACCACTTATATTTCGGAAGAGTATAATAATAGATTTATCGATTCGCTAAGGACTGATGGCAACGAAATACAATTTATCACAAACAAGCGACCTTCTATAATCTTTTTCAAAGCAAAACCAATATATATTTAGAACATGAAATAGTGTATTACATCCCTTGTAAAGATTGCAACAAAGTCTACATCGGTCAAACAACACAAGGACTACGAAAGATACTTGAACAGCACAAGGATAATTTTAAACTAGGCGATGTTTCTTTAGCAATGTTTAATAATTGGTTAAACAGTTCACATGCGATTGATTTCGACAATACAACTGTTCTTGAATACGAGCCAGATACAAGTCGTCGTTAAATCAATAATTCGATCCACCTCGAAATTGCATCAACAATGTAAGGCAATAAAAGCAATTGGTTCTTATAAGTTCCATCGGGCAAAAGTTTGGTTGAACCAAATATCAATTGAATTCTTCCGCTTTTATTCATTTGTCAAAGACTAGAGACATTATAAATAAAATAAATGAGTAAAATAATGTATGCATTATGAAAAATGTATTTATTTAACTCTCTTGACGTTCCATTTGGGGTAAAAATTAAAAATATCAAAAATTTCATTTACGAATAAGAAACAAAGTCAAAAATCTTGATAAAAAGTGAATTTTTATTCTTATACATCGTCTGTTATTTATAAGTCAATTCAGGGCAATTGATTTTTATTTTAAATTTGAATTTTAAATTTTAACTTTGTATAAATATAAATTGTATAAAATTTTATATAATTATTTATTATTTATTATTTATTTTTATTTTTAATTAATAAAATTCATAGAATCAGTTATCTGATCTGATTTGTTCTGCTGACAAGTTATTATTGACATGTGAATTTTGTTTTCTCGGTAATATACCCTTTACCAGAAATACTGAAATTGTGTTTTATTTATACGACAATTATTTTTCTGATAATTTTCAAACAAGTTTTCTGATTTTTTTCTATTTTTTATATTGCAGAATTATAAATCAACAAAATATTATTAAAATTTTATTTAAACTATCAAGCCAAACAATCATGGATATTACATAATATACTTTTTATTAGAATAAGGTACACTAAATAATAAAATTTCATGGAAGAAATTTGCATGTATTTGGGCCTTTGTTATTTTGGAATTTATATTTAGTAAATATACATATATTATATTAGGTGATTCGGCGCCTGTTAGGAATAGTGCCAAAACCTGATAACATATCAGTTTCTACTGATTACCTTTAATCCTTATTATTATATTATGTTTTTCGACTTTCAGTTTAGGACACAAAAAATATCAAAACTTTATATTAAAATGTGGAAGATTAAAATACAATGTCAAATCCATGACCATAGCTCATATAAGAAAACAATATAATTAATTGATGTATAATTTAGTTAGTAATTTAACTAAAATAATTAACCATTATTAATTATAGAATTAATTAAATTTAGATAAGTAATTATGTAATTTACTAATGTTTATAGTTAAATTAAATAAAATTTATTAAAAATGTAATTAATTTTAAGTTAATTTTAAATAAACTAAGGGTGAATGAAATAATGTATTCTCAACGAGTAAATAATTTATTTCTTCATTTGAATTTCGACTTAGAACAAGTATAATATACCAATATATTAACTAACCTTATAATTTAAGCAAATTAATTTATAAAATAAATTAGATTTATATAAAAATAAAAATAATTTAGATATTGTTAATTATATAATTAACATTATTTAAAGAATTATATAAAGTAAATATTAAATTAAGTTAAACAATAAATTATTTAATCATTTAATTTTCAAATGTTTAACAATTAAATCATATATTAGTAGATAATGTATCTATTCTAGTAAGTATCTGTAATTTTATAAGTATTTGATGAGTCAAATAAGTCACTGATTTTAACAAGTATACACACATCTTTTTATATGTTGTCAGATTCTGAAGATTATTGTCAGTCGTATCAGAATCAATGTCAACTAGCACCCAATTATTCGTCACTAAAGAACTAAACAACAGAACTTTGCCTTAGTGCCATCGATGTGGGTTCACTTACTGCTCCGTTAATTTTGATATTAGATCAACATTCAAATTAATCATCATCCAATAGTTATTTGAAATATCACTAAAATTTACTTAAATGTAAGAAAAGATTGTCAGACATCAACAGTTAAATGTAGATTTTATAATTTTTAATTATTTAAAACTTTTTGAGTTTTAAATACAATTTTTAATTAACTCAAAATGAATAATTTATTAATAAAATATTTAAAAAGATTGTCGTATTTTTCTAGTCTCTTATTTCACAGATTTAGAAAATATTTAGATAAATTGATATGAACTCAATGAGAACTCAATCTATTAAAAAATTTGAAAATTATGAAAATGAAATCAATTTAATCCAAGTCTGGTAAGGTTAATTTCATTTTCTGCAAAAATGAAATGTCGTCGATTTCAATTTATCAATGCATAATGAAAGCCTTTTACTCATTCCGACAATAATTTAAATGTAAAGCTATTTTTCTGATCGAGATTTTACTTTCTACATTTTTTAAAATTGAAGTAGATGCTGGTAAAATAAAGTACTGTTTGTTAACAAAATATGTGAAAACGCTCAATAGATGCAGGTGTCGGAGCTTTCAAAACATTGCAGCTTTATGCTGGAAAATTGATTGAAAACAGAGCAGAACAAAGGTAAAACTACTCCATCTTCTCCTGACAAGGTTAGTAACGTTTATGAAAAATCTCTTGGTGAGGGGGTACTCCCCTGTCCCCAAGTTAATCAATTTAGCAATGATTTCACTCAAAGAACCGCAAGCGAGAAACAACCTTTTCAAATTTTTTCTAAAGAATTTTGCAGAGAAATACCTAAATAGAATCTTATTTAACAAAGTAAAATTCTTCGAAACAGAGATCAAGATATCTTTCACTACTAGTGATTTACTTGAAGCAAACGTAGCCTATTCCAATGAAAATTTAACGAATCTAGGTACAATCACTGTAAAGCCTAAAATGGCAGTAGTTAGAATATCCAACTTGCCTACGCACCTTGATGCTGACGACATCGTGGAACTCAAATCTAAGTACAAGCTCGATTCCTAACGACCGCTAATCGAAAAAAAGGTCACCCATTACCGATTGGTTTTGGATCAACCTCTATAGATCGGTCGGAGATTCTCACGAAGTCCTGTCTCATCCTTTCCAGGGTTAAATCTAAAATTCAAAATGGTTGCAGTTGAAAGATACACATAACTACATTGTAATAGGTGTCATGCTTGGGGGCACTGAGCTTCGAGCTGCTCCTATCCAAATATCTGTAGGGTTTGTGGATGTGGATATAACATTGAGTCCGGGGTGAGGTTCACTTCTCCCTCCTAGTGCTCTAATTGCGGGGGCCCCACCCCGCTTGGTCACGAAAATGCACAAAATTCAAAGCATACAATGATGCGTTTGAGATCAACAATATTCGGGCTTTCGAAAATAAGAACCCTTCCTTTTCAAATGTTTCCAGACTATCTGACGACGAACTTCTGAAGATTACTGATATCATGATTAACGCGGCCGTAAAACGAATGGAAGACCTGGTGTCGTCCCTAGCCGCGACCTTCTATGATACGCCGCAATTACACAAGCAAACTATTTCAGAATCCAAGAAAAGGGAAGCCTCGTCTCACGCCGTCCCCCTATAAAGATTGGAAAGCAACAAAGGGTAAAAAGGCCTCAAAGGGAAATGAAGATAATGCCCGTGGGCAAGTGCCCCCTCTGGATGGCGCTAGTGGTGAAGGGGGTAACCCTTCCACCCCTAGCTCCGTCTAAGGATAAGGCAATACCATACATCTAACCTAACACAATGCAGAGTACTCGTGAGCATTTTTCACTGAATATTCTTTAGTGGAATTCGGGAGGAGCTTATACACTTAGATTTCCATCTGGTCGATATGCAGATGTTATAGTCCTTCAGGAGACGAGGTCTATACGTTTCTCCCACGAAATTACTCGATTTTTACCAAAGCAAATTTGTTCACACTATACTTCGGACATAAACCCGCCTCACTCTTCTTCATCTCAAGGTCTTTTAACCTCGGTATATGCTCCTTAAGATCGTCCCAACTTCTCAACTATTCTTCTTTAGCCCTTTCTTGCTTAGTAATTTCACTCTCTAAGAACGGTAAACGCCTCAGTCTAGCCAATATCTACATCCGTTAAAGGGATATTCACAAAACAGTGACCTATCTCTACATAATTATGGAGCCACTCAATCACCTCAACCAATCCCGCATTGGGGGACATTAGGAGTAGGGATCTACTACTAGGATTATTGATAGTGGCTATGACATGGCACTTTGTGACTTCAACGACAGAACTGTTCGTTAAATAAATGCAGCACTCCGCAGAGCCAGGAACGGTTATCTTATTCACCAACAACCGTCCCCTACCTTTCAATGCACATAAACAAATTCACTCCTTGACCTCTTACTGCTCCATGAGAGGTGGTTGTTAAAATCCCACTGCACGGAGCAGTGTCGACAACATCTGTTAACCTCTCATGACCTGATTCGCTGACGGATAGAAGAGGATACGCTGCTTTAAAAGAGATTCCACTTTAATCCAATCAGAGTAGCTTTCTTTCACGCAGCCATCCAACGCTTCCCCCGAATTGGTAATGAGAGTCTAACCGAATTTAATTCTTATCTCTCTTCGCAAGCTACCGCGATACTTTCGACTACCTACAAAGGTCGTATTTGCGGTCCCACTCCGACAAAACTCAACACCTTAGCGTATATGCTCCGCCTTCCCAATATCTCTACTTATACCAGGCAAATTCTCTCGAAATAATATTGGAGCACTAGATATAGATTCCAACTGAGTAAGGATAGGGCAATCATTGCTTCCCTTAATCCATCCCGGTCTTCCTTGTGAAAAATATTCAAGAAGGAGAAAGTTGTCTGTTAAAAGGATAGAGCTATGGGCTAGATTGGAAAAATAGGTCTTGATAATATTTTGGAGGAGTCATTATCCGTGCATAATTATGGACCCACTCAATCACTTCAACCAATCCTGCCTTGGGGAGACTTTAGGAGTAGGGATCTATCTGTCTCAGATATCCTTAACTCCTAAAGGCCTCTTTCGGGTACCTCCAAATCCGTCGCTCCACTCTCTTCTCGCGACTGTCAGCTTTTGCCAGTCGGACAAAGAATGAAGGTGGCCGTCACAATGCTATAAGCCACCCCATCCGATGTGACCGGCATCAAAATTAGTAGACGAATATTTTTACCAAAGAACAATCCGGTATCATTTCGTAAAGACCTGCTGCCCATTTCGATTCAAAATTCCCTCGGTTCGATCTACGAAAAAGCGCATGCGCGTAGAATCCGCGATCATCTGAGAAGGTGAAATTTAATACGACCAGGTTTCCATGGGTTCGTCAAAGGTAGCTCAGTCCATTTAGCAGTAAATGAAGTGCATCACTTCTGTCAGGTTAATAGTCACCAACTTGATGTGGCTGTTTACCTTGATTTTTCTGCTGCATTTGACCGCATCTACATTCCCTTTGTTATCTCTCCTCTCAGATCCCTTGGGTTGCCTGCGAGAATTGTTAACAGGGTAGAGATACTGCTGTACACCGAGCGATTCTATTATGAAGACAACCCTGATGCGCGTCAGTTCTACATTATTACGGGTGTGCCTTCAAGGATCCCCTCTCTCCTATCTTGTTTCTCGCTGTCTCCATTGAACTTTCAAAATATTTAAACGCGAACAACGTCTAGTGGTATACGCTGATGATATCACAGCCCTGTTCTCTATACGCAGGTGCAAAGACGAAGTCTCGGACATTATCCGTTTCTTTTTAAGATTAAAGCCCAGCAACTCATATCCAATCTTGTTCTCAACTGCTCTAAATCACAGGTGGTTGTCTTTAATGGCACCCCTGCAACAAAGCATAAACTTAAGAGATTAGCACTCTCTGCACTCATCTCCATTTTGACTAATCACCCCTCCCTGTCTTCACGAGTTGTAGAAAATACCTGGGGTTCACCGTTGCGGTGAACTGGTTGGCGAAAACTGACCTGGATAGACTCAAACGTATCTTGAAAAGAGCTAGGTGGCCATAAAAAGAGCTTAGCATCTGTCATTGAAACGGAAAACCCAGGTGCGCCTCTGGGGCACTTGGGCTATCTCGAGATTGATCTTCTTTTCTAGAAGACGTCCCCCAGAGCAAAGGCTAAGGTTTTTTAATCTAATCATCTCTTGTTTATCCAGCATAGCCCGTCTCAATTGGAATCTTCGAGGGGTGAAAGACCCCGGGATGCTAAGTCGAAAGACGGAGTATTTGATTGGCTGAAGGGCTCAGATCCCACAGGGCCTGAGGCCATAATAAGAAGGAAGATAACAAAGAAAGAGGAATGAATTTTTTCGGATAGTTATTGTTTTTCTTTTTTGTAACTAACTTGTTCATATATTATTTAAATATTTTTAAGAAAATCCTTACTATTAACAAAATATGTGAACATTATATTATTAATTGATGTAATGTTTCTCTTTATTTGTAAATTTTATAATTGATGATTTATTAAAGTAAAAAACAAATTAAATAAATAACAATTCATAAATTTTCTAATTTTTGGTGACATTTATATGCCGATTATAAGCATCTCGAATACGATGGAGCAGCAAAACTATTCAAAACACCCATTCCAAAAATGACCGCCTAATCATATTGTCGTGTAAACATATGCTCATATAATTTTATTTGTGCTTGTTACATTATTATTTTTGTCGTTCAATAACGTGTGAAATTCCAAGAAACTTCGGAAGAAATTCAATATTTATTATGTATAAATTCCGCTTGTTAATAAATTCCTTGATTTAAAATTTTTTGCTAAACAGTCAATACATGAACGCTTGGCTCTAGCGTACTTGGATCAAATATATTTTGCCATATAACCACTGCAGCTGTAGCACCGAATGTTTTTTAGAGTTTACCCAATCATGTACGCACTTGAATTGTTCCACCAAAAATCGTCGAATTGTAATGCGAGACAACGCAGGTAAATTGTAATCACTTAGTTGTAATTTTCTAGTTATAGTGGTAATTAAATTGATTTTGTTTATAATTATTTATTAATAATATAATATTAAATATATAATATTATCTTATATTATAATAATATAATATTAAAAATATATTAATATTGGGGAATATTATGTACATTTATTTCATTGGATTATCCTAAAAATTGATGTCACTAAACATCAATTTTTAATTTTCATCAATTTTCCTGATGTTAACTTTTTGTTTTGAATTAAAAAGTTGTAATATGAGAGACTGTTTCAACATGATATATAATTTTAAACCATCTTCTCTCAGACAAAATGGACGAAACCGTCGTTTCGTCTGTACTAAGGCATAAAATTATGGATCAATTTAATCAACATTAAATTGTGAATTAAACTGTGATTAAATTGTGAATCCGTCCTATATGCGGAATTCAGATTACATAATTTATTTATGATGATGTCGTCCAAATATCTAAATTTCAGGAGTTTCTTCATCAAATCGACAATCAAAGTAACTATCAGAGATTATCGTGCAAATTCCAATTATTACAAACATGTTATATATATTTTAAAGCTCAAGCATCGTTGTACCTGATGAAGAACCCCTTTGACACTGCAGTGGAGAAAATTTTAAAATTACTTTTTAAATTTATGATTAAATTGTGTTATTTGATAAAAAAGCAATTTGTCATTGATGAAAATTGCCCAAATGCAATACTCAATGAAGCATATCCTGAAGTATCTGTTAATGCCTACCTTTCTCCATCATATATTATTTCACTGGCTACTCATTTTCCTCAACTCGTCAAATAAGAAAATTTATAATTATGATGAATGGAGGAGCTATCGTTTGGTTGCTTTAAACTTTTAATCTCGCAATACATCATTCCCTAATATTGGCTTAATCTGAAAAAAGTCAAAGATGGCCTTCAAAATAATTCAAAATTCGGATCTTATTGAATTTTATCACAAATCTAAGGCGCTCATTTGTCAATTTCAAAATTACATTTTCGTTAATGAATGTCGTAAAAGGCAAACAAATTCTTTGAAAGCAGATACAACAAAGAGTAAAAGTATCGCCAAGCAATTGATAATCAGGAATGATAATATCTATGTGACAAAAATTGATAAAAAAATACAGCAGCCAAAGTTACGAACGCAGAAATAAAATATGCAATTGAAGTATGACAAAAGGTGAGTAAATATTATTTTTAATAATATATGTGCATTAAGGTTAATTTGCCAATCTTGCTTATTTTAAATGATCAACCTTTGGGTTTCTTCATTTAGTAACCCAGACAATTATACACTCATGATTATAAGTTAAGTTACATCATCCCTGCACTTAATTTTCAAATCTGATTTGTTATATGGCACATATTTTTAAAGGTATTTAATAAATGGAAAGTTAAATCGAGTAAGATGAGCTTATAACTCTAATGTTTAAAACAAATTGGTATATTAAGAATCGATATGTTACTATAAATCTTAATTGTTTTATCAAAATTTAAGAATTTAAATGTTTATTATTTAACTTAAACGTCTATTATTAATAATTATTATCAAAATTATTTTACAAATCTAAATTACAAAAGTCGTATGATAAAAATTTGAAATAGTTTTAACATCTTTCAATTATTAAAAATGTATAACGAACAACTTTTGAAAACGCATAATTAGATTTTCGTAAGGACAAACCACAAACTTACAGCCTGTTCAGTTTTGCAAAGTTCAAGCCTGATGTATCCAATGACGAAATACGGTTATGCGATAAATCGCTAGTAAAAATACAAAAATAAATTAAGTTTGAAAGAAGAAGACATACAGAGTTTCTAATAGCGAAAGTTTCTTAAAATTAAGGAAATCTGTTGATTGTAAATCATTGAACGACAGGTTTCTGACAAGAAAAATAAAAAAATGAAGTAAATTGAGCATGTCAAAAGTATGATAGAAGTGATACAGGTGTAGCTGATCTGAAAATACAATAATACTGACATTATAATAGAAAACGAATAATATCTTTAATACAATTTATATTTAATGAACGTTTTATCAAACTTAACAGAATATAAGTAAATATTTAATTGCATTTCTTAATTACGTTAATAATTTTTATCATCATTCAAATAACGATTAGATCACTATGAAAAGTGGTGATATTACCAGTTGTCAAACACATCGATTCCCTTAAATCGTTTTTTAAGTGATCGGTACAAACCGGTAATTTACACATAGCATAATTGGTAAAATTTCAGTCTTGGGCTTTGCCATCTTACCAGTTGTATGGATATAGTTAATATATACAAATTTTAACTTTGATCTAATAGTTCAACTATATTAATTATTTGTAAATTTAATGGAAGTCGATCAAGCGCGTTTATCCTTTATTTCTAAAGACAAATTAAATAATTATGGCCTCAAAATACGCACCACAAATACGATTATGTATAATTCTTAATAACGATATTTATTTTTAAGTTGATATATGTGTGCAGCTATTTTTACCATTTAAAGTTTGATAACTATTTTTATTCTGCACGCTGCTTTAATCCTATCTATAAGCCAACAACAGTACACTACATTTCAGTATTGGTGGACCTCATTAGCTACTGATCCAATATTTCCGTTTAACGTTTCGGTCCTTTTAATGTTGCCTGACGATCACTCAATTCATCTGCTTTAATTGGCAATTAGATTTAATAAAAGATTTTTGTCTTACATTTTCAAAATTTAATTGAAAAGGTGCTACCTTCAATTTGGAAACCTACCGCTTTTCTCAATGATTACTTTTTTCAAAATAGTTATCTTTGTTTGTTTCCTAATTTTAAGTTGATTGACCTGTGCAGTCATTGTAACTATTGAAATTTTGATGACTGTTTTTATTCTGCATGCTAATTTAATCCTATATATAAGCCAATAGCACTACGCTACATTTCAGTATTGGTGGACTTCATCATCTACCGATCCAATACCCGCGTTTCACGTTTCGGTCCTTTTCTAATGTTGTCTGCAAATCACTCGACTCGTCTGCTTTTGTTGGCAATTAGACTTAATGAACGACTTTCGTCTTACATTTTGCAAATTTAATTGAATTCATTTCTGATTTCAAATTAAATCAGCGTTGGTAGGGGAAGTTCAACCTTCAATTCGAAAACCTACCGTTTTTCTTAATGATTACTTCTTTCAAACTAGTAATCTATAGTTTCTTTCCTAACTTTATGTTGATTTATTAATGAAGTCATTGTTACTTGATAACATTGATATACGTGTGTAGTCATTGTCGGATTTTCAATAATAATAGTTATCCAATTCGTTTATGCAATTCGTGTGGGGTCAAACTTAATAAACTCAAATACAGAGATTCAAAATAACAGTGTAACCATCTCTTTTAAGTTTGAAACATAATAATAGCATTCTTTGATGCGACATATATTTCAATATATTAAAAATATTTTGCAATATTTAAAAATATATTGCAATATTTCCGTATCTTGAATTTAGCCAAGTAATGTCGTATATGTACAAATTCCGTCCTTTTCAAATTCATACAGAATGTGCGCATGCCCTTCGAAACTTTCTGTAGTGTGAACAGCAATTAACCAATCCATGTATTATGTCGGAATTTACAATACACTATGTTATTCGTCATCATTTATGAGATTTACAGTCTATAAACATTGAGCGCGTTTATAATTTATTTCAAAATGCTAATTAAATAATTATGGCTTCAAAATAAGCACGACAAATACGATTATGCATAATTCTTAAGAATAATATTTATCCAAACAAACTTTACAGTCAGACAATTAGACAATTATATAATAAATATAAATTCCCCCTTTCAGACAATATAATAATAAAATGATACTTATTTCACTAATATAACAGGTCGAATTTTAGTCATCAATATTAATCATACTTACAGGTGCTTTATATAGACATGTTCTGTGTAAGGTAGAAATATTGAGCTTATTACATTGTATGATAAGTCTCTTAAATACGAAAATTCAATAGCAAACATTTACTCGAAATCAGATAGCCTACATATTTTCAATCGTTGGACATGTTTGTAAACTGATTGACGCAATCGAATTTCTGGAAAGGTTCCTAAAAGAAATATTTTACATGCAATTATTTGTAATAATTTAAACCTTATATCTATTTAACATATAGTATTGTAATAAGTTTATTTGTATTTATTTGTAATGATTTGACATATATATTAGCTGGATTTACAGGTAATATTTTAATGAATTGGTATACAAACATTATAAAACAGAAACAATAGACATAAAATATAAGTCTTATGTTAAAGACAAAAAACATACATAAAAGAATTTATGGATCGCTTTTTATTACAAAACAGATTGTTTTTATTTTTTTATATTTTTTAAAAGATTTATTATTATACACACAATATAAGATTACCCGCAAATGGGTCCGAAATAAAAAATTAAAATTAATTTTTTAGGTGATATAAGTTTTCGTCACAAAATGTTTTGACAAAACATTTACAAAACAGATAAAATCGATAATAATAAAGATTTTATCAACAGCAGTTTAATCTGTTGTTGACTTCTAACATTTTAGCAGTTTGATGTTTGGAAAAATCTAAGTACTAAAGGCAATCAAAATATCAAAGATAATTTATGAATCCAAATTAAATACAAGCTTTGCGAAATACAGCATAGCACTGCAGGTTAGGATCCAACATCGTGGATTCGTCCTTCTTGTGAAGCTAATAATCAAAGTACCGTTTATCAGCAATCGATGCGCATTTTGTATTTGATATCACGTTTATATGGAAAGATATAAATATATTTATATTTTATATTTGTCAGCGGAAAACTGACACTGTCCCGAATCATCTATTGAATGATACATATGATACATTAGTAATAATTGCCGTAAGTAGATAAAAAACAGGAAATGAAGACCAAGAGCAATTTCATGTAAAGCTTTCGGGCTAACTGCCCTTCTTCAGTACATTGTAATTAGCTAGAACATTTATAAATTTTCTTGAAAAAAAAGAAAATTTATAAACTCATCAGTGCCAGATCCCTCCCACTACTGGATGCAGAGGAGGACTGCATCCAGTAGTGGGAGGGATCTGCCACTGATGAGTCATTGTGATGACTAAAACGGCATTCGTCATTCTTTCGCGTCTGGCTTACATGTTTTACAAGAAATTCACGCGGAATGGTCTCACTCTCCTTAAATAAAAGTTAGCCGATATTAAAGAGACCTGCGCTGGCATTTGCCAGTGCTTTTGCTAATGATCCTTTTTGGTGAAGCTGTAGTACTGATTTAGTACTCTATGATGTTACTAGAAAAAAATTTCTAGTACATCATTCACATTGATTCATTCATTGATTGCCGTCTGCCAGTCCTCCTCTGCATCCAGTAGTGGGAGGGATCTGGCACTGATGAGTCATTGTGATGACGAAACGGCATTCGTCATTCTTTCGCGTCTGGCTTACATGTTTTACAAGAAATTCACGCGGAATGGTCTCACTCTCCTTATATATTACTAGTGCGAAAAATCGCTTGAAACTGTGGTCCAGGAGCCAAAACTGGTTAAGATTGGTTTTAAATCCATATGTGCTGCTAAATAACTGGACTTCGATCATCAGCTCCATCATTCTAATGTATCACATCGAGACGTTTATAACCACCCAGAAGTCATCGTCAGTCGGATGAAGTGGTTGGGGTGCGTTTCGACTGCTTTTGTGATAACTGTAAATACACCAGCAATTCCTCACGATGCTAGACGAAACTCAGGTGCATAAAGCGTCTTTACTGGCTTGTTGCGTGTGTAAATTTTCTGGTTATTCTTTATATGCACAAATGCGTATTCGTTGGTTACAAGGTCACTGAATTTCTCACAGGATTCCGAAAGGAATACGTTTTTTATAAATTGGTAGTACGAAAAATCGCTTGAAATTGTGGTCCAGGAGCCAAAACTGGCTACGATTGATTTTAAATCCATATGTGCTGCTAAATAACTGGACTTCGATCATCAGCTTTGTCGTGAGAAATTCAGTGCCCTCGTAACCAACGGATACGCATTTGTGCATATAAAGTTCACTTATATATGTTGAAAGTATCAATAGGGTTATTTGTACCACAGCTTGGGATCCTTGTTTCTGTCGTTTTTAAATAAAATTGCAAAAGAAGCTTGGTTTTGTTTTATATACTTACCTATTTTGATATATATAATACATAAAATATCAGTTTCATATATTTGTTTTAAAAATACGTTATAAATTTGAAATTTTGCACAGACACTGATAAAGTTCAGTTATATATATGTTGAAAGTATCAATAGGGTTATTTGTACCACAGCTTGGGATCCTTGTTTCTGTCGCTTTTAAATAAAATTGCAAAAGAAGCTTGGTTTTGTTCTATATACTTGGTTTTGTTTTATATTTTGATATATATAATACATAAAATATCAGTTTCATATATTTGTTTTAAAAATACGTTATAAATTTGAAATTTTGCACAGACACTGATGAAAACTTATTTTAAGCCGAAACGTTTGAAATTGTGACATTTTTATCCTCCTTGTCTAGTTATTTATAATACATTTATACTTTTTTATGTGTATAAAAGATGGTATATAAAATACATCATAATATATAGCATGTATCAAATAAAAAGTGATGTGCACCTATGCACATGAGCTCGATAATTATGTGTAGTGAAACCAATTTGCATATGTGATCTAATGCGCTTTATTGTATTGTCCGAAATTCACGTTTATGAAATCATAGATTAAACATTTTAGTCATACATCGTTGCATAAATATGAATGAAAAGAGTGATGTCAATATTGATTTTGCCTTTATACGATTTCACTAATTGAAATAACTTCTGCTTGTGATTTTAAAAAATATAACTTTAAAATATTTTAATCCCCTAATTAAAAGATTGCAATGTCTGTAAGTAATTAAAATTCAAACTTAAGAGATAGTACTTACAGTGACTTAAGCTGCCATCGAAATCGGAGAATGCTATTTACTTTACTAAGTATGTTGTTCGACAAATCGCTAATTTAAGAAATAAATTAAAAACGTCAAAAATAAAAAAGAAATTGTAGTTATATTAACTTTATTATACTCCAAGTGACACAAACAAAAACTGAGAAATGCAAATCGATAATAATAAAGATTTTATCAACAGCAGTTTAATTTGTTGTTGACTTCTAACATTTTAGCAGTTTGATGTTTGGAAAAATCTAAGTACTAAAGGCAATCAAAATATCAAAGATAATTTATGAATCCAAATTAAATACAAGCTTTGCGAAATACAGCATAGCACTGCAGGTTAGGATCCAACATCGTGGAAAAATAAAAAAGAAATTGTAGTTATATTAACTTTATTATACTCCAAGTGACACATACAAAAACTGAGAAATGCGAATATCTCAGAAAAAGAACTATTGACTGTCATTTGGTAACGAGCATAGAAAAATGTCGTCATGTGAGAATTGATAATTATCAGCATGCCATTAATGATTCTTAATCAATATGATATTAATTAATTATTTTCGTATAATTACGAAAGTAATATTATTTATTTACATTTATAATATCCATAAAATATTTAATTATTAATTATTTCAAATATTTGATATTTTCTTATTACATATGAAAATCCTGTAATGTTGAAATAATATTATCTAATTATAGATAAAAATAATTATCTAATTATTAATAATTATCTAATTATTATCTAATTATATATATTAAATATATATATGTAAAATTGTATGATTAATAATAGAAATGTTTGTAGTTCATTTTTAATATCAGCTTACGATTAAACTAATCCCACTTTAAATTAAACGTTCTTTAACTAAGACAATGAAGATAGCAATATTCTACAATGCTTCACTGACGACCTATTTCTTATTTTAGAAGATATTAAATACCTTATACCATTTTTATAATAGAATCTAATAAAAGTAGAACAATCTTATTAACTGATAAATGAAAATCCGATATTTCGATGGCGGGTCTTGCTTGTTCGGTGCAAGAAACCGTTTTAAAATATTTTTATATCAATAAATACTATGAAATGATACGCTTTTAATCTAGAAATATTTTTAGGAGAAATCAGTTAAAGTAATAAAAAAATATTTTTTATTATTTTTAAATAAAATTATATTTTAAATAATTTTACTCATATAAACGAATATTGATTGAAACTTTTAAGTTTACACAAGATTAATATTAAGAATATAATTTCAAAAAACAAAATTGTTTTGACTAGAATACACGATTTTTAATTTGAATTAAAATATTTTAGCAAAAAATTTAATTTAAAATTTACGACAAATTTTCATATTTTCACATGTGCATATTTTACATTTTTAATTCTACATTGTAAAACGATCGTGTGCATATATTGATAAATAATTATTGGAATTGGATATATATAATTATTTATATTGATAAATAATTATTGGAATTGGATATATATAATTATTTATATTGATAAATAATTATTGGAATTGGATCAAAGCAAATAAGAAATTATTTTTGATATTTCGCCAACTACTTCTGTTAGCATCTTCAAAAAATTACTCTGAAGATGATAACATTACTCGGAAGATAATTTTCTGAAGATGCTAACAGAAGTAGTTGGCGAAATATCAAAAATAATTTCCTCATTTCTTTGATCCAGCTCAAATTATTATTTATTAAATGATAAATAATAAATTATTAAATAATTTATCAAATTTTGATATGAATGCGATATATCAAGAAGTTATACACTGGTATCCAAATCATTTTAAACTACCAGCCTGTAACACGAGCAAGGAATTTATTGACTTACTAGCAGTTTGCTTTGAAACGTTTAACCAAACAACATCTACCTCGGATAATTCTCTGATTCGAGCGACTGTATTATGTCAGGTAATATTACAACGCATAAAGACTCGCAAGATAAGCTATATAAGGAAAACAATTGAAAGACGTATCAAATTATGGAAGGTGCAATAATTGGGAGATTTATTAAAGGAAACACGGTACTTGCAAAAGATGAAACAAGACGATTTTCAGTCTCGTGCCCTAAGTCATGATCCGACCGTCCGGAGGGTAATAAATTTTATCGGAAATGGACAGGTAGCGAAAGCATCCAGAATGCTCAAGAATGATTCAGTCGGTAGAGTGATATCTTTAGAGGAAATAGTACACAACAAAACAATATTGCAGCACTTGGAAGATATGCACCCAACAGCGTCTGAAGGTCTTACGAATTAAAAATTGGCTGATCCAATGGACAGATGTGCTGAACATCACTCAATAAGATTTTTCAGCATGGATCATAAACATATTATTAAAACTGCGAGGCGAACACATGGTTCGGCAGGTCCCTCAGGAGTCGACTCGGAAATATGGAGATCATTTTTTACAGCATTTGGTATGACTTCAAGAAGATTAGCAAATGTACAGATCCGCATACATTTAACAAATGTATGCGGATCTGTACAGCTATGTGCTGGACAATGCGGAGGGACCGATATCGCCATACACACAGTTCGATCTTCCTTTTTAGCTTCCCCTGATAATTGCCTTCTTCTGCTGGATGCCATAAACGCTTTTAACTCTGTTAATAGATCGCTCACACTAGAAAATATGAAGTACATCTGCCCGTCCTTGAGTATAATTCTGAATAATACATACGCAAAGCCATCACAATTAACAGTCGGTGGGATCTCTTTGATGTCAGCTGAAGGATTCACTCAAGGAGATCATATATCGATGGCAGCCTTTGCTGCCGCGTCCTTACCGTTTATCGAAAAGTTGAGTAAAATTCTCCTAGTGCTCAGCACTGTTGGTATGCAGATGATCCTGCTTGCGTAGGAAATGTAGAAGATTTAGTAAAGGTGTGGGAGCTAGTAAAATGATATGGACCAGCTTACGGATACAACGTAAATCCGGAAAGGTGTGTAATTTTAACACGAGAAAATATTGGAGATAAAAATCTTTTTAAGGAAGCTGGATTACAGATCCGAACAGATAGAGTCAAATACCTAGGCAGTTACATCGGAACGAACAACTATGTTGAACATCAAGTGATGGAAAAAATTAGAGAATTCAAGACGGACGTATCAAAACTAGACGATCTAATTACGGAGAATACTTATGCAGCGTATCTTATGTTAAATAGAGTTTTCCAACACCAATAGACATATTTGAAGAGAACATGCGAGACAAAGATTGAATGGTTTAAACCTCTAGAAAATGAATAATTTCAAAACACACTTACTCTGATACTTGGTATAGAAACTATGAATGAAGAATCTAAATCAATAATTCATCTAGCATGTTTCCTAGGATGTTTGGGATTAATGAACCCAGCTGCGGAAGGCGAGAATGAATATCGGGTTTCGTACTCGATGTGCAAACCAAGCATCAATGGACTGAGAGGAAACGAACTACGTAATAAACAAAAAATATTACAAAATGAAGCGCATGATCAGAATAAGATTAAACAAAAGCTGGATCAACTCAAAATTATTGATTCCTCGGAGCGAGATCTTAGAACAATATTGAGAAACGCAAGTGTCAAAGGAGCCTCGGCTTGGCTTACTTCACGAACTTATACGGATAACAGACTTCTGAACTCACAAGAGTTTGAAGATGCGATAGCAGTGCGATATGCATGGGAGCCTAAAACCCTAACTGGCTTTTGCACATGTGGTATGGATTTAAAAGTAACACATGCATTGTCGTGTAAATGTGAAGGTCAATTACATTAGACATAATATAGTAGTCGATGAAATTATCAAACCTTTAACGGAATCTGTAAACTAGTGACGAAGGAACCTATATTACAGCCAGTTCCGCATTCTATAGATTTTGACAGATCGACTACTACAAAAGATAGAGAGGCAAGAGCTGACATTTGTTGCAATAGGCTATATGGGGATATCTGGGGCAGTCCTATATGGACGTGTGTGTCGTCAACAATTTAGCACCTTCATATTCCTTAGAGCGCATGACTGACCATTTACATACCACGAAAGTCGAAAAAAACGCAAAGTACGCAGAAAGAATTACAATAATTGAGCAAGCTGCATTCCACCCGATGATTTTCTCGACAGTTATAGGAATAGGTCCTGTAGCAAACTGTGTAATTAAGCAGATTGCCACTAGATTGGCAGAAAAAGACGTAGGTAGGTATGATGACTGTATAAGAAGAATAAGAACAAACATTTCGATATCTATTGCAAAATCAGTCTATGACGTTAAGGAGGAGAAATTACAAAAGTTTCAATCACAACTGAGTAATAAGGATTTATTGTACGATTATAGCATTTTGTATTACAATAACTGTCGATAATAAAAAAAATTAAAATAAATGATTTATCAAATTATTATTTATTAATTATTATTTTTGAAAAAAATTGTGAAACATTTTATTGTAATCCAGATGATGATAGCAGGAGCTATCGAAATATAGATTTTTTTATCAAAGAAGAATAATTTCTGCTACTTTGTTCATGTAATAACTATATAATTATTTTTATGTAATTTTTATTTTATTTCCTTATTGATTAATGATCATCAATCTATCTCAAGATTAAAGTTTTATCAAAATATCCAAGTCAACGACGATTGCATAGAATCATTTAAAAGGCTGAAAATTAGCAATATATGATAATATTATATATTGTTATATTATATATATCTATCAATAAATAACATATAATAAACATATATTATTTATAGATATATAATTAATATTTGACTTCGATAAGATAAAGCTAATTGAAATTGGCCTCCGATAAGATAATATATTAAAACGTCAGAAGAATCTTAAGAGCTGAGAATTAAATAAAGAATTACAATTTTACCATCGATATAATATAATATTATATACTATTATATACTTATAATAATATAATATTAGTATAATATTAAAATATTCCAATGGTATAATATATAATATAATACTCTACAATATAATATAATATTGTAAAATATAATAATATAATACAATATAATAGTATAAAATTGTATATGTGTATTGAATAGTGAAAAGTCAATAATTCTTATTTTTATAAGGCAAAATATATCTGTGCCTTAACTTGATGCTTAAATACATAATCTTTTTTATAATTTATTTAAATAATCTTATTTCTTTTGGTCGTACATTAATTTCAGTTTTTAAAATTAAAGTTAATTTAACTATTCCTGGGTGCGCACATGTGCGTGCGTATTCAAGAAGCCTCTCTCGTAGGTAACGACGAGTCTGTCCCATAATTTATCTTATTTATAAGATCAATATGTCTGTCTCACAATTTATCTTATTTATAAGATAAGTAATCAACACTTCAAAATTATTTATGTAAGTATTGACAATCTCCAGTGTTGCCTTCTAAACATTTATGTCCATGGTATTAATCAATAATGACTCCAAGGCAAGCCTAGTTTTTAGATGAGTTTGAACTAACTCAGTCTATGCAAAGTCAATATCCAGGCAGTGATCAGTCTTTTTTAACATGTTACTCAACGACACATTTCACTATTCCTGAGTGCACACATGTATGTGATTTTCAAGAAGCCTCTCTCGTAGATGACGACGAGTCTTTCCAACATAAAATTTCTCAAACGAGAAGGAAGGTATGCTCTCAACTACACCAAGAGGGTACCTTTTTGGTTTGTGCTTAAAGAAGCACAAAAACTAAGATATATAAAAGATTTTTACCTTTAAAATATTAATATCAAAAATATTTACATAAATTATATTTATAAAGTCTTAACAAAAAATTTCAAAAAATTATAAAAAATATTTTAGAATCCTGATAAGATAGCAGTTCCTCTTAATCTTTATCCAATAAAGATTATTATATATAATCGAACATATTATATAATATTTAATTTATTATATAATATATTATCTATATCTAATATTTTATTTATTATAAGCAGATAAAAATATTGGGTAATAAAAATTTCTTGTTAGATCCGGATAATGGATAAATAGGATAAATAGACAAAAACATAAAATGTATCTAAAAGGTAAATAAAAATAGTTAATGTCAAAACTTATGAAATCGGACTATAGTACGGTAAAGTTAACATATAAAAATTCAGATCTAATTATTGTAAGAATCTAGATAATAAAAATTATTATGTTGGAACCACAATAATATGGAACTACATGAATTCAATCTTGATTAGTCTTTGACAAAGAAAACGTTATTGCCCAAATATAAACACATGACAAGGAGTTCAATATCCGGATAAGAAGTTTAGCAATCAAGTTTAACTTACATTACTTCCAATTGATTAGTCCAGACCAGCATATTATTATCAAGCAAATTGATCATGCAATTGTGAAGTTTTCTAAATTTGAAATTGCAACCCAAATATAATAATTTATAAAATATTATAACTCAAATATTATATTAATATTATAAACAAATACATAGAGTTAACAGTACTAACAGTGATCGTAGATGGATCAGTTTATTGTAAAACGATTGTGGAATAATAATATTCGATGATAAGTCTCTATAAACACAAATGCTCTATAATAATATTGACTTATATTTATAAATGTAATGCAATGCAAATGATTAGAAATGTATTCCTTACCATATTATGTGCTGTTAAATCATAAACCTTCAAACATATTAATAATATATTCACTAAGTTTTATAATTTCATTAATATTATAAAAATATTATAAAATATCATATTAATATTATAAAAATATAAATTTCTATGATATTAAGAAATTGGTGGGAGAGTGTATAGCTGATATTCCATATATTGGCTTAAGATAAACTAAGTTCAAGATTAATAATTTTCGAATACTGTAATTTGATTTGTAAAAACATGTAATTTGTTCGTTTTAAATTATCCAATTTCATAAAAAAATTAATTTGAAGAAATTATACTAAGAAAATACATTTATTCGACATTTATTTGTGCAAATCTACAATATTTTGATTTACCTTGTGATTTAATGGTTACAAGGTAACTTATTAATACCCTATAAATTTTACTTACAAATAAAGACGACCGAATTTTCAAAAAATATAAAACGGAATGAGAAATTTTATAATTCTTCTCACAAAATAATTCAAAATATGTTTTCGTCTTATATTATCATCACGTACTAAATTTTCACTTAATTAACATTTAATATTTTAATTCAATATATTGAATATAAAGTAAATACTTGGTTAAAAATAAACAAAATATTGAAAAATAAAAAATTATCTATCTTTCTCTTAGTAAATTTAGAAGATGAGAACTAAATATTGATTGATGACAAAAGCATCAATCAACAAGAGAATAAATATAAATTGCAAATATTTATTATAGATATTTTAAAACTGATATATTTTTGAATTTCTTTGTAAAATCTTATTATTTAATCTTACGAATATATCGAATATGAAATAAAAATTATCTACTAACAAGATCTGGTACTGCATATATTAACTATTAAATCCATTGATTTTGTCTTCATTCCAATTGATTGTTATAAAATTTGCAAATAAAATTAATAAAAATTCATAAATTCATAAAAAAATCATATCATTAACAAATTCATTTATTTACTGATGAATTTATTATAAATTTATATCACTCATTCATGCTTAATTCTCATTTAATCGCAATAATAGTTTGAAATTCTATTCGAAGTTATAATTTAACAAATTTAGTAATTTGTAGAAGTCAGCGATAAATAAGTAATTAATTGATACCAAAATGTGACTGTAAATTTGTCGTAGAAAATAAAAAAAACGTTAAAGCTCATTCAAACGTTTTTTAGGGTTGTTGGACATGCGCTATAGTAAACTTGAGTTAAAATAAAATTGGATTAGTTTTTAATTCAATAATTAAATTCAAATCAAAATTATTACGTTTTCAATGCATATAATAACTAATCATCTGCTAAAGCAAATCATTTATTTTGGTTTATTTTATTTTGTTTATTTTAAGCATTGTAGATGCTAAAATAAACACAATTTATTATGCGAAGAATTTTGCGTTGAAATTAACACATTTTAAAATACTTTATGACGTCATTTTTCTGTAAATGATAACTGTTTAATAGTGTTAATACAGTATTTGAAAGTTCATAAGTTGACCTATCAAATAGTAATCCACCACTTTCTTGTGGATTGCTATTCCCAACTTTCTTAGCCTTAGAGATAACGTTAGGAATTCGGTCATCCGGGATGGACTCGGAGTAAAGTCGCTGATTTTTCACATTTAAGTAAGTCAGTTGAGGGGCTAGGAAATGCTTGAGGATGTCTAGAGATTGCCTTCCTCGGAGGGTTTTCCAGGTCGGACTCTCTGGAAAGATATCTTAAGGTAGACCTTGGTACCGTTGGAGAGATCAAATCTGGAAACTGGTCGAAGATCGTTTTCGGCTATCTGAAAAAGAACTATGTTTTGTCGCTCAGGATCGCGATGTCTGGCGTAGTTTGGTTCGTGCACTTCCTCCACGACCCGATACCTGCACCAGTGGTTGACAAGGAAAACATTTTGTATTATTTGTTTTTTCTTGTCAAGAAATTGCTGTTGTGTTGTTGATTCTACAAACTACAATGCACACACGACAAAGTCAATAGCTTTACTAAACGATCTCGATTAACTTCCTATTTATATTAAATTTTATTTATTTGATTTATATTATAATTTTTTATTTGCGTTGATATTGACACATTTTAAAATACTTTATGATGCCATTTTTCGGTAAATGATAAATGTTTGATAGTGTTAATGCAGTATTTGAAAGTTCATAAGTTGACCTATCAAATAGTAATCCACAATTTTCTTGTTATTCCCTTTATATTTTTCTGTATAATTGTACATTTACATTTATTACCAGGATTTTCAATTTCCTGATTTGCAACTCCATCGTTTTCAGTAATTAAATAAGATAAATTGATCCAATGGATTACAATTATATTCAATTTGCATTTTATGGAAAGTTTATGTTGCCGTGAATTTAAATGTGCTGCCCGCAGAATAATTCTACATATATTTATTAATTTATATTCGTTTGAATTTTAAAAATATACCGAATTTCAAAGCATGTCCCATTAGAGATCAACATATTTAGTCTTTTAATGTAAAAAGAAACATTACATACAAAACACTACGTACAAGCTTTCCAGGAAATTAAATGTTCCTTCGATTTGAAAAATATTGTTTCTCGCTAATGATCTGTGTACATAAAAACAAAATGATTAGATAATTTTTAAAATATTCAAGGTTTGCTACAATAACGTTTTTAATCAATATATTCATATATAATATTAATAATATAATATTTTAATAATTTTAGCAAAATCGTTATCATCTACCATATTGACAACATAATATTGACTTGAAAATGTGGTAATTTTGCCATCCAATTTGGAAATTTATTTAATTGAAAAAATATTAACTTTGTGTGGAGGTGGTGATCAAAGGTCATAAGCTATCCAAGAAGAAATGTAGACTTCTGCATCTTAGGAATTATAATGCGTGACAAGCTCGATATGATGTGCTGTGATGTATTCTTTATGATTTCGCGACAAGTATCGTATAAAGTCGTTAAAAAGAAAGCAAAGACTGTCAAAATGATTTCCTCTAAATCACAAAGCGTCGATCTGAAATAGTCGATCTGACAGAGTCGAGGTAGGCAAATGATGGATTTGGTTTGATCGTAATGGTGGAGTACTCAAGATTTGTAATATGTCAACTGATTAATAACAAAAGTACAACACTATCTCTCTAAGCATAAGGAAATATATTTAACAAGCAGAGGGAACCGCACTCCTTACTTTGCAAGATGACAATGGCTCATAGTTCCTCAAGAAAGAGATTAAAATCTTTCTAGCTGATATAAAAGTCACTCAAGTGTTTGGACATCCTAAATATACAAAAAATCCATGTCAGGTTAAGAGATTAAATCAAACTACTGCAAGTATACTGACCAAGAGCCTTTTAGAGAAAGAAAAAGGTGGTTTGATCTTTTGTGAAAGATTGTTTTGGATCATCTTACTTTTGATGATGTAGAGTGCGAGATTCCTCATGAAAAACATTGAAGATAGAATTACGAGTTTTTCCGGGTTTCTGAATCATATCTCATGAACATGAATTGTCGTTCTTCATCGAACATATCAAACTACAAGTAGAGTGAACCTCACTTGTTACTTTGCAAGATGACAATGGCTCATAGTTCTTCAAGAAAGAGATTAAAATCTTTCTAGCTGATATAAAAGTCACTCAAGTGTTTGGGAATCCTAAATATACACAAAATCCCTGACAGATTGAGAGATTTAATCAAACTACTCCAAGTATACTGACCAAAATCCTGTTAGAGAAAGCAAAAGGTGGTTTGATCTTTTGTGAAAGATTGTTTTGGATCATCTTACTTTTGATGATGTAGAGTGCGAGATTCCTCATAAAAACATTGAAGACAGAATTACGAGTTTTTCTGGGTCTCTGAATCATATCTCATGAACATGATTCGTCGTTCTTCATCGAACATATCAAACTACAAGTAGAGTGAACCACACTCGTTACTTTGCAAGATGACAATGGCTCATACTTCCTCAAGAAAGAGATTAAAATCTGTTTAGATGATATAAAGTCACTCAAGTGTTTAGGCATCCTAAATATACACCAAAGCCATGTCAGGTTAAGAGATTGAATCAAACTATTCCAAGTATACTGATCAAGAGTTTTTTAGAGAAAGAAAAAGGTTGTTTGATCTTGTGCGAAAGATTGTTTTGGATTATCTTATTTCAATAGACTCCGCGCCCGCAAAAATCTTATTCCATATAGTCTTCAACCGTGCAAAAAACGTCACAGCAGCACAACATTTGGAAGCCGTCGATGTAAACATGTATAATGGTGGTATGCATTCGTGAACCACCAAAATACATGTCACATCCATTAAGGATCCAACGAGTGCAGCGACAATTCAGAAACAACCTCTACCTAGTGTTTAAGGATGGTCCGCACAGCAATTTGATCTGGTAAAGAGCGTAAGCCTCAGTCAATTAAGCAAAGTCTCGGAAATGCCTTCATTCACAATGTCACACAGGCAACTGAAACGATTAGTGAGTACTTCATTCGACTGATGAGTGTTAACGGGTACTAATCATTTCGATGCTAAAGTGATCGTCTAGAAGTGACATGATGACTGAAAGTCGTGAATCGAAGTCCAGTCTATCAAGCAACACCATTTTATAAATGCCAAATTTCGTAAGAAATCCAAGACCGTTGTTTACCCAGCACACCTGATCACCACCATTATATATATTATGTAGAACCAGACAAAATAGTACGCTTATTTAATTAAATCGACAGATTTGACATAAAAACGTTTCGGCACTACGCCTTCTACATTTATCACTACGCGTTCTTGAGATAACTGAAGAAGGCCTAGTGCCGAAGCGTTTTTTGCCAAATCTGTCGATTTAATTAAATAAGCGTACTCGTTTGTCCGGTTATACATTTGCAAGAAACCACAGACTGTGGTTTGAACACATTGACGAATTATATATAATAGACAGAACCATTCATCTCAAGTCATATTAAGAGAAAAGTAGCTGGGTTAAGGTGTTGCACCATAATTATTTACGGAAATCGAGTAATTTTCCAAAGTTAATTTTACAAACTATAAACTATCGTGCAACACGAATGATGATTGAGATGAGTTACTGATTGTTGATTGATCAATCTGATGGCCTCGTGTTTCCAGCAGAACACTTATTACAATTTATCTGTGGAAATTGTGACTAATTTCATCATCCTTAGTCAATACGAATGTATCAGGTTGACCTGAATTTTTTTGCTAGATCAGATTAGACTGGCATTTTGCTGATATTCATCTCGAATCATTTTCATTTGTTTTCCTTGCATGTTTTAGTTTATTTAAAAGATCTATAACAAAATTATCAGAGAAATAAGCGATTGAGTAGCAATAAAGCGTGTAATGATTTGACAACGAAAACATTTACTAGCAAAACTACTAACAGCAACTTAATGTTCGGCGTCATTTTTGAATTGAATGATTCTAGTCTATTGTCATCCAAATTCCTAAATGTAAATGTATTGCTTTGTTAATACTTGGTTCGTGGAATGACGATCAACTTGGTTATTTAAATTTTAATCGCATTAAAAATATACCCCAATTTAATAGAATGAAGTATATAATTTAGCCTAGGATATAATTAATATTTTAATTTATCAACTGAATATTACATTGATGCATCATGTATTGATTTACATTACATCATTATATTGATTTAGAAATTATATTTATGAATCAATATCATGATATTATTATATATCCTTATACATTCTTATATACTTTAAGATTATTCGTTAGCTATTACTCATAATGAGTCATAATTAGGAAAGATAAATGATAAAATTATCAAGCATTTTGTAATTAAACAAATTAATTCAAATTATATATTATAACTCATTAATAATTGCTTAAGGTATAAAGTTGTAAATATGCCATACCTAACTCTGCTCATTATCTTTGCAGATATATTTTAAATATAGTCGAACTGCTTCAATGATTAAAATCGCTGAAACCCTAATTGAACCAAAGTATTTTTCAGAATGGATCATGATAAGGAAAGATTAATGATTTTATTTTCTCAAAGTGGACAGTAAAAACTTACAATTGGATTGTGAGAACATTCACTGGGATTTACGAGCAACGTCATTACCGTTGCGTATATATCATTAATTATACTAAATAGAAAACGTTTTAAATGTTTTTAAGCAGTTACGTTGTAAATTGACAAAATATTGTTAATGAAGAATCTATGCTTTAAAATTGTAATCGTACAGATTACATTTAATATTGTAATTTGTTCAAATTGCAATACAAATGTTTTGATTACAATATCTGGGGATAATTTAGATGATAACTTTCGCTATGTTATTCTAGTGTTCAACTTATAAATGTTTTTATTATTAATCAATTTATAAATTCAAAAAATTTATTGCATCCAATTAAATAAACAAGGCATTAAACACATAAGTATCTATTTTATATTATAATTTTTATTTTTATTATAAAAATTTTAAAAATAATCGACAATGAAAATAATCCATTGAATTAATTGTGTGAATGCAAACGCTACTATTTTCATATATTTATTTTAAATAGTATAATATATGGTACGAATGGCAAAATAATATATGTACCTTCGGTACTTTGACAAGTACCGAAGGTAAAGAGAGCTTTAGTTCGAGCACTTAATGAAGCGAAAAAGGCAGCTTGAGAAAAGTTTGGAGAGCACCTAAAATTTGATTATAGGTAAGTTTCGAAGATGTTCTAGAGGACGATCAAGAAACTTCGTGTTGGAAATCAGAAAACTTCTTAAAAAATCTATGAAAAGAGAAGGTCTATGCTTACTGACATATGAAAAATTCATGGTTGTTGCAAAGAGCATTTTAGGAGACTCTTTCTCTTGTAAAAGTAGAGCCTTTAGAACCAACGGAAAAGCTCATCTCTTTGGAAAAGGTCATTGCTGTTGTTAAAAATAATTTTTAATTGCAAGTTTTTTGGAGTAGATGAGATTCGACCTAAAGCTTTAAAGACTCTCGACGTTGTTTCATTAAGTTGCTAACACGGATCTTCAACGTTGCATTAAAGTCGGGCAAGGTTTCTAGTGAGTGGCGAACTGGGGTGGTAGTACCGATCTTTAAGAAAGGTGACCGAACAGTATATTCCAATTATCGGGGCATTACTCTTAATAACCAAACTTATAAGTTATTTGATATAATTCTTGAGTTAAGGATACGGCCTATAGTTGAGGGACAGTTGCAAAAGGAACAATTGGGGTTCGTTCTTGTCGTGAAACTATGGATAAACTCATTACTCTCTAAACTAACCTCGAAATGTCTTAAGAGTTCGTCTTATCGGTCTACATGTGCTTTGTAGATTTTGAGAAGGATTTCGACCGAGTTCCGCGATAAAGGTTGTGGGAGGTACAAATGGAGTATTGAGTACCACACGATCTTTGGGTAGCTGTGGCTTCTATGTATAAACAAAGTATGAATTGTGTTGGTGTTCTAGGTAGAAAGTCTGAATCATTTCCAGTAGGTGTTGGGCTTCGTCAGGGTTGTCAGTTGTCTCCCCTCTTGTTTCTTGTTAAATGGAAAAAATTACGAGACGAGCTGCTTTGTCGAATGTCGATCGATATTCAGTTCGGTTTCATGTGGTTAAAATCTCTGATTTTTGCAGATAATTTTGTTTTGTTGGCTTCTTGTCTTGAGGACTTATATTGCCTACTAGATCGATTTTCGTTGACATGCCGAGCATCATGGATGTTAGTTATTACCACTACCACTGTCTCTATGTGTTCGCTTCGGATACAGGTGTCAAGGTAAACCAGGATTGGGGAAAAGGTTGTTCCTGATGTAGATGACTTTAAGTATCTTGGGGTATTGTTCTTGAGGGACGCTAGGAACATCAAAAAAATTGAGAATCGGATTTGTGCAGCTAATGCATCAATGCTTTCTTTGTACACGTTGTCCGTGGTTAAGCTGGAGTTGAGTCTTTGGGCGAAGCTTTCGGTTTACACCCAATATTCGTTAATTTTATTTACCTATGGTCATGAGCTTTGGGTTATAACCATAAAGATAATATCTCGGATACGGGCGACCGAAATGAGATTCGTTTGCGGTATGGCCGGTCTTAGCCTTAGAGATAAGGTTGCGAATTCGGTCGTTCGGGATAGACTCGGAGTAAAGTCGCTGCTATTTCACATTTACGTAAGTCAGTTGAGGGGGCTAGGAAACGCTTGAGGATGTCTAGCGATTGCCTTCCTCGGAGGGTTTTTCAAGTCGGACTCTCCCGGGTCGTACCAGTGGGAGAGTGGACTCTCCCACTGGTACGACCCGCCGCCCGGACCAGTGGTTGACAGGAAAAATCTGATGTACTTTTAATTTTTTTCTTGTCAAGTTATTGATAAATATTTTTCAATTATCTATTAGCTATAGTTTATTAGTTTGTATTATCACAAAGTATGATATGAACTTATTGTTGTTTTTTAATAGTTTAAAATACCCTAATTTAGCTTATTATTATCTACATACTATTGGAGGAAGACTTAATAATAACAATTAAAAAATATAAGGTCGTAAACAAGTATAAGTTTACGGATCGTGAACTGCGATCTATAATTGACAAGAAAAATCTTGTGTTACTTATGTTTTCTGGTCATTAAATTTTTGTTGTAATATATTTGTAGTTTAAAAATAGGTAGGTTTAAATAATATTTATAACATACAATCTGTATACTTACAAATAAATAAGATTATTTAGGATTTTGTTTGTTTGCCAACTTTGTAGGTCATTTTCGCTGAGATCTCTGAAAAATTCAACATTTTTTAAATAATTCGAACTGTAGATGATCGTACAAATAATGTAATTGAACGATTTCACTAACATTATCGAAATTGAAAGATATGCTTTGTAGATTAGATTTTACAATTTTTCTAAATATAAAAAAGAATAAAAAATAAACATGCCAATCATTCGTACATGAATTCAATGCATCCTGATAAATGGAATGTAGCCAAATTTATAATCACCTGATTGTCGATAAAGATTCTTAAAATTAAAATTTACTGAATTAGTTGATTGAATATAATTGAATGTAAATGTGATTGATATGTTTTGTAAATAGATCAATTGATCGCGTTTATAGTGAACAGTTTGAAATCAGTAAAATAATTTAAAATAACTTAGCAATACCTTAGATTGCAATTATCTACTTAAATGTGAATAAAATAACTTTGATAGCTTGATATCACTTATTTTATTATAGCATCTAAAGGCGTATACTATCTAAGGCTGCAAATATAATAATTGATATTGAAGAAATGTTATATTTAATAAATAATAAGTTTCTAGTTACTTGTGAATGCAATGAAATTAACTTACATTCTTCGCAGGTGAGCTTTGAAATTGATATCAGTTATATCAAAAATTAGTGAATCTCGAATCGTTCTGATAAAATTTTAATAAATTATTAAAATTATACACACTATATAAATGTAATTTAATTGTATTATGAAAGAATATGTGAATTTGTTGTAAAACGTTTTTAAATTTGCGTAAAAGATAAAAGATTATAATTTTTAATGCGAATATAATTTTAAAAAATTTACATTGCGAAATAAACATGGCATAATGTTTTAAAACTGTTTTTATTAACATACATTTAATAAATTTTATATCATTTATACAAATATCGACTTGCAAGCATTCATCTGCTTGTTTTTAGGCGCAACGAAAAGTTCAATGGATGCGCCTTCAAGTATTTAAACTCAAGAGGGTACTGGGAAACCCTTGTATATTACAACCAAATGTCAAAAGCCGATTCACTTTTAATTTCATATTATGTCAGATTTGATGATAATATAAATGGAGAATAAAGCCAGAGAGAGTAAAACAAATTGGCTCTAATGATATAAATGTTTGAAATGTTTGTGAGTGCTTATCATTCAAACTTTACCCATTGTCATGACTGCAATGTTGAATAACTTTTATCATTTAAACAATATATTCTTAATAAGCCAAGTAAATATTGTATCAGACTTTTTGTGTTTGCTGACATATGAACTTGTGTGAAGTATATAGCTTACATTTGGGCTGAAACATTTGACAACCAGGCTTAGTTAGACCTGTTCAACAAAAACGGTTATTTGTCTTGTTGATTGCATTAGAGATACAAACAGAAATATCAATACAGATAAATAATATATCTATAGTATTTGGAAATGCTACAGAACAGAACGAAATAAATTTGTTTCTTTAAAATCAGTCGAATATTTGATAGCCGACGGCGATAATCAGAACAAAACGTTTTGGAAAAATGTTTTAAAGCTAAATATTTTGTTTTGATTATGATAGCAGTTAGCTATCAACCATTCGGCTAATGCTTGAAAAATAAGCTTATTTTAAGCCTTCCTGTTTAATTAATGATTAAAACATATGAGTGAAGAAGCGATTTATATTTTATAAATTTTGCATAATATACACGAAACTATTTTCGAAGGTTGCCAAATATTATAAATGCTTACAATTCAATAATTGACTCTGTAGATATTTGAAATTGTTTGAAGAATAAAATATCACCACCGGACACAATTCTATCAAATTATAAAAGAATACAGCAGATTAAAATGTTGTAGTTACATTGAAGACAGATCTTTGTTCTGATTAATACGACTAAATGGATTGTCATTTAAAATATAGTTGAACCTCAGTTTACTAAAATAATTTACATTTGAACATATTTAGGAAAAAAAGCAATAAAGACTTACTAATTCTGGATACCCAATATTGCATCGATGCAAGTTGTATCGAGGAATATTAATCGATTATATTGTAGATCCCTAAAATTCGGTGTTTACGAATAATTATCGAATTTTGATACATACAAGTATCTCAGCCGGGGTAAACCTTTAATCACAATTTCACTTACACTTGTAATAAGGTTATGTGAAACATCACTAAATAGTATAAATATAAAAAGCTAGTGGGATTATGATAGTAAAGTGTTCAAAGCAAAATGAAATCAATTAAAAACTTAATTGCATATTCGATTGCATATTATTATCGTTATATTTAAATAAAATCAATTGTTAAATACATTAACTTGATATCATTGTCTAAGTATACTTGTTTTATAATTAAGTTATCTCGGTTTTAATCAAATTCAAAGGCCAAGTGTTAAATTAAACCGATTCTATGGATAAAGTGAAGGAATGAAAATTTAGCTGCTATCTAGACGAAATGTCTTAGGTGAGTGTTTTAATGCAATATCTGTATTATCATGCAATTTAACTTATATAACTTATCATATTTTAATAAATACTTGCTTTATCTGGCTTCATTTGTGCTATTAATAGGTGAAAACAATTAATTTATTTATATCTGTGTTATCAGGTTTTGCTAAAATTATGCTACTAGACCGGCGCAATGCTTTGAGTGATTATTTTAATACAAAATGTGCATTATTTATATATTGATAATGCGAATTGAATTTGAATGAATATTTTAATTTATCATGAATATTAATAAATAATATTTAGGTTTTAAATGTTAAATATTTTAATATTTCTTTAAATAATTAATAATAAGCACTTTAGAAATCTGGCTTTATCTGTTATTTGAATAGAAGAATTGATAGCAATATTAAATGTTTAATATGTAAAGATATTAAAATATTTAATCCAAATCAAATCGCGTTTTAAACTTTATAAATTACTGATTTCTTAACATAGATTTGATAAGATCCCTCTTTGTTACGAACCGTAATTAAAACGTAAAATAAAATATTATAAATTGTAAACTTCAATACAATTTTAGAAAATATGTGAAACTAAATTGAAATTGTTAATGGGACATATTTTAAGGACACTCTTATATTATGTAAAATATAGTTGTATGATAAAATATTAAAATATTTTTATTTTACAAAATAAGTTTTAATATATACGTTTACACACATAATCTACATATATAAGATTACAAATACAAATTACATGTATTCCATGCTATCTATCCCACTTGACCAAATCGGATTTATCGATATCAGGTAAGAATGTGATGCAACTCTAAAGGAATGTATACAAACGCAATTTCAAATTGCAGAATAATTAATATTTCAAATATAAAATAACAAATTTAATTATCTCTCCTTCAAAAGGATTTATCAATAATTATATTTAATAGCATCAATGATTATAATATTAATTATATATCAACAATACAATTATAATTATTGCTATTCGATTTATAATATTGTAATATTGCTATATAATTGTAATTATATAGCAATATCATCATTTGATCGGCTTCATCAATTATCCTCGTGTGAATTCTTTAATCCTAGATGCAGCACTGTACACTAAAATCAGCGTAGGTTTACCTAATCAGCAGTGAGCCTACGCCTACCTTTCGTGCTTCGGTCCTTTAATTATCTGCTGAAATTTTCCTCTGCTGTCTTTCTGTAAAAAACGATACAGTTTGTAAGAAAAACATTTCTACTTGTGCAAACTGTACGTTGTATCCGTCTTTTGAAACAAAAAGACGGAAATAGCACTACAGTTGACGGAAACAACCGACAATCTGTCTTTTGATTATATATATTAACAATACAATTATAATTATTGCTATTTAATTTATAATATTGTAATATTGCTATATAATTGTAATTATATAGCAATATCATCATTTGATCGGCTTCATCAATTATCCTCGTGTGAATTCTTTAATCCTAGATGCAGCACTGTACACTATAATCAGCGTAGGCTTACCTAATCAGCAGTGAGCCTACGCCTACCTTTCGTGCTTCGGTCCTTTAATTATCTGCTGAAATTTTCCTCTGCTGTCTTTCTGTAAAAAACGATACAGTTTGTAAGAAAAACATTTCCACTTCTGCAAACTGTACGTTGTATCCGTCGATTGAAACCAAAAGACGGAAATAGCAAAACAGTTGACGGAAACAACCGACAATCTGTATTTTGAATTTTCTTTGACAGGAAACCGGAATCTGCCAGGTAAATAGAATGAACAATTGCATACACGAGCGAGTATCATCATTTGGTCGGCTTCATCAATTATCCTCGTGTGAATTCTTTAATCCTAGATGCAGCACTGTACACTACAATCAGCGTAGGTGGACCTCATCAGCAGTGTGCCTACGCCTACCTTTCGTGTTTCGGTCCTTTAATTATCTGCTGAAATTTTCCTCTGCTGCCTTTCTGTAAACACAAACGATACAGTTTGTGAGGAAAGCATTTCCACTTTGCAAACTGTACGTTGTATCCGTCGATTAAAACCAAAAGACGGAAATAGCAAAACAGTTGACGGAAACAACCGACAATCTGTCTTTTGAATTTTCTTTGACAGGAAACCGGAATCTGCCAGGTAAATAGAATAAACAATTGCGTACACGAGCGAGTATCATCATTTGGTCGGCTTCATCAATTATCCTCGTGTGAATTCTTTAATCCTAGATGCAGCACTGTACACTACAATCAGCGTAGGTGGACCTCATCAGCAGTGAGCCTACGCCTACCTTTCGTGTTTCGGTCCTTTAATTATCTGCTGAAGATAATTAACAGCAGAGGAAAATTTCAGCAGATAATTAAAGGACCGAAGCACGAAAGGTAGGCGTAATAATACTTCAATAATACTGTTGTTTTAGCAAGAGAAACAATTGCTTAGATAGAAAAATTCTTAGATAGAAAAATTCTTTTGGTTTCAAAAGACGGATACAACGTACAGTTTGCACAAGTGGAAATGTTTTTCTTACAAACTGTATCGTTTGTTTTTACAGAAAGACAGCAGAGGAAAATTTCAGCAGATAATTAAAGGACCGAAGCACGAAAGGTAGGCGTAATAATACTTCAATAATACTGTTGTTTTAGCAAGAGAAACAATTGCTTAGATAGAAAAATTCTTAGATAGAAAAATTCTTTTGGTTTCAAAAGACGGATACAACGTACAGTTTGCACAAGTGGAAATGTTTTTCTTACAAACTGTATCGTTTGTTTTTACAGAAAGACAGCAGAGGAAAATTTCAGCAGATAATTAAAGGACCGAAGCACGAAAGGTAGGCGTAATAATACTTCAATAATACTGTTGTTTTAGCAAGAGAAACAATTGCTTAGATAGAAAAATTCTTGAGGCTTATTACATTCATTTAAACTCCAATATTATTATACCGAATAATAAACCCAACGTAAAGTTAAATATTTTGTAAAGATGTTGTAAACTATTCTTTTGTTTATATAATCCTTTTTATTTTATTTTTATTCTTTATTTAATTTTTCTAGTACTTTTAATTATAATTTTTATATTTTTCTAATTTTTTCAAATTATTTATTTTGAATTAAAATATAATATGTATATAATGAACCAATTAATAGATATCATACAATGTATTATAATTGATTATAATTTTATAATTTATTATAATTTATTTCATTGATTATAATCAATGAAATAAATGTATAATTATTGGAGCTTTAAAATATCATGATAATTTGTTTTGTTTTGTTTCTAAACTATTTTGAATAATCTTTTTATTGCGTTTTGTGTACCTTCAAAAATTGCCGAAATTGTGCCAAAAATCCAAACAACAGTGAAAGCAGCTGGTTATCGCTAACAACAGCAACACCTGCCCAAAGCAAATGGCGGTATCTTTTTAAACTTTTTTATATAAGCATGTACATTTTAAAAAACCGTAATTTTCTGAAGATAAAGAATTTTAAAATGACTTACAGTTTCGTCATGTTTCGGCTGTAACAATGTTCATACAGTATTATGTCATCTTTATTTATTTTACTCTCGTTGAGATTTCGAATTTGGGTCTGATCCCTATGACTAGATGATACATATCTAAACATTAAAAAATGTAAAGTCACGTGTACAATATTCATATTGCTTTTCAAAACTGTTTTGCATTATAAGAAGACATTAATAAACAATATTAAAAGCATCTAAAATCTAGACTTACCTCGGAGTCACAATTGATTTGGTTCTATGGAAATAAATGTTTAGAAGGCAGTAACGTTTCAATTTTTACGGAGGGTATGGTGGTACTCTCTCCCATCCCAAAGTTGAAAAACCTTGGTTTGATAAAGATATTAAAGCCTATTAAAAGGCATAATCTGTTCAATACGTTCTTACGATCTTTTGCCGATAAATACACAAACAGAATTTTGTTCAATTCAATTAAATTCTTTGAAACCGATATTAAAATTTCTTTTGCAACACCAGATATAATCCAGGTTAGACCGATACTGGCTTCAAATAAAATTTTAAATCTTCCCAGTCACTTAGAAGTGAAAGACATAGAAGATCTTCAATCTATATTTAAAGTATCGAATCTTTGAACAGTCATGGGGAAGAACGGCTTCCCTCTGCCTATAGATTTTTGTTCCGCACCAACAGAACAAGCGGAGATTCTTTCAAATACGGCCTTTAACCCTTTTTTAGGGTACAACCTACGTTTTTCGGTTTTTTAAACACGGATACATACTTTCCCGCATAGCAACCAATGCCACGCGTAGGGGCACTGGGCTTCCAGCTGCAGCAAACCGAAAACATGCGGTATTTGCAGTTCTCTTTCCTGTCAGGGACTAATTTCCGGAAAAAGTGTATGGCTCTCCCATCTGTTCCAACTGCGGTGGGAGCCATCCAGCCTGGTCACGAAAATGCATCCACTTCAAGAATTACTGTAACTCGTTCATCAAGCAAGCGCCGTCGAAGGTCACCAAAACATTTGCTCACAGAGCCTCGCAAATGGCTGACGGCGACATACTTTGTATTGCTGATAAGCGTGCCAAGACGGTTATCAAAAAGGTAGAAGATTTGGTTGCTATCCTTCTCTCCGTCATCTGTTCAAATCCGGTCTCGCCTATACATATTGCTGTTCCTGAGTCAAAGAAGAAGGGGCTTCGGCGCGTCTTATAACCCACATAAAGTTGGGAAATATGCTAAAGGGGAAGAGAGTAGCCGATTGGGAAAATTAATATGCTGCCCGTGGGCAAGTACCCACCTTGGACGGTGCTAGTGGCGGAAAGGGAAACCTTTACGTCTCTGGCTCTGTCTAGGTCAACAATCCTACTTCCAACTATTCCATCACAATTCAGAGTACTCGCGAGCCTTTTTCACTGAATATCCTTCAGTAGAATTCGGGAGGGGCTTTTGGTCTTAGACGTTTATCCGGTAGAGATGCAGATGTTATAGTCTTTCAGGAGACGCGGTCTATCCGTCTCCCCCAGGACATTACTCGATATATTCCAAAGCACATTTGTTCCCACTATACTCCGTACATAACTCCACTTCACTCCTCTTCATCTCAAAGAATCTTGACCTTAGTTAAGTGCTCGTTAAGATCCTCCCTCCTATTAAACTATTCATGTTCAGCCATGTCTTGTTTAGTAGTTTCACTTTGTAAGAACGTTAAATGCCTCAGTCTAGCCAATGTCTACATCCTTCCATGGGAGATATACAAGAACCGTGACCTCCTGGATAGTATTATCGACATCTGCTATGACATGATACTTGGAGATTTCAACGACAGAACTTGTCGTTAGATCAATGCAGCACTTCGCATAGCTAGGAACGGTTATCTTATTCACAAACTTTCACCCCCTAACTTTTATTGCACATCAACAAATTCTATCCTCGACATTTTACTGCTTCACTCTAAGTGGTTGTTAAAACCCCTCTTCACGAAGCAGTAGCGCCAGCAATTGTTCACCTCTCAGAACCTAATTTGTTGGAGAATTGAGGAAGATATGTTGCTTCAAAGGAGGTTTCACTTTGATCCGATCAGAGTGGCCTTCTTTCAAGCGGATCTCCAACTCTTCCCTAGAATAGGAAATAAGAGTCTGACCGAAGTTAATACCTACCTCTTTTCGCAAGCTATCGCGATTTTATCGACTACCTATAAAGGTCGTATATACAATCCCACTCCGACGAAACTCAAGGTCCTAGCAAAATTGCTTAACCTCCCTAATCTCTCTGTTTCCGCCAGACAGGCTCTCTCGAATGAATACTGGAGCACTAGATATAGGTTCCAGCTGAATCGGGACAGGACGAGTATTGCTCACATTAGTCATTCTAAGTCTTCCTGTTGAAAGATTTTTAAGAATGAGAAGTTTGTTTGTTGGAAGGATAGAGCATTGTGTTGGATAGGGAATGTAAGCGTTAACAAAGTTTTGGAAGAGTCACTAGCCATACACAATTATGGAGCCACTCAATCACCTCAACCAATCCCGCCTTAATGTAACTTTAGGAGTAGGAATCTATATGCTACGGATATTCTTAACTCCTGGGATCTACTCCCGGTCAACTCCAGATCCGTCACTCCACTTTCTTCGCGGGTCTGTCAGCTTTCGACATCCCATCAGAGAAAAGAGGTGGCCATCACAATGCTTTTAGCCTCCTCATCCGATGTATCATGCATCAATATTAGTAGGCGTGTTTTTATTCCTAAGAAAAATCCTCTTATATGCCCTAAAGATCTGCGACCCATTTCGATTCAAAATGCCCTCGTGTCGATTTACGAAAAAGCGCTTGCGCGTAAAATTCGCAACCATTTAAGTAGGCGTAATTTGATCCCTCCAAGTTTTCATGGGTTTGTCAAAGGTCGCTTGGTCCATTCAGCAGTTGGTGAGGTGGATCAGTTTTATCGGGTTGAAAGCCATCGTCTAGTTGTGGCTATTTTCCTTGACTTTTCTGCTGCATTTGACCGCATCTCCATTCATTTGTGATCTCTTCTCTCAGGTCCCTCGGCTGCCAGAATATGAACAGGGTGGAGATTCTGCTCTACACCAAGCGATTTTACTATGAAGACGACCCTGATGCGCGTCAGTTCTACCCTATTACGGGTGTGCCCCAAGGCTCCCCTCTTTATCCTATCTTATATATTGCTGCTTCCGATAACCTATTTAAAATATTCATACGCGAACAACGTCTAGTGGTATACGCTTATGACAACCACAGCCATGTTCACTGGACGCAGGTGTAAAGACGTAGTCTCTGACATCAGCCGTTTCTTTTCAAGATAAAAAGACCAGCTACCCCAATCCAATTTTATTTTAAACTTCGCAAAATCGCAGGTGATAGTCTTTCATGGCTACCCTGCAACAAAACAAAAACTTAAGAGACTTGCACTCTCTGCGTTCTCTTCCATATTTGCCTCTAAACCACTCCCCACATTTACAAGTTGAGTAAAATACTCGCGGTTCACCGTTACGGTGAACTGGTCGGCGAAAGCTGACCTGTATAGATTCGAACGTATCTTGAAGAAAGCTAGGTGGCTCTGAAACGGGCTCAACATCTGTCATTGAAATGGAAACCCAGGTGCGCCTCTGGGGCACTTGAGCTATCTCGTGATTAGTCTTTTTTCGAGAGGACTTCCACCAGAGCAAAGGCTATGTTTATTAAGCTCCTTTTTTCTCGTTTATCCATTATAGTCCGTATCGATTGGATTCTTCGGGGGTGAAAGACTTCGGGTGGTTTAGTCGGAAGGAGACGTGTTGGATCGGTTGGAGGGCTCAGATCCCCCTGTGTTTTAAAAAATCCTTACTTAATTAATAAATCGGAGCGAATGCTGCCACTGCTGTCGTTTTGAAAATCATAATCTGCGATATAAATTGATACTCTGTCATATGTTAAAAACACATCCCGGATTGGATCATCATAGTTCAAAGTTATAAAATTATTAGTTGTTGAATTTGATTTACTCAAAGACAGCATCATCATTTGTCCAAGAAAATGCATCTCAATTATTCTCAAAGATCTAAACTTATTCTACAATTTTTGAAACAATAAACATCTTTGATATTAATTAATTTATTTATCCGATAAAATCCTTTCACTTATTTATTGATATTGGTTAAACAATCTACCAGAGATCGATTATCAGTTAAAGTTGTTTTCCCGTCTCAACAAACATGCAGATGTAATATTACTCTTCGATCAGCATGATAAAGAAATCTGACGTGAAAGCGAGGCGTTATTCTTACCCAAGCGTTAAGCAAACATTTTCATAATATGAACGAAACGAATTAAAGAAATCAAAATAACACAAGACAACATCAACATAGGTAAGCAGACAAAACGAAATTGTGAACCGACATGAGCTCTCAGATACGTTGTTTCAACATCTGTACTTACAAGAAACAAAATGGAAGAATGTCGAGGCCTGGGAGATTGGCGAAGCTTACAATCTTTATTACGATAAAGCTTGTATGCTTTATTACAAAATAAAGATTGTAAAGCTTTATTACAAGACGAAGAATCAAAGAGAAACAAGAATACTCGTTAAACAGATAAAGATGTTGTAATGGAAATTCAACTTTTGAAATTCTCACATATGTCAATGATGAATGATCAATGAATGATAAATGAGTATAACTTATCAATGATATATCATTGATAAGTCATATCATTTTTACACATTGCCCTGCAGCATATTCCGATTTTCATGGATCTGCAACAACTAGACGTGATGTGATGCCAATGAGTGCATACACCATGACCAACCTATATTAAGTAGGTTTCTTAAGCTCCTCGTCTCTCGTTTATCCAGCATAGTCCGCGCCGATTGGATTCTTCGGGGGGGGGGGTGAAAGACCCCGGGTGGTTCAGTCGGAAGGCGGCGTGTTGGATCGGTTGGGGGCTCAGATACCCTGGATTTGAGGCCATGAAGAAAGGGAAGACGGCAAGAAAGAAATGAATTGAAGTTGTGGTTTCTGTCTTTAACTGACACTCTTTAACTGAATGTCATTTATGTTTTGTGATTTATAAAATCTTTATTATTATTAAGTTATTTCAACCAGCAGGTAATATCAACCTGCTGGTTGATACACGTTATATCAACCTATATCAACCAGCAGGTAACTAAACTGCCGTGAATGCGACAAATTAGATCTAAAAAGACCTGTGCAAAGTAAATGACAATAAGTCGATTTAAAAGAGGAGTTGAGCATCAACAAAGAGGGATGACGCATTTAAGAAGTATCATTAGTCAAACGATAAGGAAACTCTCTAACTTATTATTCAAAGAAATCATTGATGAATCGATTAGTTGTTGAAAACCAGGCCGAATATGTATTTTTGTTGATTAAGCAAAAAACCTGAATAAGCTTGCTTGTTCAGGATTAACATGTGAAACAAATAAGATCAGTCCTATTGAATCTCAACAATGCACGATACAGGATATGTGTTAAATCTGTTACATGAAAAGTATGATTAGATACTTCGAGATACGTCTGCCGTTCTGCGACATTAAAACAAACAGTTATTGGCTATTTACAATACCGGATCTGTATCTGTAACACGCATTAACATAACTGAGATTATTTCATATATCAAAGTGATCAAGAATGTATCTGTTGGAATGTTGGTAACGCTTCGCATTTAACATATCCCAGCAAAAGCATGGAAGCTGCTTTATCGCAACGTCGCTATTATTTTAAAGTTCAAAATAGCTTTCGCTAGAACAATATTGACTTTGTAGTGGAATGCATTAAATGTAATCTCGTTCACATTTTGATGATCATTTCTTAGTCTTTCGTTTCATGATGCTCTGGATTAATACTCCGAGTCAGTCGTATGAGGCAATCAGAATTGGAGCAAGATTGATATTTCAAATCTTATTATCTTGAGTCCATATTTATAAATTTTTCTTGATTCAATGTAATAATAATTCAGTATTGGTGTAGCTCAACAGCTGCTGATCCTATACCTTTATTTCGAATTTCAGTTCATTATCTTAGCTGAGGTCATTCCAACAGTCTGTTACGATTATTAAATTATACCTTCAATTTAATAATCGTTTTTGATCCTTAAGCGGGTTATCTACATTTTCTTATTTAATTTTAAGTTTAAAATTAAATAGTGGCAACCTAAATCAGAAGGCAACCAGAATAAATATATCTGGTGGCAATAACTACTTTTAACAGCAGACAGAAGAATTTTATTTGTATGTAATGATTAGATCGCTGAATGATTTAACTACTTCGAGATTTTCTACTATATCAATCTATAGTAATATTTGAGAAAGTACTTAGGATGATCCAACTAGGTTGATCGTTATCTTTATTTGAACTATTGTGGATTAATAAAGGTAAGATAGTGACATAGAATGTAATTCAAAAGGAATTATTGCATTAATTGTCCTTAAAGGGTAAAATCAAGAAGAAATAATTACAAGTTATTGTATTGTTACACTTCTATCTTGTGAAGATTAACAAAATAAAACTAAATTGCTCAAATTAAGTGATTGTTTTGTTTTATTTGACCTAGACACCAGAATTTCACTATAATAATTCGAAATACCATGACGTCTTTGTATCATTTCATATTTGTTCATTGTCGTTAGAGTATAAATTAAAATGAAAAATATCAATAAAAAACTGAAAATCATATTTGAACGAGTGTATCGTTACTCGTTTATAATAAAACCTCAGTTTCTATTTTATGAATTATGTTTCTTTTAGTAAAAGTGTTTCTTGAGTATATAAGAATCAGTGAATGAGTAGTTGCTTGTTGAAAGAAAGCATTCATTGTTGCTGCATATTTAATTAAAAATTCACTCCAAAACCAAATGAATATTAAATGATATGAATAAAATTTCATTACATCTAATTTTCGATAATATCTTCTTTTCTATAACTTTGTTATAAAATGGTCAAGTAGACGGCACAGTGTCTAATAAATTTCCTTCTGCCTTGTGAAATTTTTAAAAATTATAATAATTTCTAATAATCTATATTATTTAATCTAATAATTTATTTAATTTTTAAATTATAATAATTGAGTAATAATTGAATAATAAAGAATTATTGGAGCTTGATCAAAGAAAAGAGTAGATTTTTTGATATTTCGTTAACATATGTTAGCATATGAAGATATGAAGATACTAACAAAGATTAGCGAAATATCAAAAATAATTTCGTCTTTCCTTTGATCCAGCTCCAATAATTCTTTATCAATAATGAATTATTATCAACTATTTGAAATCGAATAATAATTCTAATTATTTATTATCTAATCAATTAATAATTTGGTATTACATTAAATTAATTACACATTTTATCTATATATATAAATTGGTAGTACGAAAAATCGCTTGTAACTGTGGTCCATGAGCCTAAACAGGCTACTATTGATTTCAAATCCATATGAGTTGCTAAAAACTGGACTTCGATCATCAGCTCAATCAGTCTAATGTATCACTCCGAGACGCCCATAACCACCCAGCAGTCATCGTCAGTCGGATGAAGTGGTTAGAGTGCGTTTCGACTGCTTTTGTGATAACTATAAAGACTATAACTATATATAACTATATATATAACAAGCATCATTTAAAATAATAAATATTAAATTTTTTGATAATACATTTCAAGCAAATACTATCCGTGCAAACAAATGACTTTTCTTATCATCACCGTAAAATTAAATTATTCAACTGATTTCTTTAACGAATCACTTTTGCAAATTTAAGATCATCCAAATTCTGAACTATACAAATATGCTTAATACAAATATTTATAAAATTTTATTCTAGTTCTATTCTACCATTGGAAGTCCCGCCATAATTTAGGGAAAATATTTATAATTTAAGGGAAAAAATTTACATTTTTAAATTCTTAAATTTTTTGTAATTAAAATTTAAGAAAAATTTAACAACTATTTTGGAAGACAACTGATTATAATTAAGTGGTATTGTTTCGTAGATCACTGACACGATTTATGTTTATCAACTGGTCTATGAATTTATGTACTTGGATTCTGTTTTAAAATATCATAAAGCTCTACAAAATATTATAAAACTTGTCTTTTATAATACAGCATAACGTTGTATTTAACGTTATGAATTTATCTTTAACTGGTAAATCGATTGATTGATTAATAAATTACTGAAAATTGATTTAAAAAAGTGATTTCAGATAAAAAAAATCAAATTATAAATTAAATGTAATGCTATAAAATGTCCATTGTTATAAAAGAGTAAAAACGTGGCATAGATTACGATATTATTACTATATAGCAGCTTAATGTCAACATTCTAGTAACAAGTAAATCTATATTTATACGAACTGCAAGGATGGTGTCTCTTACTTTCTACTTCAACTATATCTGTTTATTATCACAGCATGCTAATATTTGGCAGCGTTTATCGCAACCTTATTAGGCATACTTTGTATTCTGTGTCCTAAGTTGTCAATACTTTACGAACTTCGCAAAACATGGATGACTCAAATCGGAAAGTAGACACCGTTACTAATCACGGTCTTTGGCATGCTTTTCATAAACACGATCATCATTTACTAACAAAAAACTATAATATATGCTTATGTTCTATATATAATGTATTTTAACAGTTACATGAAGTCTGATGTGTAGCTGTAAACGAATGGAAAACTCTTCGTAAAACTGTCTACTATGGCTAAACAAAAAGATCTAATATATAAAGAGAGCAGGATCAACCGATGGCACGACCAATAACAAAATGCATGAAGATGACCTAGAAGTTTAAGTGCCTGGATTATGTTATAAGCCAGGTACTTAAAGATGACGAAAAAATTTACTTACCTGGTTCATGTTATAAGCGCGACGTCAACACCAGTATTGATACCTAAATAAATAGTGGCAGGAGACTAGATGTATTGTCCTCGTCGCCATATTATCGCTTCAAATATTGAAATATAATAAACTCTTGATATTGGATAAAGTGCGTATTAGCAACGAATAATTAGTTGTTATTTAAATTTTAAGATTGGGTTTGCATGTCGGCATTAAATGTGATGCGCTTCTGTTCAGTTCTGTGCATTAATTAGTGATAATGGAAAATTTTGAATTGGTAATATATTTGTGTTTTCAGAATTATTTGTTAAAGAAGCGTTGAATAACTCAGCTCAAGAAGGCGCCTGTATGTAAATTATATCTATTATCAAGTGAGTTTAACACTATTATAAATGAATTCAAAGACGTGTCATATAGTCATTCTCGTTATTTGGATAAAATGTAAATTCAAAAGCTTTGCTCGAGAAAATAAACAATAAATTAAATAATTAAATAATCATATTTTCTCGCCTTTTGTTATAAAGTTTAAATAAGGAGTAGTCGAATAAATACGAATAATTAGCAAGTAAATTGTGAAATATCAAATATATGAAATCAAATGAAAGGTCAATTTAAAAGTTTTTCATCGGAAAATGTTTTTATAAGCAAATGTTAGTTAAAAAGCATTTAAGCATACGAGTAATGAGTAAGTTCATAGTAATAAATTAAATGAATGAAAATTGAACAAATTTAAAAGTTTCTTACAATTGTTTAGTGCAAGCAAAGGTTTGTAGCACCAATTCCAAATCCACTTGCCCAGAGTATGCATTATTCATGATACTTGTAAATATAAACAAATAAATTCCTACAAATATATTTCCTCAAAAAATATATTTGTATTTATAATAAATACAAAATATATTATATTTTTTAAAAGAGCAAAATATCGTTAATAGAGCTTTTAAAAGAGAATCCAACTTTTTCCAAGATTAAAATCGCAAAAATAGATTAAGATTACCAGAGCATTTAAATTAGTTTAATTAATAAAAAATTTAAAATTAATTGAAATTAATTACTTGTAATTTAAATTGGGTTTTATTTTCAGCATCAAATGTTATGCGCTTCTGTTAAGTTCTGTGCATTAATTCTAGGTAATGAAAAATTTTGAATTGATAAAATATTTGAAGTATCTCTTTGTTATATCTATGTAATCGTTCAACAAATTCCGTTGATTATATCTAACTGCAGCTGCCATAACCCGTGTCGCTGAATTTTTAAGGCTTAATTTTTTCTCGCGTTTATTCTATTATTTTGATATTCTATACTATTTTGTACACTAAAGTTTTACAAAATCATTTATTTTACAATTATTAATCGTTACGATTGAAAATTTATGGTGACGTTATATTAATAAGAAAGACATTCAATACAACTAATTAACACGAACATGAAAGTATAAAACATCACTACAAGGTGGTCTCATCAGTGTGGCCATGTAGATACACAACTTCGACAATATTAATCCTCAGTAAAACTCTGAAAGGAATTCACTAAGCGTACCATCCTCCATTGGTGACAAGCCTGACATCTGGTATGGTTCGTGTAAGCAGTGGCTTCACATGAAGCACGTGTGCTATCGTTCCTTCCTTCATCAGCTTACTAAGGTAATCTGTGTAGCTACAGGACCGTACTGATAAGACCACCCTGTATTAATGAGTAGACAAAGGTTTAAAGGCCCCATTGTAGGCTAGGCGTCTGTCGTAAGCATATTTCGGGTAAAGCTTCCCGACGAAGGTTGTAAAAACATGGAGGTTTATACGTTCCTTTTCAAGTGAGACCATTCCGCGTGAATTATGTACTTATCAGTGCCAGATCCATCTTACTGCTGGATACAGAGGAGAACTGGCAGTCCTCCTCTGTGTCCAGCAGTGAGAGGGGTCTGGCAATGATTAGTCATTGTGATGATGAAACGGTGCTTGCTACTGTTATCGTCGTTCTTCCGCGTCTGGCTAGAAATGATTGTATATATATATGATTGTATATATAATAAGAGATTCGTTTGAATCGGTATTGCTCGAGATTGCGATTAGCAATTCTTTCCATATGTTTGTGAATGTATTGAATCGAGTATATCCGAAAGTTTGATCCTCTGGTTGTTAATGATGGTCTGCATTGCAAATTGTAGGATTTAAGAGCTAACGCCACCTACAATTTAAGCTAGATGTCGGAAATGCATTTTCACAATGTCACAGAGGCAGCCGAAACGGCGTGTGATAGTTCATCTTACTGACGATGGCTGCCGGCTATCACATAACCGTCTAGGAGTGACGAAAATTTGCAGGCTAAAAAATATGCTTGATTAATATATATATATATATATATATATATATATATATATATATATATATATATATATATATATATATATATAGTAGTGCACGGATTGCTGAGTAGACAACGGTCCAGGATTTCTTACGAAATACGGCATTTATAGAAAGTTGTGTTGCTTGATAGACTGGACTTTAATTCACGACTTTTAATCACCATGTCACTTCTAGTCGATCAATGAGTACCGGCAACACTCATCAGTATAATGAAGTCAAGGATTTCTTATTCACGATGTCACACATCGTGAATTGATTTTAAACAATTAAATTTGTGGCTACTGACGGATTGTGCTAAAAATGGAACGCATTGCCCGGTTGCTATTTCTTGGTAAATTTTGTGTTTGCTTTTCAATTTCTTAATTTTTAAATTTTGTAAATGTCATCGTAAATTTGAAAAGTTCATCTAATACGGAAAATCTTATAAAATTCCCAAGTAATTATTTAAATAATTATCATAATCATTATCATAATTATTTCATAAATAAAAACAATATTTATTGTACATAGTTGTTTTTAATTACAGTTATTTTTATTCATAGTTATTTTTATTTTTATATATTTTAAAAATTTAATTATCAAGTACTTGATATAAATAGTTGATAGTTTTTGCCGTTAGCAAAAACTATTGAAAATAATTTTTATAGTTATTTTATCGTTAACATTAAATTTTATTTTATTTTTATTTTCGAAGCATTTTGTAATTTTTTGATGACTTATTTTAACGGAGATAGTCAAATACATTATTGTTAAGAGAATCTGTATGTGGCTATACAACTTTTATCAATAAAGAATAGTGAGAATAAAAATTCACTTGAGAAAAAATTTCGATTTTAATAAATCAGTAAATTACACGGTTGATCAGTTAATTTCTTATATTTAACATCTATTTTAAGCAATTTTCGTTAATGTACTTGTTTGTAATTACTAAACATAAATGTAATTTTTCTATGAAAAAAAAACGTCCGTTGTTTACTAAAAAATTAAAAAGTAATAATTTAAATGCTCTTGTTCTATACACCGTAAATATTCTCCGTCAACTTACATTTGATCACTGGACACCATAAAATTATCTGCTGGCTCAAGTACAAAATATTACAAATATTCGTATTCAAATTTTTTATATATTCGAAGATGTATATTTTCGTAAGGTTTATTATATATTCGTATTATCAATCAAATAATTATAAAGATTTTAATCTTTATTAGATGTATATCTTCGTATTGTTATTTAAATAATAATATATTATTATTTAAAGGTAATTAATAAATTATATAATTTATAAATAGCACTCAAATTAAAAATTGTAAGAATTCTTTGTGAGAAAGTATTAACGAAATTCTACAGTATACATTGATATTATACTAAGTATATTACTTGAAATAATTTAGTTGAAATTTTTTGATATAAAATTAAGGATTGTAATTCTTAAAATTTAATTAAAAATTAAAAAAGTAATAATTGAAATGCTCTTGTTTTATACACCGTAAATATTCTCGGTCAACTTACATTTGCTCACTGGACACCACAAAATTATCTGGTGGTTCAAGTACAAAATCGTTTCCCGATAATTCGCTGTATCAACAAAAAATTCGATATTGTATTAATCAATACAAATATATGAATCAACATACAGTATTTGTAGGTCACCACCACTGAATGTATTTGAGTCAACCGAGCTTATAATGTTGTTTTGAAGATATCTTAATATATTAATGAATCTTATAAAGATATTGTTTTTTAACTTAAAAAGTTGGTTTCGTATCATTTCAACAACTAGAAAAATAGTTTACTCTGTTATAACTTAAATATTTTGATTTTAGTGGTAGAAAACTCATCAGCATAAAACGAATTAACATTTTAGTAATGTCTATAGCGGTCCAGTATGTATACCTCACTTTACCCTTCGAATTCAACCTTAGTAAAAACACACCAAATAAATGCTTGTCGTTAAAACGCTCATGGACAATGTAAAAACCCAGTTTTAATTTTTGATACTTTATTCGAGGCTACTACAAATAATTGCAAATTTAACCTTATGCACATGTTTGCATAAAGCTGTAAAATATAAAATTGCTGTCAATTGAACATTGTTTTGCAATTTAGCTCATTTATATTAAAATCAAAATATTGTGGTCTTTTTAATAAACTTTTACACTTTCATCATGATTCGCAATGAGTACCAATAATAAAATTATTGTTTCCATAAAACAAAATACACAGAACATCATTTATCATTGAAATTTTGAACAATAATAACCGATTTGCTATTACATTCAGAGTTTCATGGTTTTGAAAACAAAATTCTACTTGTTTAAATTGAAAGATATCAAGAATAGTCAGAGACTAAGAGTAATCTTTATATAATACTGTTTTAGGTTCTACTTTTTTACTTAGTTACATTTCAAGTCATTTTAGATTTTCAGTTTCTTATTTTATATTGCATAGCAATATATTTTTCAAATGGCTTTTGATTAGCTGTCAATTATTTTGCAGGATGAGCGGTTATGAACGCGATATCAGAGCAGTTTATTCTGATGACATCCAATCTTTATTCCAATACATTGTATATTATCAATCCATTAGTTCGTAAAAATTGCAAGTTATATTTATTGTTAATATATAAACATTTTTAAATTTCTAGTACAAATGATAAATACATATGGATAGGAAATAATATACTCTGACTTCGAATATGATGTTAATCTAGATAATCAATTTACAGCCGAGGAATACATAATTAGCATATATTTTGTTCAACTTCAATGTTAAATTGAAGAATAAAAACTGAAACCTGATAGCATAGCAGTTCCTCCTGATGACCTCCAATCTTTATTCTAACATATCGAATATTATTAATCGGTTCATAAAAATACTGGTTTATATAAATTACTTTTAAGATAAAGATATTTCCTTAATTTTTTTGTACAAATTATGTAACCACGTTCAAGCGGTCTGATTTTCTCTAATAAAGCTTGTGCTTTCTTTGTAATTAAACACAACAACATTTAGCATGTGTTTGTTTTTTCAAAAAGAATTATCAGCAGGGTGTGTTCAATGTATGTTACTGGTATATTTACATACTCTTCCACAAAAACCCTCAGAAAGAAACTCAAAAAATCATATTACATATGGAAGAATCTACATCTTTTCTAAGACCATGCAATAACCTACACAATATTTGTTTAACTATTTAAGTCAAATGCCTTGAATTTAATATCATCTTGCACAATACTAATTTACAAATTACAAATTAATTTACATTTCCTGCAATTTATCTGAGATTTTGAAAGTGTATTGATCAATGCTTTCAAATTTATTATTCGACAAATCCCTAGAATAATAAAAGAATTAGTAGGTAAAATAATTAAATAAAAGTAATAAATACACAGTAATAATAGCAATAATTCAATTAAATACTTTAAGTGTTTTTAAAGAATTATAGAAACTTGATCAAAGAAAGGAAAATTTTTATTTGATATTTTAGCTATCCTCTGTTAGCATCTTCAAAAAATTACGATTATAATTTTCTGGAGATACGAAAAGAGGTTGGCGGATTATCAAATGAAAATTGTTTTCTTTGATCCAGCTCTAATAATTCTTTGTCAATAAATTTATCATTATCAAATATTTAAAACTTTAATTATTTTGTGATAATTAAATTTAAAAAATATTTTTTTACTGTCGTATATAATTTGCTAGTAATATAATTAACTTGCGTAACAATTTTTATATTTTATTAGCGTTACTCTATGCAAACCTTGTTTACGACGGTGAATTTGACTCGTATCAATATCCCAACCCTATAATATGTGATATACCTAACTTGAGTATATCATCAAGCGATTTTATTTTTGTCATGTTACATTGTTTTATTAAATTCATTTAAATATACCACCGGTAACTTTCCATCAAATATTGAAATTATAAAAAATATATTAATTTATAAATATATAAATCAATTAATTTATAAATAAATTAATTAATTATAAATATTAAATTAATAATTATTAATTATAAATAATATAGTTATCATTTTAATAATATGTCATAATGCATCTTTTAACTTAAATCATCATTAAAATATTTAATTTTAATACTTAATTTTAATTGATAGGATTACAATAATTTAAACATAACAGTGACATAACATGACATGCACAAAACTGACAGATTTATAAAAATCATAAAAATGTGTTTATTATCATTAAGAAAAAAAATACTTTTCAAGTATATTCGTTTCTACTGTCAAGATAATAATCAAAATAATAATTTAATTATAACTTAATTAATAATATAATTTAATCATTATAACTTAGTAATTAATTATGAAATTAATATTATTGATTATAAATAAGATTAATAATTATTGGAGCTGGATCAAATAAAATAGAAAATTTTTTATTGACATTTCGCTAACCTCTTTTAGCATCATAAGAAAATTACATAATAATTACAAAATAATGGAATATTTGAAGATGCTAATAAAATTTGTGCGAAATATCAATAAAAAATTTACTCTTTTCTTTGATCCAGTTCCAATAATTCGTTATCAATAATAGATCATTATCAACATTTAAAAACATTTAAAATAAATGAGATTAAATAAGATTTTTATAAAACAGACAGATTTATAAAAATTAAAAAATGTGTTTATAATTGAAATTGTAAGTATAAATTCAAAATAATAAATTTTGTTTGAAAAATTATAGTCAAATTATATAAAAAGATATTAAATTGTTAAATATGATGTATATGTCATACTTAGTTACAATTCTTTGGAATTAAGTGGATAGAGATGCATATTTTGTACTGTAATAGTACATCATATGATACATTATAAACTTAATATTCTTCTTTTATACAATTTTAAGATCTATTTATAGTTTAAAACAAGTGAAGAGTATTTGCTAACAGGCTTTTATCGATCTTAAAAGGTCGAAATAAAAAATGATATTTAATATCTAACACAACTTTCTAAATGCAGCCTATATTATATTAGCGAGATTGAACGTTCACTCATGAGCGCCTTATTAACAAAATAGAAAAAATGGTAGTTTTTGTGTTCTTCTTAGAAAAATACACGAAATTCAATTCCCAAATTTCTATTGAACAATAAATAGCTATCGAGAATTGACATTTTTATGGTAAAGAAATCAATTCATAATAACAAAAATATTTACATCGATAAAATTTGCATCTTGATTTCAGTATGAAATTTCAATTCATAATAATAAACGAAGGTTATTCCGAAATAATCGAGCTAACCTTTGTATACTTTTCACTAAATATAACAAAGTTTCTTTCCTTTTCCCTTTTAATAAATTATGAGCATGGTTACTATTTACCTAATATCAGAGAGTAGAAAAGACGAGGTATTGTCCGCAGACAACCTAGATGATATTATTTAAAATAACAAATATGCTCTGGAATTCTTTATAATATATATGGTGATAACTCTTTGAATGAGAATTTATCAAAATTAATATCCTCAAGATAGAAAGCATGACGATTATTCCCGAAATTGCATCTTAAAATACCCAATTTCTCAAAGTAATTTCTGCAAGTTGTGCGGTAACATTTATTTTTAAAAGCAAATACAACGAAATGAAAGTAATTGTTTCTAAAGACAAATAGCATTTTAATATTCGTTTTATATTAATAACGGATAAATTATAAAAAAAATGTGCTTAATAATATCCCTTTAGTTTAACTAATAAAAAATCTGAAGAGCGATAGGTAAAGACAATTAGATACAATTTATTCGCGCTCGTTAATTTTAAAAAGTCTAGATTTCTTTTATCAATTTTGCAAATATCGTGTACTTACAAAACGGTCAAAGTATAAAATGATTCCATGTAAAATGTTCTGATAAAATTATTCGACAGATTTCTAAATAAAAATAGCAATTTAAATATTCAGAATAATAAATTTAACTTCATTTAACACAAACACACATTTGATATTCAGAAATTAATAATATTAAGAATAACCAATATTATGAAATTATAAAAAAATTATTATCTTAAGAAATTATTACTCGAATCACGCTCGCTAAGCATAATTTCGTTTTAAGTTACGGAAGAAATACAGCTACATATATAAAATTTAGAAATCAACAATACAAAAAATTATTAATATTTGATCTTATTTCCTAATATTATTTAATATTATGAATTTGTGAATATTATTTAATATTTTATTTATAATGCATAATTTCTTTTTTATCATAGTTTTCTTTATTCCCAAGTTACGGAAAAAATACATTTACATAAATTCAAAAATAATTAACACTAAGTATTAACAAATTATATTAAGAAATTATTGTGAAATATAATAAAATATTTATTTTTTACTATAATTTTATTTTTAAATAATCTACAAAATAAAGGGTTCTCTCGAATGGGCAATTTAAAAAAAAACCAAAGTTGTTGTGTTTATATTCTTAATTCCGCTTGTGAGACTAATCCGCGAGAGAGGATATTCTTCCCATAGTAATACTTTCTGGAAATAGTTCTGCAAGGATGTGATAGACATTGAAACCGTCTTAGCAACAATTGTTGATAGCCTGAATCTTAAATTTCTTATGACAGTAGCGTATCTGCTCGATTTGCTTACTGTGTGGTTTTTGACAACCTGCTCAAGATTGGATTTTGTGGTTTGTCCGAGTCCGCCTACAGTAGACATTATGAAATATATTAATATTTCATCTTAATATGGAAAAAATACATTTACATAAATTCAAAAATAATTAACACTAAGTATTAACAAATTATATTAAGAAATTATTGTGAAATATAATAAAATATTTATTTTTTACTATAATTTTATTTGTAAATAATCTACAAAATAAAGGGTTCTCTCGAATGGGCAATTTAAAAAAAAACCAAAGTTGTTGTGTTTATATTCTTAATTCCGCTTGTGAGACTAATCCGCGAGAGAGGATATTCTTCCCATAGTAATACTTTCTGGAAATAGTTCTGCAAGGATGTGATAGACATTGAAACCGTCTTAGCAACAATTGTTGATAGCCTGAATCTTAAATTTCTAATTACATATATAAAATTTAGAAATCAACAATTCAAAAAATTATTAATATTTGGAAATATATTTTCCTAATATTATTTAATAGTATGAAATATTATATATAAAAAAATATTAAAATATAATATGATTAAATATAATTTAAATATAAATATTAAAATGATAATACAAATATTATCAGGAAATTACTCCTGATAATGATAATGACAATAATAATGACAATTATAATAATGACATTTGAATGACATGACGACTAAAGACGATAGCTTTCTTCACAAAACAAAATTTTATACTTTATTTTTAATTTGTTTCCCTAATTACTTTATGTAAACTGAATTTATTTATTTTCTCCCAGCTTAGAGGCAAATATAAGATAATAAACTCCATTGAGAAATTATATTATAATGAGATATAATGCAGAGGAAAACATTATCTTAAGTATTAAAACTATTTTCCTTGAATCTTAGCATTTTATATTTTGCATTTTTTGTTGATTTTTAAGATGCTTTAAAACAAAAACGTCTTAAAGATGTTTTGAAACCAAACCATTTTGTATATATATAGAATAATATATACAATCCCAAAATATTAAAATATCGGAATATCATAATATCCGATAATCAAAATTTTTTAAATTAATGTTTATCAAAATAATGAATTTACAAAAAATCACGTTCTAAATAAATTAAATTTCAAATTATTTATCTAGATATGTATAAAATTGAATTATCATAATCATAACAATCTTCAATCTCAGAAATAAATTATGTATTTTGTTATTATTGATTTGGAAAAATGAATACAAATGCTAAAAAAATAATAAAACCTAAAAATTATAATTTTAAAACTTTTTAAAAAGCGTAAATTAGTTTGTGTTTTTAAATGTAAGATAATTTCTGTTTTTAAATGTAAGATAATTTTTAAGGAATTAAGAAGAAAATATTTCTCTTTATTTAAAAGTACAATATTTCGTTAACTCCTGATATCAAATTATTTATCTAGATGTGTATAAAATTGAATTATCAATTTTATACACATTTTTATAAATATTTCCCCACAAAATATTGTGCTTTTTTTTTAAAAAAAAGCACAATATTTCGATAGTTCTTGCTATCAAAATGATTAAAATTAAAATTTAAAAATTAAATGATAATTAATTAGATGATAGCAGGAGCTATAGAAATATTGAAATTTGTATTCATTTTTTCAAATCAATAATAAAATACATAATTTAAAACTATCTAATCGAAAATGGAAGGAGATTCTATATTTAGTTTGTACTATTTTTTAATGTACTTTTCCAGACTAATTTATTTTTACAACGAAATTTTTTACATTGGTGTTCAAATTGATCATCAAAACAATTTTAAAATTGTAGCAGCAAATTTAGTAAAATTTGAATTTGTAGTTTAATTTCCTGTTTTATAATTCACAAATGAATGTAAATTATATTAATAATGTATTTTATAATATGTTAAATATTGTCTACAAGCTTTTATAATTTCATATAAATCGGATAATATTTAACATATATCTGATTTTTTGTAAGTTATTTCTCAAAATTTAAGTCACTTTGTATATTTGGCTAATTATTTAAGCATATATCGATTTCTTAAATGAAGCATTATTAAATCAATTTTTATATATTATGAATGCATATAAAACATACTTTAATGCGAATGGCAAATACTCTCTGTAATGACAGAGATTATTTAAATATAATGACATATGCATGCAGTAAAAAGTTTATTTCATTAGATTAATTTCATTGAAAAAACCGGAACGTATGCTATTTTCAAAATAAGTACAATATTTTTAGAATTTTAGCAAATGTTTCAAAATTTGCATTTGAGATGCTTTATAAAATTCAGTTAAATATGGAAAATGAATTTCTATTTATGACAAATACAGATTATGTATTAATTATTATGACAAATACATATGTGTAATGTAATTAATTTTATGAAGCGTATAGAAGCATGAAAAGCATAATGTAATTTTGATCAAAAAATTTATTTAATCATTAAAATCATTAATCATTTAATCATTTAATTTTATTTAAAATTTTAATCTAATCATACATTTTTTTAAATACTTACAAATAGCAGGAATTCTAACAGCTACAATGGATACCAAGGCTTAATAATTGAATTAAAGAAAAATTTTAGTCCTGGTGATATTAATTCACAGTCTTGACTCTTTTTTAGTTTGCAAGGTAATCTCAGCATTTATTCTTGTTTATAAGAGTAATTTAATTATTAAAAACCTCTTTAAACAGGTTTATAACATGATAAGTGTATTTTTATTTCTAGAGTTAATCATATTTTTCGAATAAACTTTCATTTCTGCGAGTGTCGTTATGATTCTTCTACTCTACAAAATTACTGTGTGCAATAGTAATTTTCATGAATTTGATTTCAAGGATTAACAAATATATACTTGTAGTAGAGACGGTTTTAAAATTAAAGTGTAGTAACTGTGCTCATAAGAACAAAAGCTCAAATTTTGATAAAGCGTTTAAATAATTAAAGATATTAAATATACAATATTCAATATCGAAATTTTTTAATTAAATATTATTTATATTATAATTATATATTTATTATGCATTTAATATGTACATTATTTTAATTCATAAGATAAAACTTTGTTATTTACTTACAAATGTTTGAGCTGATTGCAATATCGAAGAAGCGAATATGAAATTGTCATGAGTTGATTGTATGATAAATCTCTGCATATAAAAACAGTGTAAATATGACATAAAATCAAATGCAAATTTGATTACAATACGGCTAAATTGTAAATATTGAAAAATGCGTGTTTGCCGATTTTCTCGATAAGATTATTGCTAAGATACCTATGAAATAACAAATAAAGAATAAGATTTTGATATTCATATTATATTCCCAATAAAAACATTTTGAATATAAAAAATAGAATCATCAATAATAATATAATAATATGATAATCATCAATCTGATGATTCTATAAAAGATGGTGTATGCATAACGTATTTTTGATTTGTGCTGCGAAAAATATATAAAATATAAAAATATAAATATAAATAAATGTTTAATTATATATAGGAATATATAAGCAATCCCAAAGGATGGTTAAATAATGAACCATATGGTTAAATAATTGAAGAATTAATCGTTGTTTTTGTTTGTAGAGAGCGATAATCATGTTTCCTATATATTTTGGTCATAACCATGCATCAGGTTAATGGAATTTAGTGCCTGATGCATGATTCAACTGAAACATGCACTGCCATGCACAGAGCTTATGCTAAATTCCCTTTGATGATTCATATTAAGGGTAGTTCTGTTTTTCGAGCTTTAGACATTGTTAAAGCGTGTGTTAAGGTGCCTATGGGTGATTATTAAAGTCACGGTACTGATGAGCTCTGTTAGAGCGAAACGCGTATACCCTTGTTGAAGTTTGTCGTCACACATAGGATGACTGGGCATACGCAGCGACTTTGAATATTGCGAGAATAATTCGGTTCTATTTCTTGATCTGATGAGGATATATATAATGTTGCCTGGTGTTTATGCCTATTTATGAGGAAAACATAGTGATTTATTTACGAGTACACCATTGTGTGTCCCAGGGCAGGTATAAAAACAAATTATATTACATATATTTGTACACTTGAAAGTGTCCCTATAAAACAGCATTTCTATTAAAAAGAATTTAGTGCCTGATGCTTGGTTAAACCGCAATACGCACTGTCATGCACAGAGCTTATGCTAAATTTCCTCTGATGATTCATATTAAGGGTAGTTCTGTTTTTCGAGCTTTAGACATTGTTAAAGCGTGTGTTAAGGTGCCTATGGGTGATTATTAAAGTCACGGTACTGATGAGCTCTGTTAGAGCGAAACGCGTATACCGTTGTTGAAGTTTGTCGTCACACATAGGATGACTGGGCATACGCAGCGACTTTGAATATTGCGAGAATAATTCGGTTCTATTTCTTGATCTGATGAGGATATATATAATGTTGCCTGGTGTTTATGCCTATTTATGAGGAAAACATAGTGATTTATTTACGAGTACACCATTGTGTGTCCCAGGGCAGGTATAAAAACAAATTATATTACATATATTTGTACACTTGAAAGTGTCCCTATAAAACAGCATTTCTATTAAAAAGAATTTAGTGCCTGATGCTTGGTTAAACCGGAATACGCACTGTCATGCACAGAGCTTATGCTAAATTTCCTCTGATGATTCATATTAAGGGTAGTTCTGTTCTTTGAGCTTTAGACATTGTTAAAGCGTGTGTTAAGGTGCCTATGGATGATTGTTAAAGTCACGGTACTGATGAGCTTTGTTTGAGCGAAACGCGTATGCCGTTGTTGAAGTTTGTCGTCACACATAGGATGACTGGGCATACGCAGCGACTTTGAATATTGCGAGAATAATTCGGTTATATTTCTTGATCTGATGAGGATATATAGAATGCTGCCTGGTGTTTATGCCTCCTCATGAGGAAAAAATAGTGATTTATTTACGAGTACACCATTGTGTGTCCCAGGGCAGGTGTAACAACAAATTATATTTTATATATTTGTACAATTTAAAGTGTCCCTGTAAAACAGCGTTTCTATTAAAAGGAATTTAGTGCCTGATGCATGGTTAAACCGCAATACGCACTGCCATGCACAGAGCTTATGCTAAATTTCCTCTGATGATTCAGATTAAAATTCTCTTGAAATAACTGTAGGGTTTATCTTGCAACTCGGGGTGTTTATCTTTTAAATGTTTACCGAGTTTGCTGGGTAGCATTTATTCATTTGACATTATTTTTCCACAAATAAGACATACGGGTTTCGGATTATCAAGATTTTCTGACCAATAGAATCCAAAACTTAGATAACTTTCGTTGTATTTTCTCTTTAATTTTAACTTGTTTTTTTACTTAAATTGGATGTTGAATTCACAGATGTATCATTTTTATGTAGAATCAAACCAGCACTGTAATTTAGATGTTTTTCTTGATCAATCTTATCAGTTTCATTTTCTACTTTAGTTGGCTTTGGATCATTGGAAGATTCTTCGGGGCTCTTGTAATTTGATTCCCTCTCATATTCAGCAGAAATTCTGTATTAAGGGATTTGACTAGCTTTAATAATTTCGTTCGTAGATGCTTAAGCGAATCGTAACATTCGAATCGAACTTCAAACTTAAATATATTGTTACGAAATTGCACAAATTCGCTTTACGTTTTCGCATTATATCCAATTACACTGAGTAAACTCACAACAGCTTTCACTCCTATGTCTAGAGGTATAGAAATGTATAATGCTTCTACGTCTAGTGTTGCACACAACTATTCTTGCGCTGTCGTACCTGATAATGCTGCCAATTGACGCAAAATCGAATATGTATTCGCCATTCTCGTCTCAAGAGATTGTGCAGCTGTGCAGAGCATATCATGTGCATAGCTCGAGAGTGCTTCGTTATGGGTACTTTTACTGCTAACAATCGGACGGCCTGGACATGGACTCATTTCCTTGTGAGTTTTTGTGAATAAAAATAAACAAGTTTTGCTGATTTCATTCCATATGGTATTATATATAATTCCGTAGCGATGGCGATCCTGGATTACAATGTGGTTCGGCCATATATTTTCTTATTTTCCTCAGAAATAATAAAAACAGGAAATTTTCACAAAATTAGATTCAAAACGTTTCGGCCAAGCGACCCCTATCAATTGTGTATTTTATCTCTCAAAGCGTTTTTGTCATAAGGTAAAAAAATATATTGTTTAAAATAAACAGTAAATAACATGTATATTGTTTACTCCGTGCATGTTTAAGAACGCTAATAAGTCAATTACACCAGAAAGCAATTTCCTTACTAATTAGAAAGATTTCTAATTATAAAGTAGGTATTTACACAAACTTGCGCGGTTAGTTGTAAAGTAGCCTAATTATCAAGCTATTTATTAAGTCCCTGATGGAAAAACTAGTCAGGGCTTGGTATAATATGTTTATCATTTTTTGTGTGCTGGATATAATATGTTATTATATTTTAAGTTCATCAAATAGAACCTAACGAACAACTGCTGTTGTTTTTAAGTTGGTAACCAATTTATATTTCAGTGTAACCAATGACGTCTCACCCATCAATCTGATCTCTCTGTTAGCTGTTTATTTTTAAACATCAAATAGAGAGATCTCTATTTTTATACATTTATTTAAAGATGGATAAAATAAATTGATAAGTCAGTCAAAGGATAAAAGATAGTCGGTCATATTTTTGTTAAAAAATACGAAATATTATATTTTTAAAATTTTGATTAAATCGTTTTAACATTTTTAGTTTCAGATATAAATTAATTTTGATTTTCTTGTAAAATATAATTGGATCTTATATAATTTTATATTATAAAATTATATAATAATTATATTGTATTTATTTTATTATATAATATAATAATAGAGATAATATAATAAATAATATATAAATTATAATATATAAAATATAATATTATATATGTAAATAGATATTTTACACAAAATTTCTGTTGAACATTTATTAAAATCTGAAATATTTGAATTGTAGACTAAAATGTATATAAATTTGATTTTAATTAAAATTTTAATTTGATGAAAGTAAATATAATAATGTTCGACAAAATCAACATTCTTTTAACAAATTCAATTTGCAAGCACTAACGCATAGATACAACAAATTTTGCCGCAATAAGGGTAGTTAATCGAGGATAGATAAATATAAAGATTGTTAATGTCAGTTGATCAGTCAGTCGATGGATAAAATTAGGTGGTGCTTGATAAATATGTTTGTCTATTTTCGTTGAAAAATTCTAAACATGATATTTTGAACATTTTAAAATAGAGATTATACATAAAGATATAATATGTCTGATATAATATATATAACTGAACAGTTAAGATTTTCCAGATAGTTAAGCTGTTCCAGATAGCTTCACTAACCGGAATAACAATTAACTTATTACAATTTAATAATCCTTCATACTGGTGTTCTCAGTGGCACCGACATATTGGAATTATATTGTGAAATAAATAATCGTCGCTTCGACTTATTTACAATCTGATATATTATTGAGGTAGCAAACACAGATCTTAGTGATGGATGAAAATTCATTGGCTGCACTGAAATCAAATAAATCAATTCAGCTAGCTGAGTCTACGGTTATCTCGCATTATTAAAGAAGCGTATTTTATCCATAAGAAACCTAATTTAATGTTTAATAATAAATATTATTTCAACCTTTAATTAAATTATAATTAATTATTCTAATATTACATTATTTTAATTTTTCAATTTGTTTGTTTTCTCATTGTTCTAAGATTTTGTTTTGGTTTTAATTAAATTATAATTAATTACTCTATTATTATAATTTAGTCCTTGTACTTTTGCATAAATGTTAAAATTCAAAATTTTGAGAACATTTTATTGTAATCATGATGATAGCAGGAGCTATCGAAATATTGTAATTTTTATAAATAAAGGGAAATTATTTTCTTTGTTCCACTCAATTCTGATTTCAGTTTTAAATTAAATTATAATTGATTATCACTTGTTTTATGATTTTTTTATTTTGTTTTGTTATTTTGATTTTTTTTTCTTTTTCAATAAATTGCGAAATATTATATAAACAATTGCTTTAGATATTTCAGGATTGTAGTCTTCAACACAGGCTTTCATCCTTCAAAAAAATGGGCAACCGATTGATTGCTTAGGCACTCGAGTATACAAGCGGCATTGCCTCGCTGATCGCTGCCTGAGGAAAACCGTTTATTGAATTTCACCCGTGGTCTCGGACATCATATTTCCGATCTCTTCGATAAAATACGAGGTTTTTTCCCAAGACACCCAAGGACTCAACGGCTATTGGATCGAATGTATATATCATATTATCGATCTCATTGTACTTTTCCTTTTTGCATTCTCCAAAAACGGGTATTTCACCTGTCTGAATGACTGCTATATCCTCATAACTTGCCGCTAGAGGGTTTATTCAGGGATTAAGCGTTCATTTTTGAATGAATAATGTTGCAATAATTGTTACAATTATTGCAACTGGCAATGTAAATAGAGCAAATTCGGATACATCATTTTCCATGAATTTTGAATGCACACAATTGTTCATTCCACGCTTGGATTAGTGTTCTGATTAGTAACTGCAATATTAGTCACTAATTTTACAGATAAAATTACCATTGAGCGGAAACTAAGTTTATGGGTAATTATGTTTAGCCATAAACTTAGATTATTTTACGTAAGATAGTCAAAATTAACAAATAAATTAATTTATTAAAATAATAAATAAATTAATTTATTTAAGTTTATAAATAATAAAATTTATTAATTTATTAATTAATAAATCACAATTTCAAATAAATATTGCTTTAAAATAAGCATGTTTGAAAAAAAACAAATAAATTCGATTAAAATTAATCAAATCTAATAAAATTCAATTAATACTTAAATAGTTGTACATAACACTATCTCAGTATATATTCTACAAAAGTAGAACAATAATGAAACAATTATTCAAAATATAAATTTGTTTTTAATACGCACTTTTTTAAAAAATGAAGCGTTGTTATAGTATTATAGATATTAATGTAAGTACTGGTATTTTAATCAAGTTTTTAAGTCGCTTTTCAATGTTTGAGAAGCGTTAGAAAAATCTATGGAAAACGATATACCGTATATGCTACAATAACTACAACGCGTATCTAACAAAAATTAAGCCATCAAGTAAATATAAATATATGGATAAATTGAATTAATAGAATCCTTAAATATTTTGATAAATCAAAATTATTTAAAAGTAGGGACATGTATATTTAGACAAGTAAAAGGTATTCCAATTGGAGGTAATAGTAGCCCAACTATAGCTGACTTGTTTGTAAGCTTTATAAAATATGAATTTGTTCATAACTGCTTAAAAAATCTAAATTATAAAATATGAAATATGTTTCGATAATTGATGATATATGTGTATTTAACTCTAAAATTTTAATTTGATTAAATATAATAAGTTCGAACAAATTTATCAACATTCTTAACAAATTCTAATATTGCAAGACTAACGAAGGTAGATACAACAAATTTTGCCGCAATAAGGGTAGTTAAGAAGGTATATATAATATACAGTATAATCCTTCATACTGGTGTTAGTGGCTTGACAAATATGTTTTATTTTCGTTGAAAAATTCTAAACATGATATTTTGAACATTTTAAAATAGAGATTATACATAAAGATATAATATGTCTGATATAATATATATAACTGAACAGTTAAGATTTAGTAGTTAAGCTGTTCCAGATAGCTTCACTAACCGGAATAACAATTAACTTATTACAATTTAATAATCCTTCATACTGGTGTTCTCAGTGGCACCGACATATTGGAATTATATTGTGAAATAAATAATCGTCGCTTCGACTTATTTACAATCTGATATATTATTGAGGTAGCAAACACAGATCTTAGTGATGGATGAAAATTCATTGGCTGCACTGAAATCAAATAAATCAATTCAGCTAGCTGAGTCTACGGTTATCTCGCATTATTAAAGAAGCGTATTTTATCCATAAGAAACCTAATTTAATGTTTAATAATAAATATTATTTCAACCTTTAATTAAATTATAATTAATTATTCTAATATTACATTATTTTAATTTTTCAATTTGTTTGTTTTCTCATTGTTCTAAGATTTTGTTTTGGTTTTAATTAAATTATAATTAATTACTCTATTATTTTAATTTAGTCCTTGTACTTTTGCATAAATGTTAAAATTCAAAATTTTGAGAACATTTTATTGTAATCATGATGATAGCAGGAGCTATCGAAATATTGTAATTTTTATAAATAAAGGGAAATTATTTTCTTTGTTCCACTCAATTCTGATTTCAGTTTTAAATTAAATTATAATTGATTATCACTTGTTTTATGATTTTTTTATTTTGTTTTGTTATTTTGATTTTTTTTTCTTTTTCAATAAATTGCGAAATATTATATAAACAATTGCTTTAGATATTTCAGGATTGTAGTCTTCAACACAGGCTTTCATCCTTCAAAAAAATGGGCAACCGATTGATTGCTTAGGCACTCGAGTATACAAGCGGCATTGCCTCGCTGATCGCTGCCTGAGGAAAACCGTTTATTGAATTTCACCCGTGGTCTCGGACATCATATTTCCGATCTCTTCGATAAAATACGAGGTTTTTTCCCAAGACACCCAAGGACTCAACGGCTATTGGATCGAATGTATATATCATATTATCGATCTCATTGTACTTTTCCTTTTTGCATTCTCCAAAAACGGGTATTTCACCTGTCTGAATGACTGCTATATCCTCATAACTTGCCGCTAGAGGGTTTATTCAGGGATTAAGCGTTCATTTTTGAATGAATAATGTTGCAATAATTGTTACAATTATTGCAACTGGCAATGTAAATAGAGCAAATTCGGATACATCATTTTCCATGAATTTTGAATGCACACAATTGTTCATTCCACGCTTGGATTAGTGTTCTGATTAGTAACTGCAATATTAGTCACTAATTTTACAGATAAAATTACCATTGAGCGGAAACTAAGTTTATGGGTAATTATGTTTAGCCATAAACTTAGATTATTTTACGTAAGATAGTCAAAATTAACAAATAAATTAATTTATTAAAATAATAAATAAATTAATTTATTTAAGTTTATAAATAATAAAATTTATTAATTTATTAATTAATAAATCACAATTTCAAATAAATATTGCTTTAAAATAAGCATGTTTGAAAAAAAACAAATAAATTCGATTAAAATTAATCAAATCTAATAAAATTCAATTAATACTTAAATAGTTGTACATAACACTATCTCAGTATATATTCTACAAAAGTAGAACAATAATGAAACAATTATTCAAAATATAAATTTGTTTTTAATACGCACTTTTTTAAAAAATGAAGCGTTGTTATAGTATTATAGATATTAATGTAAGTACTGGTATTTTAATCAAGTTTTTAAGTCGCTTTTCAATGTTTGAGAAGCGTTAGAAAAATCTATGGAAAACGATATACCGTATATGCTACAATAACTACAACGCGTATCTAACAAAAATTAAGCCATCAAGTAAATATAAATATATGGATAAAATTGAATTATTAGAATCCTTAAATATTTTGATAAATCAAAATTATTTAAAAGTAGGGACATGTATATTTAGACAAGTAAAAGGTATTCCAATTGGAGGTAATAGTAGCCCAACTATAGCTGACTTGTTTGTAAGCTTTATAAAATATGAATTTGTTCATAACTGCTTAAAAAATCTAAATTATAAAAAGATATGAAATATGTTTCGATACATTGATGATATATGTGTATTTAACTCTAATAATTTTTATTCAATAAGCGAACAAATTTATCCAGGTAGCCTTATTCTTAACAAAACTAATATTGATGAAAAAGAAGGTATTAAAAGGTATTAAAAGAAATTTCAAGGTATTTAAGAAGGTATATATAATATACAGTATAATCCTTCATACTGGTGTTCTCAGTGGCACCGACATATTGGAATTATATTGTGAAATAAATAATCGTCGCTTTGACTTATTTACAATCTGATATATTATTGAGGTAGCAAACACAGATCTTAGTGATGGATGAAAATTCATTGGCTGCACTGAAATCAAATAAATCAATTCAGCTAGCTGAGTCTACGGTTATCTCGCATTATTAAAGAATATATAATTATTGAGAATAATATATAAAGAATATATATTATTGAGGTAGCAAACACAGATCTTAGTGATGGATGAAAATTCATTGGCTGCACTGAAATCAAATAAATCAATTCAGCTAGCTGAGTCTACGGTTATCTCGCATTATTAAAGAAGCGTATTTTATCCATAAGAAACCTAATTTAATGTTTAATAATAAATATTATTTCAACCTTTAATTAAATTATAATTAATTATTCTAATATTACATTATTTTAATTTTTCAATTTGTTTGTTTTCTCATTGTTCTAAGATTTTGTTTTGGTTTTAATTAAATTATAATTAATTACTCTATTATTTTAATTTAGTCCTTGTACTTTTGCATAAATGTTAAAATTCAAAATTTTGAGAACATTTTATTGTAATCATGATGATAGCAGGAGCTATCGAAATATTGTAATTTTTATAAATAAAGGGAAATTATTTTCTTTGTTCCACTCAATTCTGATTTCAGTTTTAAATTAAATTATAATTGATTATCACTTGTTTTATGATTTTTTTATTTTGTTTTGTTATTTTGATTTTTTTTTCTTTTTCAATAAATTGCGAAATATTATATAAACAATTGCTTTAGATATTTCAGGATTGTAGTCTTCAACACAGGCTTTCATCCTTCAAAAAAATGGGCAACCGATTGATTGCTTAGGCACTCGAGTATACAAGCGGCATTGCCTCGCTGATCGCTGCCTGAGGAAAACCGTTTATTGAATTTCACCCGTGGTCTCGGACATCATATTTCCGATCTCTTCGATAAAATACGAGGTTTTTTCCCAAGACACCCAAGGACTCAACGGCTATTGGATCGAATGTATATATCATATTATCGATCTCATTGTACTTTTCCTTTTTGCATTCTCCAAAAACGGGTATTTCACCTGTCTGAATGACTGCTATATCCTCATAACTTGCCGCTAGAGGGTTTATTCAGGGATTAAGCGTTCATTTTTGAATGAATAATGTTGCAATAATTGTTACAATTATTGCAACTGGCAATGTAAATAGAGCAAATTCGGATACATCATTTTCCATGAATTTTGAATGCACACAATTGTTCATTCCACGCTTGGATTAGTGTTCTGATTAGTAACTGCAATATTAGTCACTAATTTTACAGATAAAATTACCATTGAGCGGAAACTAAGTTTATGGGTAATTATGTTTAGCCATAAACTTAGATTATTTTACGTAAGATAGTCAAAATTAACAAATAAATTAATTTATTAAAATAATAAATAAATTAATTTATTTAAGTTTATAAATAATAAAATTTATTAATTTATTAATTAATAAATCACAATTTCAAATAAATATTGCTTTAAAATAAGCATGTTTGAAAAAAAAAACAAATAAATTCGATTAAAATTAATCAAATCTAATAAAATTCAATTAATACTTAAATAGTTGTACATAACACTATCTCAGTATATATTCTACAAAAGTAGAACAATAATGAAACAATTATTCAAAATATAAATTTGTTTTTAATACGCACTTTTTTAAAAAATGAAGCGTTGTTATAGTATTATAGATATTAATGTAAGTACTGGTATTTTAATCAAGTTTTTAAGTCGCTTTTCAATGTTTGAGAAGCGTTAGAAAAATCTATGGAAAACGATATACCGTATATGCTACAATAACTACAACGCGTATCTAACAAAAATTAAGCCATCAAGTAAATATAAATATATGGATAAAATTGAATTATTAGAATCCTTAAATATTTTGATAAATCAAAATTATTTAAAAGTAGGGACATGTATATTTAGACAAGTAAAAGGTATTCCAATTGGAGGTAATAGTAGCCCAACTATAGCTGACTTGTTTGTAAGCTTTATAAAATATGAATTTGTTCATAACTGCTTAAAAAATCTAAATTATAAAAAGATATGAAATATGTTTCGATACATTGATGATATATGTGTATTTAACTCTAATAATTTTTATTCAATAAGCGAACAAATTTATCCAGGTAGCCTTATTCTTAACAAAACTAATATTGATGAAAAAGAAGGTATTAAAAGGTATTAAAAGAAATTTCAAGGTATTTAAGAAGGTATATATAATATACAGTATAATCCTTCATACTGGTGTTCTCAGTGGCACCGACATATTGGAATTATATTGTGAAATAAATAATCGTCGCTTTGACTTATTTACAATCTGATATATTATTGAGGTAGCAAACACAGATCTTAGTGATGGATGAAAATTCATTGGCTGCACTGAAATCAAATAAATCAATTCAGCTAGCTGAGTCTACGGTTATCTCGCATTATTAAAGAATATATAATTATTGAGAATAATATATAAAGAATATATATTATTGAGGTAGCAAACACAGATCTTAGTGATGGATGAAAATTCATTGGCTGCACTGAAATCAAATAAATCAATTCAGCTAGCTGAGTCTACGGTTATCTCGCATTATTAAAGAAGCGTATTTTATCCATAAGAAACCTAATTTAATGTTTAATAATAAATATTATTTCAACCTTTAATTAAATTATAATTAATTATTCTAATATTACATTATTTTAATTTTTCAATTTGTTTGTTTTCTCATTGTTCTAAGATTTTGTTTTGGTTTTAATTAAATTATAATTAATTACTCTATTATTTTAATTTAGTCCTTGTACTTTTGCATAAATGTTAAAATTCAAAATTTTGAGAACATTTTATTGTAATCATGATGATAGCAGGAGCTATCGAAATATTGTAATTTTTATAAATAAAGGGAAATTATTTTCTTTGTTCCACTCAATTCTGATTTCAGTTTTAAATTAAATTATAATTGATTATCACTTGTTTTATGATTTTTTTATTTTGTTTTGTTATTTTGATTTTTTTTTCTTTTTCAATAAATTGCGAAATATTATATAAACAATTGCTTTAGATATTTCAGGATTGTAGTCTTCAACACAGGCTTTCATCCTTCAAAAAAAATGGGCAACCGATTGAATTAAGATTGAAGAAGCGTATTTTATCCATAAGAAACCTAATTTAATGTTTAATAATAAATATTATTTCAACCTTTAATTAAATTATAATTAATTATTCTAATATTACATTATTTTAATTTTTCAATTTGTTTGTTTTCTCATTGTTCTAAGATTTTGTTTTGGTATATATAATTATATATATTTAATATAATTATAAAATAATAAGAAATTAATAAATTTAAATATATAAAGCAAGAAGCGGTTTCTTTTCTTAAAAAAGAAACCGCTACAAAACTGCTGGTTATTTCTTCCAGCGATAAATACCACTTCTTTATTCTAAATACCACTTCTTTTTATAAATAAAGGGAAATTATTTTCTTTGTTCCACTCAATTCTGATTTCAGTTTTAAATTAAATTATAATTGATTATCACTTGTTTTATGATTTTTTTATTTTGTTTTGTGATTTTGATTTTCTTTTTTCTTTTTCAATAAATTGCGAAATATTATATAAACAATTGCTTTAGATATTTCAGGATTGTAGTCTTCAACACAGGCTTTCATCCTTCAAAAAAATGGGCAATTGATTGAATTAAGATTGAAGAAGCGTATTTTATCCATAAGAAACCTAATTTAATGTTTAATAATAAATATTATTTCAACCTTTAATTAAATTATAATTAATTATTCTAATATTACATTATTTTAATTTTTCAATTTGTTTGTTTTCTCATTGTTCTAAGATTTTGTTTTGGTATATATAATTATATATATTTAATATAATTATAAAATAATAAGAAATTAATAAATTTAAATATATAAAGCAAGAAGCGGTTTCTTTTCTTAAAAAAGAAACCGCTACAAAACTGCTGGTTATTTCTTCCAGCGATAAATACCACTTCTGAAAGCTTTAAAAGCCACCGATTGCACAGTGAAGAATAAGTTTCAAATACGCTAGCAATCAGTCGGTGCTATTAAAATATTAAACGAAACCATCGAGAATCACAAATGACTTGGAGAATAAAAAGACATAAAGGTGAGAGATAAGATGATTAGCAGCGAATTGTTATATTCAGTAGAAAATGATTGTTATATACCACAACAAAAAGCATGAAAATTCACTTAATTAGTTGATTATTAATTAATTATTCACTTAATAATTAGTTGCTTAAACGATTAAATCCAGGAAAATATATTTTGTGTACATTTTGTGAAAAGCTTTTTAAAGAGGCATCTTTAGATAAAATAAGAATTCTAAATAAATATTTTTAAGTGTACGTTAGTTCTGGCAAAATAAATTTGTTCAAAGAATGTTGATTTTGTGGAACATTATTAAATTAGTTTTCATTCAATTGCAATTCTAATTTAAATCAAATCTGTATATACATTTACTATATATTTTATTATATTTACTACAATAAATAGATACTTTGTATAAAGCATACATTAAAATACAATAAAATAAAGAATCTGTTAATTTAAAATATAATTAAATAAACTAGAAAATTAAATATTCCAAAATATTTTGTAAAATGATTGTATTTGGGAACAATTTTAGTTGACAGATAAATGTTTTGAAATTACTAGAATAATAAATAAATCTGAACTTACAAATGGTACACATCGGTTTTCATGAATGCACAGTTCGAAATATTACCAATTTTATTGTGATCGAGATATCTACAATATAGCAATACAAAATTAACGATGATCATGAAATCCAACCAATATAACGAAATACAGCTTTATAAAAAATCTTACAACAATATTGGCTGGTAAATAAAGATTAAAATACATAATATTCAGATATATAATAAAATATCCAAATTAAATTAATTTATGGCTTTTAAAATAAACTTTTAAATCCGGCAAGTTTTATAATAATAAAGGGCATCAACAATATACTGCCGAGATATGATAGTCATCCGCACATTCAATTCATATAAATGTTTATAATGTTTAAAAACTATATATTATATATTTGCATATATACTTATATATTAGTTTGCTATGTATTTGCCAATGTTGATCCAATGAACGAAATCAATGTCTAACACTGTTTTAAACATTTGTTTTAAAGGGATAGGACTTTGAAATTATCTATTTTTGCATCCAAATATAAAACGTTTATGTTACCTTCTAAATAGAATATGGCAAAATCATCTTTTTTACAATAATTTTTATATATATAGTATAATAACATTATATAATTGTATTATATAATTATATAATATAAAAATGTATATTAATATATTATTTAATATATATTAAATATATTTAATACATATTAAATATATTAATATGTAAACTTATTGTGAATAAAGCCCCAATTTGATGATTTAGAACTTATCATATAAGGAGAAAGCAAAAGCGGCTAATAAATTGCACTTACAAATTCAAAGCTGTCTTTCCAGAAAACACACAGCTAATATCCGAAATTAATTGATGGCTTAGTTTGCTAAATAGTATTACCAGTTTACAAAATCTTCAACATGAAGACGTGTTTGTTTCTTACAAGCCCATTATTGTATCAGATACAGGTACCTTCTTTGCGTCGCATTTCCTGTAAAAACAATAATGTATTTTTAAACACCAAATGAAAATTACCAATCAGTCAGGATATATTGATTATCAGATGTTGAAATATCCGTTATCGTATGTACTACGAAAGGTGAATGAGTGCATCCATAGGCATACGTACTCAGTAATGCTATTACTGTAGTTTGTAACATCCAGGCCATGTAATATCAAGAGTAAATACGAGAAAAAAGTTTGTATTTTAAATTTTTCTGTAAAGTTTTGTACTTTTATAGTATTTTGTTTCAATGAGCAAGCATTAAACACGTGTTTTTGGTAGTGAATCTTTTAAATGTTTTTAGAATTACAAATTTTTATATTTACCGTGCTTAACTGTATACATACACAGCTATGTAGTTATTGTCTCAACGCCAGTGTGTATAGCAGAAAGGTAAAGGTTAAATAATTTCGTTTGCATCCATACTAGTTTTTATACAAAACGGGATAACACAAAACAAGGTATCATATTTTATCTTGAAAAATCTTACTTTTCAATTATTTAGATATTATAAAAGCCGAACTAGACATTGTTTAGTGAAATGACAAACAGAGAATTGATTTGAAAACACTGCAATTTTAGAATTAAAATATGTTTGCTTATTTAAACTATGATTTATAAATAAATGTTTTTAGATACAAAATACATGAACATCAAGTTATGTAAGGTCTATGCAAAATGAGTTTTGAGTGGACGCAAAATTAGTTTTGCAATTCATTTCCAAATACCATTAATAGAATGATTAATCAGATCTAAAATTATATAAAAAATTCAGATTATAAAATTAATTAATTAAAATCAGATTTTAAAATTATATAGATTTTCGTGCCGTCTTCTAGTCCTCCCTGCATCCAGTAGCGGGAGGAATCTGGAACTGATGAATCATTGTGATGGCGAAACGGTACTTGCTACCGTTCGTCCGCGTCTGGCTTCAATGATAACAAAGTATTTCACGCGGATTGGTTCACTCTATTTTGAGATACATGATTTAAGTTAGCCGATATTCAAGAGACCTGCGCTGGCATTAGCCAGTGCTTTTGCTGATGATCCTATTTGGTGAAGCAGTAGTGCTGATTTATCACTCTAGATGATGTTAGTAGATATTTTCTACTACATCATGCACTTGATTCATTCGTTGATTACCGTCTGCTAGTCCTCCTCTGCATCCAGCAGTGGGAGGGAACTGGCACTGATGAGTCATAGTGATGACGAAACGGTAATTGCTACTGTTATCGTCGTTCTTCCGCGTCTGGCTAGAAATGATGGCGTACATAATTCACGCGGAATAGTCTCACACTCACTCTTGAAAATTAAAAAAGATATTAACCGATTAAAAAAGAGACCTGCGCTGGCATTTGCCAGTGCTTTTCCTAATGATCCTATTTGGTGAAGCAGTAGTGCTGATTTAGCACTCAATGTGAAGTTACCTGAAATCTTTCTGGTACTTCATACACATGACTCGTGTGCGGTATAACAGTCCACCTCTGTATCCAGCAGTGGGAGGGATCTGGCACTGATGAGTCATTGTGATCACGAAACGGTACTTGCTATTTTTATCGTCGTTCTTCCGCGTCTGGCTAAAAATGATTGCGTACATAATTCACGCGGAATGGTCTCACACTCTCTTGAAAATTAAAACAATATTAACCGATAAAAAAGAGACCTGCGCTGGCATTTGCCAGTGATTTTCCTAATGATCATATTTGGTGAAGCAGTAGTGCTGATTTAGCACTCAATGTGAAGTTACCAGAAATCTTTCTGGTACTTCATACACATAACTCGTGTGCCGTCTGCCAGTCATCCTCTGTATCCAGCAGTGGGAGGGATCTGGCACTGATGAGTCATTGTGATGACGAAACGGTACTCGCTACTGTTATCGTCGTTCTTCCGCGTCCGGCTAGAAATGATTGCGTCACAATATTTCATTTTTATAGACACCTTTTTTGGAAAATATTTTAATTTTACCCTTAGAAAATGAACATAGATCCAGATGTTAACTAATAGAAAATGATAATAGCACTGAATACAGAGGAGAGATAAATGCGAATGATACAGAAGACGCACAAAAAACCCAGGAAACTCAAAGGAAACTAAGATAGGCAATAACAAAAAATGAATTGAATGCTTTTTGTGATTATTACAAAGAGATGTATCGTAAATTGAGATGTCTACCATACTTTATTTATCTTATAGAACAGTTAAAAGATTATATAAGAGTAAAGAGTTTCGAGATTCATCGGTTTTTAAATCTGCAGCTGAAAAGAAGAGAGCTACTAAGAAAGATTTTCCTATTAAAAGAATATAATAGCTTCTGAGATTGATGCAAATTCTTGCATCAACCTCAAATCAATATGTGAAAAGCTCGTTTCATACAGTGATCAGGATACATATTCATCTACGCCATCGACGGTATGCCGAATTATAAAATCCATGAATTATACTCGAAATAAGATGACGCTAGTTCCAATAAATCAAAACAGCAATATAAATAAGGAAGTAAGATACCAGTATGGAGCCTCTTAAATAATACACAGGATAATCAGCTTAAATTTTTGGATACATCCGGATTTAATTTACATACCTTCCAGCAATAAGGCTACTCGCCTAAAAACATGGGGTGTTATGTCAATAACGACCCATTTTGTGAAGTGTGATGACTTTCTAGAGAGCGTTGTCTTAGTAGGTACTGGAAGCTTAAAACTAAATTCATGATTTTCTTAAAAATAACAATGAACTGGCGAGTGAAAGAAATTTATTGATAAATGATAACTGACTGTTTGAGTTTGCATTTTTGGTTGATATCACCAGTCATCTCAAAGAATTGAATTTGATACTACAAGGTAAAAACGTGTTATTTCCTAGTGTAGTTAGATAGAGTACTACGATAGTGTAGTACTCTATCGTAGCATTTAAAATTAAATTAAAGCTTTAAATAGATGAGCTAAAAAATCTAGATTTATGCAACTTTCCACATTTAAAAAAGCAGAGTAAATTTCTAAGAACAAAAAAGACACGTATGAATATACAGAAAAACTAAAGTTGATGCATGATTCCTTTGAAAATCGCTTCCAAGACTGTCAAAGATGATCATAATGTGATTGCATTAACTAATCCGTTTATATTGAATGATGAACAAATAATGAACATGCCTGTTAATTTACAAATGAAACTGGTTGGACTAAAAACCAATTCATTGTTTTCAACAATGAATTGGAGGAGTTTTAATTACTCCGAAATGATACTAAAACAATTAAACTCTGACAGTCATAACCTCAAGAGAAGTTTTCAGAACTAAGTAAATTTACTCAAATCTACATATGTAGATTCGGATATACTTACAGATGTGAACAACTGTTTTCAAATCTCATTCAAAGTAAAATACGGTCAGGACTCACGGATTTAAATCTGAAGAATTGAAATCTGTGACGGATTTACATCCCGACATTAAAAAACTGGCGAAGTCAAAGCAAAATCAAAAATAACAAATTTAACAAATAACATTAATAAATTTATTATTACAAAGCCCTTCAAGTATCTGTTGTAGATATTTTGACTCTGGGTATTTTTCTATTTTCTTAATTTTTGTTAAAATTGGCGCATTTGATATTCTCTGAAAGGGAAATTGGCGCTTTATCAAAAAGTGTTGGTCACCTCTGATCTATATTAATCATAAGAATGACAGTTTATAATTCTATTTGCACTAGCAATCACTATCCAATAATTTAAATAATTCGTTAGAATTGTGTAATTAAAATTGCGACACGAATTGGGCCTCAGTTGTTAACCATTAATTAATGGAATAAGCATTAATTAATAATCATTACTTAGCCATTAATTGTTAAGTAAACTATTAACGTTGGCCTTCGTAGATTGTTCGAATTTACACTGGAAATTTTATAAAATACAGTTTAACCACATACGTTTTACGTCAAACTCTTATACAAGCAATGGTAGAATATACTATGAAGAACATTTCTACTAGATAATCATTTCAAGTGATGTTTTAGTCAAAGTCAATTTCACTGTTTCTTGAACAATTAGCAAGTATTTCTCCTATAACCTACAATGCTCTGCATTGTAGGTTATACTCCCTGTAGGTAACAGGAAGTGTTAAACCATTCCGCGTGAATTATGTACTCAGCCATTTCTAGCTATACATAATCCACGTACATAATTCACGCGGAATGGTCTCACACTCTCTCTTGAAAACTAAAAAAGATATTAACCGATAAAAAAGAGACCTGCGCTGACATTTGCCAGTGCTTTTCCTAATGATCCTATTTGGTGAAACAGTAGTGCTGATATTTAGCACTCAATGTGAAGTTACCAGAAATCTTTATGGTACTTCATACACATGACTTGTGTGCCGTCTGCCAGTCCTCCTCTGTATCCAGCAGTGGGAGAGATCTGGCACTGATGAGTTATTGTGATGACGAAACGGTACTCGCTACCGTTCTTCCGCGTCTGGCTTCAATGATAACAACGTATTTCACGCGAATTGGTCTCACCCTCTTTTGAGATACATTTTTTAAAATTGTATTAGGAAACGAAGTGATGTATAAGATGCGTAAAATATCAAAAATTCAATTAAATTATATTGTCTTAAATGTCAGCTATTTATAGCTTTGCTCAACTTTAAAATAACATTTTAATTTTACGTTTTTATTCGATAATATAGGAGACTAGACTATTTTAAAATTAGCTAGATCACATAAGATAATTTCGCAAAATAAACCAGCTATAATATTATTCATTTATTATTTCCGGATGTATTATTTATCGTAGGCGGTTGCAGACGAAACAATACCAACATGTCAGATTAAAAGCTGACATGTTGTGAGTCAAGGTGTATGGAGTTGAAAATAATGGAAGAATATAACGTTAGCTGGTTTATGCTGTGAAATCAACATGTGTGATCTATTATAATTAATAAAAATATTCCGAAAGAATCCATCAGCGGATCAGCAGCACAGATTCAATAATCTGCTGATCATATCAGTGCCATATATGATGAAAAAATATATAATGTACATACAGATTAATCAGTATTGTGAACATTATTTCCCGATTAATTAGCACCTTAGCACGCATTGCTGTGTGGGTTAAGGTGGCAATGCGTCAAATGCAAAATTTGTTCATAAACTTGAATGGGATAGTAGAATTTATTAAATTTAAGTATTATCTACTAGAATATGAGGATGAAAAAAATCAACTTTTGAATAATTCAGTTTTTGGTTTATTTTCATGCTAGTTTTTAATGTGAAAATTGTTTATCAAATATCTATTTTATTAAAATAATATTTATGTAGTAAAATTTTATTGAAATTTTTTATTGTATTCTTTTTTACTAAAATAAATCGAACAGAAACAAACTATTTGGATGACAAAATGCATAGATTACTCGTTGAATAATAAGCATAAAATCGGAGGTGGACGCGACGATGATACACATGGACATTTCACTGTAAAATTTACGTTTTTAAAGAATTATTGGAGCTGGATCAAAAAATGGGAAAATCTTTATTTGATATTTCGTCAACATTAATTAGCATCTTCAGAAAATTACCATGATTTTCAAAATGTGCATGCTTATATAAAAAAATTTTAAAGCGATCGCTTCAAATTTCGTTGATCAGGTACTGCTGTTATTAGTAATAAACATCTACTTTTAGTGTTGTTTGAATTGTGACACGATTTCTGTAAACTTTTGAAGGTACACAAAACAAAATAAAAAGGGTGATTCAAAATAGTTTAGAAACAACAAAAATAATAACAATAATATTTCCATTCAAAAAATGAAAAAATTAAATAGAAAAAATAATAATAATAATTACTAGAAAAATTTTAAAAAAGTATAAAAATATAAATAGAAAAGATTATTTAATCAAAAGAATAGTTTACAACATATTTACAAAATATTAAACTTTACGTCAGGTTTATTATTCGGTATAATAATATTGAAGTTTTTATTAATGCAATTAGCTTCAAGAATTTTTCTATTTAAACAATTTGTTTCTTTTGCTAAAACAACAGTATTATTATAGTCAATATTGTGATCTAAATTTAAACTATGGTCTACAATAGAGCTACTGAGGCCCTTTTTGAGTGCATTTTATTTTAATAAATACTTATAAACGCAAGTAATGAGATTCCTGTATGTTCGATAACTACAACTTTCTTTTGTATCTCGATGCCATAAATTAGTGATAAAAAATTCAAAGAAATTAAAATTTCAATTTAAAATAATGATGTTCCTCTATCAATAATCAAAAGAATCAACATGGGTATATGTGGAATTAGAAAAATATAAAAAAACATCCAAGCATACACTTATATGATAAATAGCGCCGCTTTCATGTTTGTTAATAAGTAAAAGACCATCCTCTAGGATTCCTAATACGCTACTTGGTATAACATCCATATTAAATAATTACAAGATAAAATAATTTTTTAGTTTTGTTAAAGTCGGGTTCTCAACCGTTTTTAATAAGTTAGAAAATAGCTGATTATTGTAATTAGTTAGATAATGAAAAGTTGTGGCAGCTGTATTAAGATAATGATGGATTGAAAGATCACAACCCTAAAAGCGTAACACGTTTGTAACACTGAATGACGGAACATAAGCGTTTAGAAAAGTAGACGAAGTTCAATTGATATCAATCTCATCCAAAACTTTAAAATAAAACTGACATAATTCGTGGAATCTTCGACAGTTTTATTTTTCATTTTTCTATTTTTACTATATATTATGTATATTATTATGTAATTGTAATTATCATATAATTAATATAATTGATAATTATAATTAATATAATTAATCTAATTAAATAATAAATAACTGATGTTAATAACTTTAATATTTTTGTTGGTAGTGTTCTAGAATTTTGATGTTCTAGAATTTTAATGTCACATGTACATTTTATACAATAAAAAGTGAATTATTGATTTTATTATTTACTGTACCAGCCAAGTTCAAGCCAATACTCAAAATTTAAAATTAAAGATAAAAAATTAATTTTAGAAATAATGAAGCTGATTTAGAAGTCAATTCTTTATTTAAATTCTAAGCAAAGTCGAAGATAAGGAAGATAAGACCCATTTTAGTTACCATTAGCTTCATTGATATCAATGGATTAAATACGAACTATATTGCTTGAATACAATTTATCTAATTGACTATCCTTCTTCAGGTCAACTCTGTATTTAGAGCCCAAATCAAACTCTGGCGGTTCGTGGCTTGTAATTTTATATCGAAATTGAATATTTTCTTGAATGCATTCACACTCACCACATTTGCATTTCGCTTCTGAAAGAGTCATGTCATATAATCGCATTGGGGGTATAGATCTTGTCGTTGGACCAGGAATCACTTCTATTAGTGTACCTTCGACTTGATCGCAATTTGAACATTCGCATTTGTTCGACATCTTATAAAGTTCTGTTTCCTTAATTTTAGTTTAAAAGCATTTAACTTTTTTGTAAGTATTTATAGATAAAGCCAAGTAAGTTTCCACACAGCATAGCAAGGGCGATGTAAACTTTCAACATATTTTTTTCAATGCAACAATGAGTAATATCTGTTATTACAAAATTACGTAGATAATCGAAGATTGCATTAAAATTTGTCATGTGCCTTTTTAGACAAAAAATGCAGATTAGAATCGTTACTTTTGTGTAACAAAGATACGCCTTTTTTGTTAAAAACAAAAACTATGCTTAATCACTTTGATAAAATTTTCAAAAAGGCATTATAGAACTGCCATGATAATAATTCAGTTTAAACCTTATATATTTATAATTAAAAGTATGTATTTTAAAGCGGACTGTATACTGTGAACAAATGTAAGGCTCGCATTTGATGTTGAGCGATAACTATCAAATAATATTTGATACCTTGAACAGTTTAAAAACATGCGATATTAAAATGTTTAAATTTAATTTAAATGTTATTGGCACATTATTGATAGCTGTCAATGAGTTTGCCCTGTATATAATTTATAATAATTGTTTATTAGCGAAACACGTATTAAAGCAATTACGCAGGTTGGGAATACACTATTTGCATGACAGAATAACGTTTTCTTTACAAAAAGGCAATACATGACTATATACAAAGTCCTAAAGGCAATCCGCGAATCGAATAACATATGGTGTTTCGATCGTTAGTGGTAGACTAATGCTCACTTTCGGATAAACAACGGCGTTTCGGACAAGTTCTAACATATTTGCGAAGTCTACTATGGATCACTTACCAGAGAGCCCGGTCGTCAGTAAATCCCCACTAAGTGGGGATTTCCAACCTTTACCTGATCCATTTTCGTAACTTGCGATATTTTTTTGCAGTTCAGACAGACTGCAGAGTTCGGGGTTTTGGAATGCGTGCGATATTATCATAGTTTCAGTTGAGGAGAATAAATGCTAGGCGTCAAACGCTTTTAGAGTCAGAGTCATTCCCTCTGCAAAAGTGTCGGTCGAAGACAGAAGCCGCAAAGCGCCGCGCACATCAAAGTCTGCTAACTTGGAGCTTACCTTCTGACCCAGAGAACTGAAATCATTTTCATCAAGAATATCTTTATTAGCTAGTGAGATATGTTTCGATGCGGACTAATTCATTTCTCCAAATAAATCCGGGAAATTAACGATACGCTATTGAATGATCATCGTTAGCGACTAATCGGATGACTAAGAGGAACATAGAACTATTCGAGGAAAAATGAAAAGTTGCAGCCAGCTCTAAAGATTGTTGCTATCCGCGCAATCTGACAGGAGAGGCATACGAGCGAGTATCCAGTTGTACGCTCTCACGTATTGATTTTGAAAATAGTTGAAGTAGGCCATTCGGGATCTGTTTGTTTGTTGCAATAAACTGTTTTGAAATTTTTTTAAACAATATACTATGTAATGATACGCTTTTGATCTTAAAGTTTTTTTGGAGAAATCAGTTAAAGTACTAGTTGTAAAACGATCGTAGACATATATTTATACTTAAATTCAATCTACAGATAAAATCATATGCACATTTTATTGATACATTATTATTTTAAAATATTGAAACTTGATCTGGAAGAAATTACGCACATTTTTAAAAAACTTGGTGTAACCTTCGATCTATTCCCTGAGGGTGAAAAAGCAAAGTCTTTAAGAAGATGCTCGATGCCATCCAAAATCAAGCGTCATTGTGAGGTAAGCCAGCGCTTCGATAATATTATCAAAGGACTGGCTATCAAAGCGTCAAACATCTTCTCAGAGACCGCCTTTTTTCTCGCATAAGGGGGGGTTGGAAAGAGGCAAAGTCTTTAAGAAGATGTTTGACGCTTAAAATTAAACTACTATTTTGCTAAAATATTTAAATTCAAAGGAGCCGTTGATACTCGTCAAAACAATTTGAATTTTTGAAATTATATTCTCAAATTGACCCTTCTTCCCTATACTATACAATAAAAATGCGAAAATAAAAATTGCGAAATAAAAATGTTTCAAAATGGATTCCTGCACTAAACAAACAAGACCTTAACATTCAGTTCAAAACCTAATTCGGGATTATCGTAAACTGTGTGAAGCAATAAAATCCAATCGGTAATCGGGCAAGCCGCCACATTCAAAACGTAAGGATCGGGATCAGAGAAGTTCCATGATGGAATTGAATCGAGCATTTATAATCGTAAAAGTCGTTGACTGTGCTTAAATTTTGATCACTCATACATTTGTGTTCAGACTTGTATTATTGTAGAATTTTATCTTTGTGTTTAAGCTTAAAATTGTTGTTCACGATATTACTTGATATTTTCTAACTAGTCATCTATAGTTTGTTTCCTACTTTCAAGTGTAGCAGTCATTACTGCAATTGAAATTATGGAAAATATAAAATTAAAAAATATAACAAAAAATATAAAAATGTGTGAAGAATTTTATGTGAAAAAAATTTGAATCAAAAATTATTCTATGTGAAAGATGATATCCAAATTTTTGATTTTGTGTGTACCCTGCAGTGCTAAAGTGTTTTTGGATTTGTTAATATAAAATATTCATTACTTGAAATGTACTCAATATTTCTTCATCGGCATACTTAAACATCAAAAAATTTGCCTCCAAAGTTAAATTTTTTTCCTTTACACTTCTGTCAAGAACCGCTGCTTCTTCAAGTCACTTTGTCAAGATTTTGAAAGGGAGCCTTCAGTTTTGATGGTTTACAACAAGGTCCGCCGTCTATAACATGGGAGGGATTTAAAGCTCTTCTTCGAATTGCGAGAACTCAACGCTTTGTTTATGGAAAGTGACTATTTAAAAATTATAAAATATTTTTTATGGCTATCGTAAAAATTGATTTATATTTTTAATTTCAGTTTATAGTTCATCTTGATATAAATTATATAAAATCTTATAACAATTATTTAATATTAATTACTTTTATATTATTTAACTTTTATTTTGCATTATTTTTAATTTGCAATATAAAATACGTAGACTCAGTTAGCTTATTTAATAGTTTTAAGTTAATAGAAAGGAATAATGTCGTTTCGATAATAACATATCTATTGCCTAAATTTTGACAATTCGCAACTAACGAACTAATGACGGCGTCAGACCATCGCGTATTCTCTTGATCATCAAGAGAATAAATTACAATATTTCGATAGCAGCATATATCATTTTCAGGCAAATTATAAACAGCTTATCAAACACAAAAGCATTATGCACGCACGATACTGTTCTTACCTGGAAGAACTGTTTTTGCTGCAATTAAATGCAATTGTGAGATAACAGAAATTTTAAATAGTTGATACTAATCCATTATTGATAAATAATTATTGGAGCTAGATCAAATAAAATAAGAGATTATGTTTAATATTTCACTAACTACTGTAAGCATCTATAGAAAATTACTTTTTCTGAAGTAATTTTTGGATCCATTGATACATACATCCGTTAAAATTCCCTTTTTTACATAGACTTTATATAATTGTTTAAGAAATTTTTTTAAGAAATTATTTAATCAAAATTATTTGATTGTTTATGCAAACGATCAAATAATTTTGGATCTCTTGATACACAAATGTTAGATAATTTTGTGTCCTAATTAAGTTACGTGAAAACGTAAAGATAAATATCCACTTATTTCTTCCTTTAGTTTTATAAATTTACAGGAGCGAAAAAACTGGTTTAATTCCAACAATTTCAATATTTCGATAACTCATGTTATCATATTCAGAAAAATGACAGACAGTTTATTATTTAATTAAATTATTAAATAATTATTAATTAATATTATTTTTTAATTAAATAAATATTATAATACAAAAATTACAATATTTCGATAGCTACATCTATCACCTTTAGGCAAATTATAAACAGTTTATCAAACACAAAAGCATTATGTTTGGCATTTATACAAAATATATAAAATTTGTAACAAACAAAAAAACTTAAAAGAAAAAATGTAAATAATTTTTGGAGCTGGATCAAAGGAAAGACGAAATTATTTTTGATATTTCGCTAACTACTGTAAGCATCTTCAGAAAATTACAATGATTTCAGTTTATAATTCATCTTGATATAAATTATATAAAATCTTATAACAATTATTCATTATTAATTAATTTTTTTATTATTTAGCTATTTAACTTTTATTTTGCATTATTTTTAATTTGCAATATAAAATACGTAGAGTCAGTTAGCTTATTTAATGATTTTCCCGAAAATATCTTAAGCAACAAGAAGGGACAAAAAGTAATTAAATTTTTCGCTTTTGAGTATTTCATTTTGGTTTATACAGTACATTATCAAAAATTGGTTATATCTTCTTCTGCCGCTTTAAACTTTATTCTTACATAAATCATTACATATGAGGAATGTCAGTAACGAAATTGTACAATTGTATAAATATCGATAATATTTAGGTATTTTCACTTAATTCTTAACGTTAATATGTTCTAATCATTATGCTATTAATTTAATTACTACATTATATAATCAATTATATCATACATATCATTACAATTTGACTGATTTAAGTTGATAAATTTGTGCAATGAAATAACAGTTTTATATTATCTGACTGCATGAACTGTTGGATGTAAAAGTTTAAGATTTACTTAAAGCGTAAAATATTAACCCAAAAAGTGTTTCTTCAATAATAAGGTATAAATAAATGCTAGAACTCTAATAATAATTTTAAAATTATTTAATTAAAAGGAAGTAACAATTAGTTGAATTTATTCAAATAAAACTCGTATATGTTATTTTGATTTGCAAAAGAGTCTAGAGGGCGACAAAACTAACAATAAAAATCAACAGAGACAAATAAATCTGCTGTTTGCTAAAATACTTTATTGAAAATGACTGTTTATTTCTTTTGACAGAAAACGACAGAATCAATCCACCATCATCTTGGTCGCTGCTTTCATTTAAATTCGGTCTGATTGCGGAATGCTCGGATTGTTTTTCAGTTTCTGACAAAACCAGTGAACCATCATCACCATCACCATCAACTTCATCTTCTTTTTCGTGTTCATTTACACCCAGTCGATAACTATCCGGCATTGCTTTAGTCGATGTGTACACGGCATCAGACGTATAGATTGTCGTGTTTTCAATATTAAAATTATTAGTTGTGAAATAATTTAAAGAATAATTAGTTCCATGCATTTCTAGATCTGATGTATTTTTTTGTTCACTATATTGTGCTTGGTTTGTCATTATCTCACTGATATTATTAAACTGTTGTGAGTGACCGAAACTTAAAACCCCAAAAGTCAAATTTGTCTGGTCTTCAATTAACGGTAGTTCAGTTTTTGAATCATGCCGAAAAATTGAACTAAAATTTGGCGATTTTGATAGATGAAGTGATTTTATAATCTCAGGCGGAATCAATACATCTAAGTATAAAACAAGAATCTTTTTACAACAAAAGTGAATTCACGTTATTTATTTGTACAGAGAAATTTAAACATATTTAAGCAAAACATAATTAAAAATCAATTATTTTAAGGATTCGAAATGAAAAGATATGTGAAGTCACAAAAGATAACCAATCTTTTTATTTTTTCTGTGTAAATATTTGAATTGTCTAATTAAACAACTCTAATATATAACATTTCCAACCAAGACATTCCATTTTCGGTCGAGTATACCTTTATATAATTAACCTCAACTTTAATTTACATAATGTAAATTAAACTCGAAATGCTTTATTTGCTATTTTTACCTAATACAATATCAGTACACTTGTCTTATATTCAATCAAAGAGTGCTTTGTCGTAAATTTAGCAAAATTAAATAACAAAGAATTCCCGTTGAAATAAAATTTAAAGTAAAATTATTAAATAAATAAATATTTTGTATCACAAAATTTGCATTAAACATTAAGCTTTTTAACTCTTTATAAATAAAAATGTAATAAATTTGAAAAAGTAAATTTAAAGATATCTCGGCTAGATACTATTTATAAATATTTTTCAAAGCAAACTAAGCGATAATATAGAAGTCCTATATACATAATTATCAGCGCAAAAAGCATTGAAAGTTGTTTGAGGATATTTGATAGATATTCATCCACATTTACTCGGGCAGATCTTTCTAAAATAGAAAGATATGAACACTTTAAATTACGACAATCACATGAGGATAAACAGTCTGGAGATTATTCTTATCTCTATTTCATTAGAAACGAAAGCATTTTTTGACGTCTTAATGCATTTTAGTCTGTATTAGCACATCTAACGCATTTTAGATCAAATACACCTTCAAAACCAAACCTTTTCATCGTACAACATTATGATGAGGGGCTTAATATTTTAACTCGACTGGTTACTTAGCTCTGCTAAATAAATTTCGTGTTTTTTTTATTTTGACTGAGACGTTTTGCTCTAACCATTTGAATCTCGATGGTTTCATTGCTTTGATATTTCGGCATTTTGGGGTCATAAATGTCGTCAGAGCGAAGGCCTTATTATAAGCTATATTTCTATTTTTAATTATTGTAAATACGAAAAATGTTTTCCTTCTATAGTATTCGCATCATCCATTATTATAGTTGGACGTGATTTTAAACGGAAATCTTATTTTCATCATATACTGATGAACTATCCACAATTCTATCTAAAATTACTTACAACACTCCCATATTATTAACCGGTAACCTGACAGTAATATGGCTTTTATTAGAAAATACCTATCGGTATGTAATTTGCACTTGTTGATTTTTTTGATAATATGTTTTCATAAACAAATCAAAAAAATCAATAGCTGGTAGGTAAAACCTGCCCACATTGGTTAGATAATTTTACTATTCTTCTGAGTCCCTCTGATGCAGCAGGCTTACCTCGCTGTATCGCAAATCGTATTCTTTGTTTTAGCAAAAATATTTCCCTTCGGTCCCCGGTAGCTACCGTAATTCGTCGGCCTATACATTGTAAAAATGTCTTGGCTGACTGTAAAAAGACTCCAGCCGTTTCTACGGCAATCGGTTCGAATAAGTATCGGTGCGAAATTGAAGCGTATTTGCGTCGTTTGAAAGTTTTTACCATTGTTGCAGCTAATCCTGTCTCGACAGCAGACCCGTTTATTTCGCATGAGCAAAAGTGTTGACGCATGTACAATCCCAAAACAAACTCATTTCTCGGGAAAATGGAAAGGTCGTAACTCCGTCTGGACGTTTTCCGTCGCCTCTATCCAGACCTAACGATTCGAGCGTAGATTCGTCGTCTGCTTTGCGGAGGCGTCGAATTTACTTCTTGATTTACCTCATTTATCAAATGTAACTACCATTAATCTAAACCTTGATAGAATTATTAATGTTAAAGATTTTGATTGGGATTTACTTGGAATTGGGTGGCAACTTCTCACATATGGCGATCTTAATGACAGTTTTTCAAATGTATCTAGAGTTTTAGTTTTCGTATGTTCGCGTGACGCACATCTACACATACAACATGGACAATGACATTTTAAGGACTCATTACTTCGTCGTGTAAAATATGTACTGATTCGACTAAACAAATTTTCTAAAGATGACCTCGAATGTCGTGGGCATATTGTTGTCATTCCGATCTCACCTAAATCATAAAGCATATAAAGTCCCAACTGCCATTGTATCTAATAGAAGCATTGACAAATTATCTTTAAAAGATACCTGAATATGAATATTCAACTATGTCCAAATATATTTCAAATTTTTAGAACAAATATTTTCTAACGCTATTCCTGTATATTTGAGAGATCTTACTGTTGGGAATTTGACTATTATTGATGCGTGCAAGTGGATGTTCTTAAAAAATATATCGGGACGTTTTTCTAAAGTACACTCGACTTTAATAGCGATTCTTTCTAATTCTACTCAATTGCTTACAAGAAAGTAAGCGATCTCGACCCTAAAATTTATCAAACTCCATCAATGTTGCAGATTTCATTGAGATTACTTGACTATATTTAAGAGCCGTTGCTAACGAGAGCTTAATTCATGGATATCATAATAAAATCTGTGTAATAAACATTCCTTGCCATATCCGCAACAATGCATTACGTTGTAAATTCTGCCAACAATCGTGTAAATCAGATCAGCCAGCTGACTATTTGTATTTTATATTGTTTATAAATTAAACATAAAATCAAATTCAATAAATCAAATTTTTAAATACAATGTGCTGTATTTAATGTATATTACAAGTTGTCAATTATAAATCACTGCATTTTAATTAATTAACATACATTTAATTCAAAGTATTCAGCGCATATTAAAGTTGGACTTACCGCACCTAAGCTATTTATCCGTCGTTCATTCTAATAAATTAAATTGAAAATCATAAAATAATTACTGAAATTAATTAATTTAAATTAATTTTGAATAATTACTGAACTAAAAACCATGCCTAATTAAGAGTAAATTGTTCCTTCTTTACATGGTAATTGTTCCTTCTTTACATATTAAAGAAGGAACAATTAAGATATTAATATATATTTAATATATTATTGGATCAGTATTAATTTTACAAAAGTAATTATTTATAGAACCGTATAATATCTTTTTGATAATTAATTTAAATTAATTTTGAATAATTATTGAACTAAAGATCATGCCTAATTAAGAGTAAATTGTTCCTTCTTTACATGGTAATTGTTCCTTCTTTACATATTAAAGAAGGAACAATGAGGATATTAATATATATTTAATATATTATTTGATCAGTATTAATTTTACAAAAGTAATTATTTATAGAACCGTATATTAATTAAATAACATTCATTTTACTACTTCTATTGCTTATCAATACTAAATTAATTGTAGGAATTATTTCATATCTTTCTTTTACATTTTTATAAATGTAAAAGAAATGATCGACTGCTTTAAAGTAACAATTGCTTTAAACTATGGAAAATATATGCTCAATATCTTCAATTGCCAAGCGTCATTACACCTATTTCTTTATCAAATTGACGCTAATATTTTCGCATTAAATGATTACTATGTTTTTCAAAAGATGTATTTTTCCTTATGTATTATTAATGTTATTATATCAATGTAATAATATAATATATAATATATAATATAATGTAATAATATAATATATTAATGTTATAAATATTAAATTGACAATTGTGAATCACTGCTGTCAACAACTGTTCATGCAAACTGAAGAAATTAAGGTTAGTCACTTTACTGTTCTAAATCGTGAAATGGAGGAGCTTCCTCCATTTTTTCTTGATATTTTTCACAATACCAATGCAAAAATATCGAGTATTTCAACAAATTTCTGAGAAAATTTATTAATACACTACCTAATAGAGTTATGATTAACTCTGCAAAAGTGATGAATAACTACTACAGGATATCCTTCGTATCCTCGGACTTAGCCACATCTTTTGCTAAGTTCTTCAAAGAAAATGGTCCCCATAAAAAAATCTAGTATCAAAGCCTATTATTTCGTCAGTAAAGATTACTAATATTATCCCCGACCTAGAAAAAGAAGATATCGCAGAACTTCAAAAGCGTTATTCCCTTAAAAACATTAGATTTATTAAAAACAAAGACGACCAAACTCTTTCTATTGCATTCGAAAATACCGAAGAGGATAATACCCATCTCCTGTCTAATGCAGCATTCAATCCTTTTATGGGTTGCAATCTAAACATTACAATTACAAGTACGGACAATCTTACATTTCCACATTGTAACAAGTGTCACATGTGGATCTGATGAATTCGTCCATGACACTCAATGTAAACTAGCCCCAAAATGCACGAATTGCGGACTTGAACATCCTGAGCGGTTAAGAAGATGTTTAGCATTTAAGGACTATGTGAGAAGACATACCGTAAAGAATAATGTCTACTCTCCACCCTTAATGGTAAATTCAGTTGTAACTCATCTGGACCTAATATCGACGAAATGTTCAATTTCTTTAAAACACTTTAACAAGAAACAACTCGATCGATTGAATTACTGATTTCCAGTTTGGCAAATACACCCTCTAAGCCTTCCATAATCTCTCTTCCTGTTGCTAAATCTCCAAAGAACATAGCAAAATCAAATTCTCCAAGTATGAATTCTAAGAGGAGATTCATCTCCTCTTCCAAGAAACTAATCCTGCCTTCTTCCAATACTGTGCCTCTTATTACAATTACTAAGCAGAATGGAAACCTATGAAGATTGGCAGATGGGGTCACGACGGAAAATGAAGATAACGCCCGTGGGCAAGTGTCTATAAATTGTCCGGCTGTGTGTGGGAAGGGCAACCTTCTCACCTCCGGTTCGGACTAGTAGGAGGCATCCCACTCCAGCTAACTTAACACAATGCAAAGTAATCAGGAGCATTTTCACTGAATATCCTTCAGTGGAATTCCGGAGGTGCTTCTGCCCTTAGCCTTTTATCTCGTAGAGATGCAGATGTTATAGTCCTTCGGGAGACGCGGTCTATCCTTCTCCCACAGGACATTACTGGAGGTTAGAGAAAGATACGTTGCTGAGGAGAAGGTTTCACTTTGATCCTATCAGGGTGGCCTTCTTTCAGGCAGAAGAAACTTCCCCCGATTTGGTAATAAGAGATTGACCGAATTTAATACCTGCATCTCATCGCAAGCTACCACATTGCTTTCGACTACCTATAAAGGTTGCATATACAATCCAACTCCAACAATAATCAAGGTCCTCGCTTAAATGCTACATCTTCCCAATCTCTCTGTTTCCGCCAAACATATTGGAGCTCTAGATATAGAGTTCCAATATTGGAGCTCTAGATATAGGTTTCAGCTGAGCAGTGTTACAGCAAGCATTAATCACCTTTATCCTTATCAGGCTTCCTTCGGGAAGATTTTCAAGAAAGTGAAGTTTGTCTGCTGGAAGGATAGATCCTTGGTTTGGATTAATAGCATGGGTGTTTACAAAGTTGTGGAAGAGTCACTATCCTTACATAATTATGGAGCCACTCAATCTCCCAAACACATCCCGCCTTGCTGTGACTTAAGGGTTAAAGATCTATCTGTCACAGATATACTTAACTACAGGGGTCAACTTCTGGGTGTAAAAGCGCTTGCGTGTAAAATTCGTGACCATCTAAGTAGGCGAAATTTAATCCCATCAGGTTTTCATGGGTACGTAAAAAATCGCTCGGTCCATTCAGCAATAGGGTAAGTGCATCAGTTTTGTCAAGATATCAGTCATCAGCTTGCTGCGGGTGTCTTTCTTGATTTTTCTGCTGCATTTGACCGCATTTTAATTCTTTTTGTTATCTCTTCTCTCAGGTCCCTTCGGCTGCCTGCGAGAATTGTTGACAGGGTGGAAATATTGTTGTATTCCAAGCGATTCTTCTATGAAGACGACCCTGATGCACGTCAGTTCTACTTTATTACGGGTGTGCCTCAAAGATCCCCACTTCATCTAATCTTGTATCTTGCTGCCTCCATTATACTCTATAAAAATTTAAACTCGATCAACATCTTGTGGTATACGCTGATGATACCACAGCCCTGCTCTCTGGACACTTGTGCAAAGATGTAGTCTATGACATCAGCCGTTTCTTTTTAAAATTAAAAGACCAGTTACTCATATCCAATCTTGTTCTCAACTTCTCTAAATCGCAGGTGGTCGTCTTTCATGGTGCCCCTACCACCAAAAAGAAACTTAAGGGATTAGCACTCTCTGCACTTTCCTCCATTTTGCAGCCTCAACCACTTCCTACCTTCACAAGTCGAGTAAAATACCTGGGGTTCACTATTACGATGAACTGGTCATTAAAGCTGACTGGATAGACTCAAACGTATCCTGAATAAAGCTAGGTGGGCCCTAAAACGGGCTCAGCATCTGTCATTGAATATGAAAACCAAAGTGCGCCTCTGGGGGTACTTGGGCTATCTCGGGAGTAGTCGTATTTTCAAGAGGACATTCCCCTGAGCAAAGACTAAGGTTTCCCAAGTTCCTCATATCGCGATACCGAGCATAGTCCGCCTCGATTAGATTCTTTGGGAAGTGACAGACCCCGGTTGGTTTAGTCGGAGAGTGGTGTGCTGGATTGGCTGGAGGGCTCAGAACCTTGTGGACTTGAGGCCGTGACACAATTAAGACTCCATTAACGACTGAACTGACTTTGTTTTCTATGTTTTCCTTTTCTTCATGTTCTTCGTTTTAAAACTTTTTAGTAGTTCTATAGTTGTTAACAAAATCCTTATTATTATGATATTGTTATCATTATAATATCATTTCATTGATTTTGATAAATTGATAATCATCGAAAATATTATTGATATCGCTATCATTATATTATCATTAGCACAATGCAAAGTATTCATGAGCCTTTTTTACAGGATATCCTTTAGTGGAATGCGGGAGGTGCTTATGCCCTTAGCCTTCTATCTGGTCGAAATGCAGATGTTATAGTCCTTCATAAGACGCGGTCTATCCGGCTCCCGTGAAATTTTTCGATTTATCCCTCAGCACATCTACACCCACTATACTCCGTACATAACCCACGTCACTCATTTTCATCCCAAATTCTTTTAACTCAAGTAAAGAGATCTTTAAGATCATCCCTCTCACTTAACTATTCTTGTCCACCTTTTAAAATATTATTTAAATTGTAAATGCAAAAATATAATAACATTATAACATAATAGCATGGTTATATTATAAGATAATAACATGATTAAGTTTAATATATGTTAAAATATATATAATATGATACAGGATTTATATGACAAAATTTCAAATTCATAAACCTTTGACCAGATGAAACTGTAAAATATATAAAATTTTGGTTAATTGATACAACTTTGATTTATTTAATTAACCAATTAGTTAATCATTTTATTAATTTAATTAATAAATTTAATTTTAGTTAACTGATTTTTTAAAATCTATCGGTGTATAGATCAATCTTTATTAATTTTTAGTAATTACTTATTTCATTTGTTATTCATTTTATTATTTATTTCATTGATATAAATTATTAGAGATTTTAATTTTGTAAATATCGTTAAAAGGTAAATTTTTATACCAACTATATCTTCATGGTACACCCATTTATTGCAAAATGGTCCAAAGCAACACTCTAAAACCGCATACTCGTCCCCAATTGAAAGCCCGACGGGTACACAGCTGGGCGAGGCACATCCGCGTGTAATTCTGTGGTATCGATAAATAGTCTAAAATGCACAATTGAGTGTAAATACGCAAGGCGGAATCAGCTTGAGATATTCAAACTCTTAAATAATCCGGTTGAACAACAATCTTAAAAAATTAATAAATGAAAAGAAAATGTTTAAATTTATTCGACTTAATCATCAAAACCCACTAGCAAAGAAATACATTTGATATTCCGTAACAATATTAATATAATATAATATAAATATATAAATATATTATCGTAATATAAATATATTATAATATAAATATATTATCATATATCAATATTAAATATATTATATTATTATATTATCTATAATGGCTTCACAAATATCAATAGTCAATTATTAAAAATTTATATTATCTATTATGAAGTGTATAAAAGTCTTAGTAATAAAAACTAATTATAACAAAAATAATAATTATTAATTATAAATAATTATTTAATTATAGTTAAATTGATATTAACTATATAAGAATATTTAACTTCAATAAAGTTATATGGTTTATTTAAAATACTATATCATGCAATGAGCATAAAAGTATTTACAGCCAGATCAAAATCGTTTTAGTTTATTTCAAAGCATTATAATTAATACATAACATGGAGCTTTTGTAAGTAAACATTTTAAAATACTAAAATTATTTTAAATTCCGATATCGTAATATACATTGTTAAACAAAGTTTAAGATATCAGTTAAATAAATTATGCATCTGGAATCAGGCTTGATATACTTCTTGGTTATATTAACTTAATAATATGATTTAGTCAATGAACACTAAATATACTATTTAATATTTTACAAAAATGTGTATGGAGTTGGAAGTAATAAATGATATCGAAATTACGTAGCGTGATCTAGCAAAATTGACTTATGCATCGAGTTGTGTATGAAGTTAGTGTATATATAACCGTAGATGGTTTCTTCTGTAAAATTACTCTGAGCAAAATTGTCAAAATAAATGAAAGAATTTTTCATATGATCACTAACACCGATTAAGTTATCTCCTGATAACATTAGTGTTATATATTTGAAAGGATACGTCAAACTATATTAAAGGCGGTTTGACTGAACAGGTTTCCTGTGAAACTACAAATATATGATGAATCGGTAAAAATATCCAGTGTAGAGATATTAGTAGAAAATGGAAAATTTCATAATTTTTTTATTTTATTGTTATAATTTCTAGGAAATTATAGAGTGAATGGATAGTCGAGAGTGCTTAGCGTGTGCCAATGATATCGGAACTTAATCCTCTGATGAGCCCTTGTGTACCATGAAAAGGTAAAGCGGGCGAAATGATCTGAGTATCCAAGTCTCAGGAATCTGGGAATATGAGTCTGGAAATTTGGAAGTGAATACTGACTTAGATTTAAATCTACGATTCTAAATATATGAAAGCATCAATCAAAGGATCTCCAAGGCGGTTTGACTGATCAGGTTTTCTTGTGAAACTTACGATGTAACACTGATGTGATAATCAAACACTTAATTATCTAAGCATTCTATATTAGAAACCCAAAACACTCATTGTAGCTAAACCCGATTATGAATACGACACATTGGTCGTGTTAGATTTTCAACATGTTAGCAGAACGGATTTTATTTTTAATCAATCTTATAAAAAATGTTGTCCACATATGAACTCTATTGAAAAGATGTTTGTCTTAGGATAAATATTGGTTATCAAAATAAAACTAAATGCGATACTTTATAAATAAAAATCTACTTAATAACAAAAACAAGCAACTTACAATACATCTTGACGCATTTGTAGGACATTTCGCAAAGCTATCATCATTTGGACCGTCACAAAAATCACAATAGTGACATGTTGCGTTCAGTGATGATACATTTAAAACTAAATGGCCAAACAGTTTATACGTAAACGGCATTTGTAATTATTTAAAAATATTTGTAAATCAAATTTTAATTTAATTTTAAAGTTTAATATTTTATGAATTTTTATAACTCAAATTTTAATTTGATTTTAAAGTTTAATAGTTTGCATTATTAAAAATATCTAAAATATGTCGATGTTTTAAAGCTTAAAGTTTAATAGTTTTCATTATTTTCATTGTCGATGTTTAAATGCAAAATTTCGCCATTATGAATTTCCAAAGTTCGGAATTTTCAAACTCTTCTTACCAAAAGCAACTTTCTAATTGCAAAAGCTTATCACTGATTTGTAAGGTTACTGCGGCGCATTGCAAATTAGAATTGTTTGACATTCTTATATTGAAGGACATTATTGCGACAATAAATCTATTTCATCTATCAACATCATGTGTAGTTACGAGCAATCACGAGTAGTTACGAGCAATCACGAGCAACGTGAGTAATTGTATTCAATTGTGCAGCATAACTACTTCAAGTTGTAATTTACATAAGACATTTGAATTAAATATAAATGTCATTCAAATCTAGTGTAAATTTTGTAAATTAAAATAGATGCATTTTACAAGAGAATCTTAATCAGACCCAAATTTATCCCACTAGAGTGAAGAAATCATCAAATGAACCATAAGCACATTGATGTGGACATTACGCAAAGGCATATCGTATTTTTTAAAGGTTTACATGTTAACTAAGAATTGGGAGTCGTAATATAATGCTGTAATAATTAATTTGTTTGACATAATTAATTTGTTTGGCCCCGCTGCTATGTTAAGTAGAGGAGTTAGGGGCCGAAACCTGATAGCATAGCAGTTCTTCCTGATGACCTCTTATTCTTATTCTGATACAACGTATGTTATTTATTAGTCAATTCATAAAAATGACGTTCATTTTAAATTTCAATTTTTTTATTTTAACTTGATTTAAATTATAGAAAATCTAAAAACAATTATTAATTTTATTATTTAATTATTACTTTTTGATTTAGCATTATTATGTTTTGTTTAGTTTATAAATATTAAATACGTAGACTCAGTTAGCTGATTTGATTTGTTCTACTGACATGTTATTATTGACCTGTAGACTTTGGCTGGGTCCATTTTTCACATTATGTGAAAAATGGTCCTTTTTTCACATAAATTTTTTACCCCTAAAATGAAAATAAAACGTTCCCCTAACCTTTATCTGAATAGTAAATAACTGTTCAAATGTTGAAGGGGCTGTCTTAAATGTTCCATCGCAAAGTAGAATGTTTGATATTTCAAGATGAGAGATGTTTGCTTCAGTTGTAAAGATTACGACCCTATCCTTATCTTTAACTCCACTGTCAAAAAATAAAAACTTCTTATTATCTGTAGTAGTTTGGAGCTCCAAAGGAATGTCGTAATCTTTTACTGTTGTAAAGTTGTTTTTCCTTCTTTCATCTGTTACATAGCTATTAAGTTTCTTCAAATTTAGAGGAACCTTTATAGTTTGATTATCCTTTATAACATTTAGGACTACATTCCTCGATGATTCGTTTGAATTCAAAGCTCTGGTCCTTATTTTTTCTTTGAGAAGTGTTCGATGATATTTAACTTCATCTCTTAGATGGTTATGAACACCTACAACATCCCACAATACATTCCCAATATCCGTCTTCAATATTAAGTTACACCCTCGCTTATTGCAGCGCCAATGCTTCTTGCCCAACTCGGTCTTTGTGTAATTGTAGAAATAGCCTTCATTAGCTATTTTATCACCTCCTCTATTGCTCTTTATTATTTTTCCAGTGAGATTATTTTCATTTTAGGGGTAAAAAATTTATGTGAAAAAACGACCATTTTTCACATAATGTGAAAAATGGTCCTAACGTGTTTAGTTTATAAATATTAAATACGTAGACTCAGTTAGCTGATTTGATTTGTTCTACTGACATGTTATTATTGACCTGTAGACTTTGTTTTCCCGGTAATATGACCTCTGTTAGAAATACTAAAACTATGTATTATTGGTTACTACTTTACTATTATTTTTCTTATTTTCAAACAAGTTTGATGAATTATTAATTCTTAAAAAAGGGAGAAGTTTGCATCCCAAGGTGTTTACACTTTAAAATGTAAACTGCTTCACGTGATCACGTTTAAGAGACCAGGTAATGGTCAATAGCTAGGTCGCGTAGCGCGTGGAGTGAAGGTGGTAGATCTTTATAGATCTTGTTTCAGCCTGCAACCGCCTTAAGCAGGGCAGCCCCCTGTCAGATGCTGCTGGATGGCCCGTTGTAAGTTTAGTCTGAGTTAACTAAACTAGGTGGCGACACCGAAAAAGCGACGTTAAAAATTATGACTTATAAGTTACATGTACTCGACCATATTGAAAAAATACGTAAGTACTAATGATTTCAATTTTAGATCTTTTAAATGTAACAGAAAAAATTGTATAGTTTGTGATGTTATAAATAATAATTGTATTGTAAGTAATACGACAAACAAATGTTTTTCATTAAAAATTTCAAAAAACGACTGATTTTTAACTGATTTTCTGTTTTGCTTTCTCTTTTTTATCTTACAATAAAACGTCTGTTATTTATTAGTCAATTCATAAAAATGACATTTATTTTAAATTTCAATTTTTTATTTTAACTTGATTTAAATTATAGAAAATCTAAAAACAATTATTAATTTTATTATTTAATTATTACTTTTTGATTTAGCATTATTATGTTTTGTTTAGTTTATAATTATATTAAATACGTAGACTCAGTTAGCTAATATGATTTGTAACAGTGATTACTGTGCTCTCTATTAAATGCAGGTTTATACTTTACTATTCGTGTTAATTAAAAATTGTATTGAAATTCTTTCTTATTAATATAACGTCACCAGTAGTTTTCAATTCATATAATCACTATATGTTGAGTGACGAATCTTAGCATCTGCGCTAGAGCTTTGCTCGTGCTTTGTAGCTCGAGAGCTTTTGCTAGTGCAATGTGCTACAGCTTTATACAAGCGTGTTGTTTGTTTAACAGCCTTAGTAAGCTGATGAAGGAAGGAACGATAGCACACGTGCTGTCATGTGAAGCCACTGCTTACGCAAACCATACCAGATGTAAGGCTGGTTACCCGTGGAGGAGCGTGCGCTTAGTGAATTCCTATCAGATGTTTACTGAGGATTAATTATTGCAAAGTTGTGTAGCTACAGGGCCACAGTGGTGAGACCACTCTGTAGTGATGAGCAGACTAAGGTCGAAATGCCCATTGAAGGCTAGGCGTCTGTGGTATGCGCATTTCGGGTTAAGCTTTCCGACGAAGGTTGTAAAAAATCATGCAGGTTTATACTTTCCTGTTCGTGTTGATTAAAAAGTAGTTGTATTGAAAGTATTTCTTATAAATATAAAATAATTATGTCTGAACGACCTTTAAACGTAATTTTTGGATAAAAATTAGGATTAAAAGGTTTGTAAGAACGTATGTAAGTATTTGTTTTAACGGTATTTCTTTTGATTTCAAAATAAAATGTATCAAAATTTGTACTACATATTTGTTTTGAATATTTAAGCAAAATAGTGAAATTCATTTAAAGATTTGTATATCTTTAGCAATTATTGTTTGAACTAGGGGAATCATCATTTGCCGTGTTAAACGCCTTTTTAAAAGAACAGAAAGTTTGCCAGACTGAAATTTTATGCTTTAATAATTAGTAACGTATTTTAGTAACTTATGGTTATTTTGATTTAAATTCACAATTTATTTAGATCGAAATATATATTCAATTTATATTTACATAAAAATGATATTTATAAATTAATTCGGAGATACAATTCTCTAGAAGTAATTCAAATATTTAGGTAGAAATTAGTGAAATACATCAAAACATTTTGTATATCTACAAATATTATTTTAAAATAATATTTAAAAAAGCGAACAAGAAATAAATAATATGTAAATATAATAAATGATATGTATAAATTAAATATTAAATAATATTTAATTTTAAAATATTATTTTTATATTCAAAATATGAATATTTATGGAACGATATTTTGTTTTATTTAACTAATTTTAAATGTCGATAGTGGTGTATTTAAACTATTTGACATTCTCAATTTTGAGTTTTTTCGTTCTTGCTTTATAAAAATACAAATAACTTCGGTTTCCTACTATAACATTAATTAGACGATAAATACATAAAACAAATCAAATAAGCTACAAAATAAGATAAAAACAATGTGAAAATATTTATTTCTAAACGAAGAAGAAAATATAAATTTTCTCTTCAAAACTAAACGGAAAATATAGGCATAAGGATTTCCAAATCCCTCAAATTTAAAAAATAATGCAATAAAGTTGCTCTTCGTATAAGTTAAACAAAAAGCTATACTAGGACAAGAGCGTAAAATACAAATAAATGTGAATGAAATCTAACATAAAAACTTGCTTATCTTTAAAACAATTATTGTATACTATAGCAATAAGAATTTCTCATAACTTTAATTTACTAAATCTTTTCATTTGAGATTTGTAAAATGATGTTAAAAACAAAATAATCAATCAATATAGTGATCAATATGTCGATCACTATATTACTATATTTGTTAATAAATAAGAAAGAAAGGTTTTAATTGTTCGTACAATTTAGAAAATGTAATAATGCTTTGACATTTATGTGAATAAAATCGATTTTGTAATTTGGGTTCAAATTATTAGATTTTAATATGTGGTGTACTTCTTAATCATATGAGGTTTTTACATGCCATCAGTACCTTATAAAAATTTTGTGATGATCTTAAGCGAGATAACATAGCGACTAATATTCGTAAGCTTATCCCTGATCAGCTTAAGGATCAGGTTAGTAAAAATAAAATTACTTTAATTTGTTTATTAAAAAACTTACATGCGAACTTACCTATTTGGGAAAATGCTATTATAACGGCAAATGCATTCCAAATTCTTTGCATTCTTTGTTAACAAATACGTTTTATTTAATTTCGATGTAGAGTGTTGTATTTGAGAATAATTGTTGAAACTACACTTTACTGTTTACTCGTGGGTTTGCTACTCAAATCACATGGCCCAATAAGCTGTACAAGCTTTTGTTAACCAGATAGATCCATTAGTTTCCATTTATTTAAAAATATCATTTCAAAAATTGAGCAGAGTGATTTCAATGAAAGCAAAATAGACTTTTAATTGTGTTTTTTATATTCATCACCTTTTCATTTCTTAGCGTGTAAAAAAGTTTATTGCAGAGAGAATACAAGGCGTCTTTTTTCTACACCAACAAGAAAATATTGCAGAGTTGATTTTTGCAAATTTTATTTTCAAATGAAACTTATCAGCACGCTTTCACATGAAAAAGAGAAACTACTATATATGAAGTGAAACAGCTTTTATATTTAAGCAAAAAATAATAAATTATACATATAATATTAGGAAGACCACAATATTCATTTATTTACCCAAATAAATGAATAAGAAAAACGGATTAAGACGCATATTCTGAGACAAATTTCAATACACAAAAGGTCATGCCGTAAAGTGAGAAAACATATCTGAGATATGCATATAATGGAGCATATTTTAACATTGTAAGCATATAATGCCCAAGTTATATATCTATATTCTACATAGTATATTTATATTTATCATTAAATTATTATTTAATAATTGCCAGATAAATAACACATTCATATAATTAATATTCAAGTATATAATATTCACAGCGTACATAATTTAAAATTTAATTTTTTACAGAAAAGTTTTTAAGAAAAATTTTAAGGTTTGAAGATATACATTTAAATTAAAAAATTATCTTAAAAAAGGTAAATAAACTTTACGATTCCTAACATTTACAATTCAATCAAGTTCGTAAAGGCAAATACGTGAGTACAACATAAATCACTAATAATCCATTTTATATAAAATTATTATATTAATTTTATATTATTATAATTTTATATTATATAATTTTATATTCTTTCAAGAAGTTTTAACGAGACAATTTTACACTAATTTTTAAATATTATTAACTCTTTTTGTAAGGCCCATTTGCGGGAACCTTGGTTTGTATTATTGAAAACATTATTATGTTAAAATTTTTTTTATAAAATACAAGGACAGTATAATTGCAAGATATCAGGATCGGGTTTTATCTTATTTAATGTGAAACATGCAGCAAGCAATATGTTGGTGAGAGTGGCATACTACTGAATTTAAGAATGAACAACCAACGAAAAACATTAAGAATACGATATTGGAAATGACGATGTTGTAAAACCAGGGTAAAAAGTCCAGAGTACTAATGTGCGTGAGTAATCATAAGGAAAAAATGGCAATCTCAAATACGTGAGTCCAACATAAATAATTACTAGCGCATTTTGCAATTAAACACTTTCAAGTCCTATTACTGTAAAATAAATCGATAAATAATTTTATAATTTTATATTATTGCTTATATTCACAATTTGCAAATTTTGAGTGTACATATAGAATAATTCTAAAATTAGAAAATACTTTTGTGCTCTAAAAATATTAATTGGCAGTTTTTTTTCAGTTCGTGATAACATAATGCATTCATTGATGGAGTATTTACAAAAATATGCACAAATTTGTAGTTCGTAAAGAATTCGAGAATGCGTTCAAAAAAGTAAAATTTAGTTGTACTTTGCAATTGCTAGAGCAGATTTACTTTAACAATGATTTTTCAAAATCATCATTACAAAAAGTTTTTCAAAGTTTTTAGAAATTATAAATAAAAACTATTTTAAGATTTTATAAATGAAAAATTTCAACAATTGCCTTTGCAAATAAAGCTAATTAAATAAACATTCAATTTATTAAATATATTTATTATAAATGAAATATAGTATTGAATATATTATCACATGCAGTATCATATTATGCCAATGAAATATACGATCATTATAAATATATGATCATTTTCAGGAATACATACATTTGGATGTGAAATTTCTCATACATTTGATACTAAAGAATACTTAAGATTATATAATATATAATCACTGATTTCGTGTTTGTGGAATAATCAATGTCAAAAACAATTTTAGGAATATTGATAATTTTCTGGATACAATACACTTTAATTTTGTACTCCATTTGATCAACCATATTATCTCCGTTTTTTCTGAACCTAGAAAAATATGTAAACAAAATAACAAATTCAAACATTATCTATCTACCGTAAGTTACCAAAATAAGATCCTTAATCTAAAAGCATTGCGGGATTTATCATCTTTCATTGATTGTTCGTTAAATGATTTGTTAAAGTCATTTAGATTAAATAAGATTAAATCAAAAATAAATGATTAGTGATAACTAAAAAATATTCGATAAATATTTTTATGATTTATTTCGATTTTTACATATTGATATTTTAAAAATATAAAAAAGTTAACAAATTTGTTTTAATTAATTGAAAGAATCTTTTTAAATAATTGATAATAAACTGGATAGAATAACTACAATAATTTGATTGAAGCTGATTAAGTTATTTTCATTGTGGATATTTCACTAGACAATCAGACCAGCTAACTGAGTATACGTATTTTCTATTATTTATAAATTAAAAATAATGCTTACTAGAATGCCAATATATAAGATTTTATAATTTATATAGAGTTAAAATTTAAAACTAGGATTTAAACTAAAAGTCAATTTATGAATTGACCAATAGAAAGAAAGATGTATCAAACTAAGGACTAGATGTTATCAGGAAAAATTGCTATGTTATCAAGTTTCGGCCCATATTACTCGATCAAACATAGCAGCGGGGTCACATACATGCTAACAACGTATTTCCCTTGATGAAATTTGTTGATCTAGTATCTTTTTCGCACACAAAGTATATTATTTCTTAACCATAAAAATTTTACTCTTAAGAGTTTAAATTTATTTTTAATAATAAAATGTTGATTCTGATGACCTCAATACATTATTCGAATACATTGCATATTATTTATTAGTCAATTAATAAAATTTGATTCTTATTATAAATTTAAATCATAAATTCTATCGTTATATAAATATAAATTGTATAAAATCTTAAATTATCATTTATAATTTATAATTATTTATCTTTATTTTTAATTTATTTAATTTATAATACGTAGACTCAGTTATCTAATCTAATTTATATATTTTACAACTTTCTGTTTGATTGTATTTTTAATATTAAAATTTTAATAATAAATGTGATTGCTATATAAATGTAAATTGTGTAAAATTTTATCTAATATTTTATTATTTATAATTATGTACCTTCATTGTTTTATAAGTTATAATACAAAATCCATAGTCTCGGTGAACTAATCTGATTTGTAGTGTACGAATTTATGTTTGATTTCATTTTTATAGTAACCTAGTTTAAAATATGTATCTATTAAATTATTAAATGATGTTGAAGTAAATATCATTACATATTATAGCAATCCTTAAAACTTCATTATTTAATGCATTATATTTAAAATTATCTAGTATGCATGAATGCTAATGCAAAAATATGTTTTTAAAAATGTATATCATCTTTACAATATAAATTAAAAGTAGTTTTAATTGATGTTCATTTAATGTTTATTTTTTAGATATATGCCTTATTTCTAATCAATATAAATTTTATTAAGACTAATGCTAACTGGTAATTTTTCACTTATTAGATAAACATTATCAGATTTAAATACTCATATATATTATCAATATATCAAAACATATATTTTATATCTTTATACAGCTAAGTTGCAAAGTTGTGAACAAATTCATCATATTCTATAAAGCCTACAAATAAGTTAGCTATAATTGGGCAACAATTACATCCCATTAAAACACCTTTTATTTGTATAAATATAAATGCCCTTAATATAAAATAATATTGATTTAAATTATTATTTAAAAAATCGTTTAATTCAATTTTATAAATATATTTATAATTACTTGATTGTTCAATTTTTGCAAGATAGTCGTAATGGTTGTTATTATATATGCATATCAGACAGTATCTATCCATATCAGGTAATTCATTTGTTACTGCATTGCGTAATTCGTTGGATCCTTCAAAGGATTCGGCAATTGACACATAGAGATTGCATCAATGATGCTTGATAATAACAGTCCATTCATTGGAATAAGTCAATATGTTGAAAGCTGCTGTCAGTAATTATTTGGACTACTAGACCTCACTGCTAGACGACAGAGTAGTATATATAATTAATATATTAATTATATTAGTTCACCCTACTAATGAGTGTGAATGCCGCCGACTACTATCAGCTCTTCTGCATTGCAAATTGATCTGCATTACATATTGTAGGATTAGAGCTAACGCCACCAACAATTTAAGCTAGATGTCGGAAATGCATTTTCGCAATGTCACAGAGGCAGTCGAAACGGCGTGTGATAGGTCATCTTACTGAGTTTGAATGCTAAAGAATATGCTTGATTCAAACACCTACCTAAACATATGGAAAAATTGCTATTCGCAATCTTGGGCAAAACCGATTCAAACGAAATTCTTAAGATTACATTGAAAGAATTGATTCACTCAATCTCGGTTTCTTACAATCAAGCATCCGACAGTTTGATCCTCTGGTTGTTAATGATGGTCTGCGTTGCAAATTGTAGGATTTAAGAGCTAATGCCACCAACAATTTAAGCTAGATGTCGGAAATGCATTTTCGCAATGTCACAGAGGCAGCCGAAACGGCGTGTGATAGTTAATCTTACTGACGATGGATGCCGGCTATCACATGACCGTCTAGGTGTGACAAGAGTTTGAAGGTTAAAGAATATGCTCGATTCAAATACCTACCTAAACATATTGAAAAATTGATATTCACAATCTCGAGCAATACCAATTCAAACGAAATTCTTAAGATAACATTGAAAGAATTGATCCACTCAATCTCGGTTTCTTACAGTCAAGCATCCAAAGGTTGATCCTCTGGTTGTTAATGATTGTCTGCATTGCAAATTGTAGGATTTAAGAGCTAACGCCACCTACAATTTAAGCTAGATGTCGGAAATTCATTTTCACCATGTCACAGAGGCAGCTGAAACGGCGTGTGATAGTTCATCTTACTGACGGCGGATGCCGGCTATCAAATTACCGTCTAGGAGAGACGAGAGTTTGCATGCTGAAGAATACGCTAGATTCAAACACCTACCTAAACATACGGAAAGAATTGCTATTCGTAATTTCGAGCAATACCGATTCAAACGAAATTCTTAAGATTACATTGAAAGAATTGATTCACTCAATCTCGGTTTCTTACAGTCAAGCATCCGAAAGTTTGATCCTCTGGTTGTTAATGATGGTCTGCATTGCAAATTGTCGGATCTAAGAGCTAACGCCACAAACAATTTAAGCTAGATGTCGGAAATGCATTTTCACAATGTCACAAAGGCAGCCGAAACGGCGTGTGATAGTTCATCTTACTGACGATGGCTGCCGGCTATCAAATGACTGTCTAAGAGTGACGAGAGTTTGCAGGCCGAAGAATATGCTCGATTCAAACACCTACCTAAACATATGGAAATATTGCTATTCACAATCTCGAGCAATACCGATTCAAACGAAATTCTTAAGATTACATTGAAAGAATTGATTCACTCAATCTCGGTTTCTTACAGTCAAGCATCCGAAAGTTTGATCCTCTGGTTGTTAATGATTGTCTGCATTGCAAATTGTAGGATTTAAGAGCTAACGCTACCAACAATTTAAGCTAGATGTCGGAAATACATTTTCACAATGCATTCAAACACCTACCTATATATACCAAGCAGCATTGGGATATATGGTATATATACCATATATATACCTAGCAGCATTATATATATCTTGATCAGATTAAGAAATAAAACCAAATTATTTTCGCAATTTTCAAAGTCGCTAAGTATGTCAAGTCATCTTATGTGTGACGACATACTTAAACAAATGTAGACGCGTTTCACTTTAACGGAGATCATCAATACTGTGACTGGTGTAATCATTCATAGACACTTTAGCACACGCTTAAATAGTGTTTAAAGCTCTAAAAGCAGAACCACCCTGTATCTGAATCATCAGAGAGAATTTAGCATAAGCTCTGTGCATGACAGTGCGTATTGCAGTTTCACCGTGCATCAGGCACAAAATTCCTTTTAATATAAATGCTGTTTTACAGAGACACTTTCAAGAGTACAAATACATAAAATATAATTTGTTGTTACACTTTTTCTGGGGCACTCAATGGTGTACTCATAAATAAATCATTGTTCTCCTCACAAGGAGGCATAAACACTAGGCAGCATGTTATATATCCGCATCAGACTAAGAAATAGAAACGAATTATTCTCGCGATATTTAAAGTCACTACGTATGCCTAGTCATCATATATGTGATGACAAACTTTAACAACGGTAGACGCGTTTCGCTCTAACAGAACTCATCATTACCGTGACCACTATAGTCATCCATAGGCATCTTAACACACGCTTAAACAGTTTTTAAACCCCGAAAAGCAGAACTACACTGTATTTGAATCATCCGAGAGAATTTAGAATGAGCTCTGTGCATGGCAATGCGTATTGCAGTTTAACCATACATTATGCACTAAATTCCTATTAATAGAAATGTTGTTTTACAAAGACACTTTCAAGTGTACAAATACTTTCAAGTGTACAAATATATAAAATATTCGAGAAATAAGATATTTCCGTGGGCATTTTTCTGTTTGTATGATGTAACAGCCACGAAAGAATCGACAAAACGATACCAACTGTTTTGCCTCAATTTTCAATTATCTTTCTTCTCTTCGTCTTTCTCTGAATCCTAATTAATCAAAAATAATGTGGATCCGTCCTCGCCCCTTCGGCGAAGAACCTCTCTTCGTATCATTAAATTCTACAATTCTCCCTATTGTTGACAATATCGTTTTCCTTGTCTTCCATTTCAACAATAGACTTCACTTAAACCTTTCGTTTGAGATATAGTATGCTCATATACCATGATTTTCACAACTTCCGTCAAATTCGTAGATTGATCGATTTACCTTCATGCATGACTCTCATATCTTCTCTTATGTTCTCAAGACTTAATCACTGTCTTAGTCTATTTTCCAACTCACCTAAATCCACTCTTCGTCCTTTACAACGCATCATCAACGCATCCGTCTAAGGTTTCCTTCATCTTCGTCGTTTTGATTATACATCCCACCATATTGTTTCTCTCGATTTGCCTACCATTTATTGTCGTGTTCAAATTCGTCTTCTCTTCATTGCTTTTCAACTTGTAACTTTTCATACCCCTTCATTTCTCAACCTTCCTTTCCTCGACAATTCTCGTCATGTTTACTGTTCCTTGCGTTCCCGTAATTCCTTTCTTTTACATGTCCCAAAGTACTCTACCTTTTTAGCTTCCGCTCTTTCGTTGTGGCTGTTCCTCTTTCGTAGAATCATCTACCCATTCATATCCGCCAATCAACACCAATGCCGTGCTTCGAACGCCAAATCCAATTCCATTCCAACAATTAACTAATTAATCTATACCTTTTGCTGTGTTCTTTTTTGTTAGTTTGTCTTGTAAGCGTGCAATTGGCACGCTTACAATTGAGATATTGGGATATAATATCTCAATCTATATCTGAAGTAAATACAAGTCTACGAAATTTGAAATCAGCAGACACTGAACAAGATATAAAATGCCACGAGGCAAGCCTATGCTACTCAATTTTTGTACAACAAATAACTTCATTCCTTTTTACAAGAAAATGAGATATTTTCGTGGGCATTTTTTCTGTTGTATGATGTAGCAGCCACGAAAGAATCGAAAAAACGATACCAGGTACCGTTTCGTTATTATTTTGACTCATCAGTGGCATGTACCTCCTACTACTGGATGCAGAGAAGGACCAGCAGTCGGTACAAGTATGTCAAAAGGTATATAGAGCTAGAAAATTTCTAGCAAACTAGGTATATGCTTCACCAAAAGGATCATTAGCTAAGAGCACTAGCTAATGCTAGCGCATTCTCTCTATTTATCTGCCAACTTATTTGTATTTTACGAGAAGATGAGAGATTTCCGTGGCCATTTTCTGTTTGTATGATGTGACAGCCATGAAAGAATCGACAAAACGATACCAGGTACCGTTTCGTCATTATTTTGACTCATCAGTGCCAGATACCTCCCACTACTGGATGCAGAAAAGGACCGGCAGACGGCATGAGTATGTCAAAAGGTACTTAGAGCTAGAAAATTTCTAGCAAACTAGGTACATGCTTCACCAAAATGATCATTGGCTGAGAGCACTGGTTAATGGCAGCGCATTCTCTCTGTTTATCTGCCAACTTATTTGCATTTTACGAGAAATGAGAGATTTCAGTGGGAATTTTTTATTGTTGAGCATTACTGATGAGTTTCCTCACATCAACCAATCCTGGCACGCAGATGAGGGCAATTTGGGCGGTGAACCTGTCCAGATTTACGAGGAAATTTACTTTCAAATTTTTTTGTGACTCCGACCAATTGTCATGTCAGGTTTTAAATGTCCTGTAAACAGCAACAACTGTGTGCTACTAAATAGTCCTAAAAATACAGATAGTACCCGTGAGTTTTTTAATGATACAGGAATCGACATTGTTGTCGATGATACACTAGTACTCGGTGCTTTAATTGAAACATATGATAATATAAATAAAACCGGGACAAAATATCTCAAAATATTTTTCATTAGTAAATCGTCTAGCTAACGGGGGTATTCTTGATTTGCGGGTAAGCTATGCTGGTATGACCAGATCACTTCAGCATAAATAGATTAACTCGCAACGAGCCACAAACTGCTCAATTGGTTGTTTCGATTATCTTAATGACACTATTCAGAAGCGTTTTGAGAAGCTTTTTAATTTGAAATTGCCTGACGACGTTTATTTACGGCCATTATTTTCGCTTCCGTTAAGACTATGTGATCTAGGCATTGCTGACCCACATTTTACTGCGACAGAAGAATATAAAGACTTAAAAGATTTATGCTTTTCATATTTAAATGACTTGTGCTGTGTGGACTTGAGGATTGCGCAGGATGTGCGCATTGCCCTTTTAGGCACTTCTAAGATTGAACTTAAAAAGTCACTGTTTAGAGATCGAGTGGCTAATATTGGTGACAATATGTTATGTATTATGGAACATCTACAAGTCAAAGGTGCTTTGCCATGGTTCTTCACATATCCTACGAAAGATTGTTGGACTCGAGTTAGCAATAAGGAATTTCGCGACTTACATGCAGCTCAATATAATATACAACAAACTAGACGCGCATTCTCATTGCCCCTGCGGTGAACATAATTCTCTGGCTCACTCACTTACCTGTCCCAACGCAGGTCATCCATCGATAAGACACGATTCGATTTGGTTTTATGGAAGTCGTTCGGAGCGAACTTTATTTGATACTTGCGTTTTTTAACGTTTTCGCTCCGTCCAACCTTTCAAAATTCGCTGGGCTGCTTTTACATATTACGAAACACGTAAATTTGATAAATATCAAGACATAGTATCTGCCATTAAAAGAGGGCGAATTTCGTCCCTATCGTGCTATTGTGTTTCGGTGGTGCATTAAAATCATCTGCAATATTAATTCATAGAATTGCACAAAAATTGGAATAAAAAACAACCATTCATAATAAGAATAATTGACAAATTTACAGTCAAAGATTGGAATTCAGCTGACACACTCAATTTCTATGTGCATTCGCAGTTCTCGTTCTGCTAGACATTGACCTGCAAACTCAATAGACTAAAATTAAAGTGTAATGGTATTTGTCTCATGTCCTTTGATAAATTAATGATTTGTAATGGTTTGTAATAAATTATTTTTCGAAGAAAAATAATAATCTATATTTATCCCCTTTATTAACATTTTCATTAATTCGCAATTTTCAATTAATTCTAGATTATGAGTGCATATATGTTCATTTATTTTATCAAAATTAAGACTTTTACAATTGCATTCAGTTTTTATAATGTTTCTAATATTATCGTTACATATTGATTTCAATTCTTTATTATAATTACAAAATTTCCCCTAATAGCGGTAACAGTTTATAGTATTTTAGGAATATATTTACTTAAATATGATCTTATTATTTCTTTACTTTTGGAATTATTTAAAAGTCCGGCTATATTTATGTTATCTATACATTTATTGATGAAGTTTATGTCAGTGTATATTTTCTATTGTTATTAACATTTATTGTACGATTTGTATTACAATAACTGTCTATTATACAACTTAGCCTACACTTATAACAACTAGCTCGGATCATTTAATAGAATACCGTGTATATGTTGTGCTTTTCAAAAACAAGCTAAAAGCATATTAAAAATCAACTAAATCAACGGTTATATATAATAAACGAATTTCGTTACAAGTGCGTTTGAAAGGTCATCGTCATTGTCTCTATTCAGGTAAGTAACCGATTTGACTTTATTATGTAACTGATGAATTTAGTTCATTTATATTGCATATAAATTTAATTGAATCCTTATTTTTGATGTGAGAAACTCCGATATTTACAAAGACGAAAAAATTAGAGTTAAAAAATTCAAATAAAAATTACTGTTAACATTTCGTTTTAAATTAACTATTTTTGTTAATTAAATCAGGAAATTCTATTATCAACATAAATAAGTACCATATAATGCACTTTATTTCTTGGAATTTAAATTTTTCATTTATAAAATCTTAAAATAGTTTTTATTTATAATTTCTAAAAACTTTAAAAAACTTTTTGTAATGATGATTTTGAAAAATCATTGTTAAAGTAAATCTGCTCTAACAATTGCAAAGTACAACTAAATTTTACTTTTTTGAACGCATTCTCGAATTCTTTACGAACTACAAATTTGTGCATATTTTTGTAAATACTCCATCAATGAATGCATTATGTTATCACGAACTGAAAAAAAACTGCCAATTAATATTTTTAGAGCACAAAAGTATTTTCTAATTTTAGAATTATTCTATATGTACACTCAAAATTTGCAAATTGTGAATATAAGCAATAATATAAAATTATAAAATTATTTATCGATTTATTTTACAGTAATAGGACTTGAAAGTGTTTAATTGCAAAATGCGCTAGTAATTATTTATGTTGGACTCACGTATTTGAGATTGCCATTTTTTCCTTATGATTACTCACGCACATTAGTACTCTGGACTTTTTACCCTGGTTTTACAACATCGTCATTTCCAATATCGTATTCTTAATGTTTTTCGTTGGTTGTTCATTCTTAGATTCAGTAGTATGCCACTCTCACCAACATATTGCTTGCTGCATGTTTCACATTTAATAAGATAAAACCGATCCTGATATCTTGCAATTATACTGTCCTTGTATTAATATAAATTTTGCGTATTTTTGTATTTTTTCTGTATTTTTGTATTGCAGGATATTTAGCTATTCATTTACTTAAAGTTTTCTGAATTATGTCCTATTCAAGCGCAAAGTCCTAACGAACATGTCCAAAAGCTCTGCTTTAAAAGGGTGAGTGTCGATCAAGTATTAGTCATTTTCTAATATATTAATTTAGAATTTTTGTTTTTGGCAAGTGATGATCGACAGACTTATTCATGGCTTATTGTTCAAGTTCAAGACATATTCTTGTAACTATTTCCAATCTTTGTCCTGAAGATTCTGTATTCATTCTTTGATCAGTTACAACATTTGACGAGTTGCAATGGACTCGTCATTTGATCAGTTATTAGATAAAACAAGGGGTCAAAATTAAAAAAATTAGATCCTAAATTTTTACCTGTTTAAAATAAATTTATACAAACAATTTAATGTAATACTTTGAGAGTTACTTGATCCATCAAGAAAATAATTAAAATAAAAACAATGATATTAAATGTGTGAAATGTTATAGGTTAAAAATTTATTTATTATTAATTATTGATAAATTAATTTATTTATCAATACCTAAAATATTTCTTATTTTGAATACTTTTGCCGAATTACACGAATCAAAAATATTTTTTATTAAGTGATATACGAATGTAGGTGACTTCCGGTTTTAAATTAAATATCGAGGATGGCTCGTTAAAGCCAGCTTTATTCAACCTAAACGTAATATTTCTTAATCAGTCGGGAATTATAAAAATTTACAAAAATTATTTTTTTTGTGAAAATTATTATTGAGAACTAAAAGAAGAAGTTTCTATTTTAGTAGTTACTCATTCTATCGTTAGTCTATCCAAAACAAAAGATTACAATAAAAATACCATTTTATCATTTTTGTTATTTTTAATATTTTTTGATTTATAAACATTTAGAAGTTTATTTTAAGACCTTTTTTGCAAGTAAACTTTAATTCAAATTATTTATTAATTTGTTAAGTAAAATTTTATATCAAACAAAAATTAATAAAATCTTCAACATATGCGAAACATTTAAAATAAAGAGTTTCGCTTTAAAACATAATTAGATTTCAATTTATGAGTGATATTTTTAACTCATTATATCATCAGTGTAGATGATGCTGTCGTTTCGCCATGTTGCGGTGACTTATCAGTTGGAGATACTCTCTATTGCTGGATGCAGAGAAACTTCATGGTGTAGATGTTGCGAAACCGATTTACAACTGCGTACAAACGCTTGGTAGTTGCACAACTGTAAGTATTCCAAACGGCAGTATCTGCTACAATGACGATTAATACTGCTGTCTATATTTTCTTGTTTCTTTGGATATTTTTAACGTTTATAAGGATCCCATATAATAATGTTCGATTTTAATTTGCAAAGTAAATGTATATGCCAAATAAAAATTATCAAAATTTTTATATATAAACAATAATTATAAAATAAATAGGTTTTAGCGTAAAAACAAAATCAGATTTCAATTTATAAACAATATTTTAACATCAATTTTAAAATTTGATTATCTTTCAATTATTTAAATTTGTTAAAAATTTTAAAAAAATAAATAGATTTTAGTGTAACAGCAAAATTAGATTTCAATTTATAAATTTTTCAATCGTTAATTTTAAAAGTCTTAATTAATTTTTTAATTTATCAATTTATTAAAAATAATATTAATTGAAAAAATTAAGACTTTATAAAAATACCATTTTTAAATTTTACAGGGGAATCAAAACAACTAAAAGCTTTTAGTTATGGTTTGCAAATAAGACAATTGTGATTATCACTTGACGGAATTGTTCATTAAATCGGGAGGATCCATTGCATGCTTATAGTTATTTGACACATCATCGTCGTTATATTTCATATTTACATGTTCGACATCGCTAAAACTTGTGTTAGAAACTTTTTTTATTTCTCTATCTAAATTATAAAAAGTTAAATGTTAAATCAAACTTTTATCAAAAATTTAATTGACAAAAATATAATATATAACCAATGAACAGCAGTGTTAGCTATTTCATCATACGAAACCTTTAAAGGAGATACATAAAATGTATATTTTCTACATTGGCACAACATATGCGACCTTTAGATACCCAAAGATAATCTCAAACACACATTGAGAAATCGGCATACATTATTGGAATGTATTTGGCCCCGCTGATATGCTGCTTCAACGCATAGAGCCTTAAACCTGATAGCATATCAGTTCCTCTTGATGACCTCTAAAAATATGAATTATAGAAATTCTTAAGATTAAATTATTATTTCTTAATTTATTTATTGCACAGAATACATACACTCAGTTAACTAATCTAATAGGAATGTTCAGACACAGCATTGCTTTACCGCTAAGGAACAGAAAAAATAATTTAATGTCAGTAGTAAAACTCAAAGCGGGGGATAACAGAGCAACGAATATTACAAAATACGAATACACATTTAACTGATCTGATTTCTGGCCTCACCGTCCCAGTGATTACATTTTCAGCGGTATGTAGCTTGATCCTTTAATAATACGTTCACTTATACACATAATCATAGCATGTCCCAGTTCTATTAACTTGCGATTTCAACGAGTAAGCGAAGCGGTAGTCAAAAAAAGAAGGATAGTCAAAGAGGCAGTTATAACAAATTCTTAACATCAACCTAAACATTTAAGAAAATTAAAAGTCGGACAAAGAGTATTTGCCCAAAACGTTTTTCGAATAGCAAGCAGCGTCAATAACTTTCATTTATTTTGCCATATTTCATTTCCGATTTCTAATTGATAAAATTGGATCTTTTCATGATCATAAGTGACTCACTCATGAGTCATATTAAACGATTAGTACAACAAAAAGCACACATGTGTATTTTTGATGTAAATATCATTAAAACTATTAAGAAATTTTAAAGCTCAAAGTAACTCGTCCAAAATAATTAATTGCCAACCTAGTAATTCATATTACATATAAATATTTAAACGTGGACGTTTTGATCAAACAAAATCTTGCGCAATCTTTTACAAGTTATTTCGCCCAAACATTTTCAAATCATGACTTATCTTTATCAATTCGCAAGTGTTTAATTCTTAGTATTAAATAAATTTCCACTAATATTGAAATTTTGATGACTATTTTTTATTCTGCACGATACTTTAATGCTTTCTATCAGCCAACATCAGTACGCTACATTTCAGTATTGGTGGACCTCATTAAATACTGATCCAATATTCTCGTTTCACGTTTTGGTTCTTTTAATATTGGCTGACAATCACTCGACGCGTATGTTTTTATTGGCAATTAGACTTAATAAACGACTTTCGTCTTACATTTTGCAAATTTAATTGAAATCATTTCAGATTTCAAATTAAATCAGCGTTAGTAGGGGAAAATTCTGCCTTCAATTTGAAAACGCAGCTATTTTTCCAAATAATTACTAATATCAAACTAGTCATCTATAGTTTGTTTCCTAACTTAAAGTTGGTATACATGTGCAGTCATTGTTACAATAGAAATTCTGCACGTCGCTTTAATCCCATCTAAAGGCAAACAGCAGTACGCTACATTTTAGTATTGGTGAACCTCATCAGCTACTGATCCAATATCTACGCTTCACGTTTCATTCAGTCTTTTTAATGTTGACTGCCGAGCACTCGACTCGTCTGCTTTTATTGTCATTTAGATTTAACGAAAGACTCGTCTTACATTTTGCAAATTTCGTCTATTAAATTTGAAATAAGTAGATTTTAATTAAATTCGCAAAATGTAAGACGAAAGTCTTTCATTATATCTAATTGCCAATAAAAGCAGACGAGACGAGAGATCGTCAACAAACAATAAAAAGACCGAGACGTGAAACATAGGTATTGGATCATTAGTTGACGAGGTTCAGCAATTCTGAAATGTGACGTACCGCTGCTGGCTTATAGATGGGATTAAAGCAACGTAAAGAATAAAAGTAGTCATTAAAATTTCAATTGTAACAATAGCTGCACAGGCATATTAACTTAAAATTTCCACTAATAAACCCAAATAATAAATTAACATTAATTAGCATCCCTTCCCCTTTCACTCTTCCCCCTAGTTGCTTCCTATTTCTACTTTTCCCCTTCATATTTCTCTCTTATTTCACTCTCCCTTACCTTTTACACATTCCTCTTCACATTTCACACTTCCCAATTATCCTTACCCTTACCCGTTTGATCCTTTGTTACTTCCCCCTTCCCCTTTGCTCTTCCACTTCCCCATCCCCTTCTATTCTCTTTTCCGATACTCCCTTCCCCTTTTTATGTCTTTACATTTTCCTACTAAACGCAGTGTTTCAAAGCCTTTTATATTCTAAAATCATTATCATTCTATAGTGTTCTATATTATTGTTGTTAAAAGTGTTCTGGTCAACAATGATAAAATCAATACTGTTGATTAATATTAGTTAAAATGTACACAAGCGTAACAAAATAAAATAAATTTTCAGCTCATTACATTTACATTACCTTTTAAGATTTTCGATTTAGTATCACCAAATTCTTTTTCAACCGAGTATATTTTCCGATACATGGAAATGCACTGAACCTAAATCTAAATATGATTAAACAACAATACTAATAATGTCAGTTTCACCAATTCATCTCGCAATTGTTGCAGCTTAGTATTTTGATCATTAAACTTCTTGTTATATTTTAGCAGTTCCGATTCTGATTGTTGCAGCAATGACAACGTTTTTTTATTTTCTGCTTCACGCTTTAGCATCTCCAGTTTAATACTATCAACCCAACGCTTGTTTAATCTCTCAGAAGATTTAAGCTATAAATTACACAAAATATGTCTGAGTACATAATAATAAAAATTACAGTCAAATTGATTTAATATATCATATAAAATTCGCATTATTGATAAAATATTGATTTATCCCCTGGAAGAATTCAGCGTTATCAACTTCGACGTTTAATTTTAATTAAATATTAATTTTAATTGCTTCATTAATTCATACAAATTGATTGCATAAAAATCAATTCAATTGTTTATTATTTAAATTTAAATTTAAATTCAGAAAAAAATTGAGTTATTTTTATCAATGAAAACGATAGCGATTTCGACATGTATTTTTGTTTTGTTGCATGGTGCTTCGGAATTTCAAGCAGTTCCACACAATACAATGATAATTTTAAAGTTTTTAAGCTTTATAGAATATGAATTTGTTCATAACTGTGAAAAAACTAAATCTAAATTATATAAAGAAATGAAATATATGTTTCGATGCATTGATGATTCATGTATATTTAACTCTAACAATTTGTATTCAATTAGTGAACAAATTTATTCAGAAAGCCTTATTCTTGACAAAACCAATATTAATAATAAAGAAGGTGTATATCTAGATATAAACATTAAATTAACATTAACTAAAACTACTATTAATTTATATCGTAAAGATGACATATTTAAATTTGCAAGAAACATATTTTTGCATGAGCATTCATGCATACCATATAATATAAAATATAATACATTAAATAATGAAATTTTAAGAATTGTAACAACTTGTAACGATACTGCATTTATTTAAAATCATTTAAATAATTTAATAGATACATATTTTAAACTAGGTTACCATAAAAATAACATCAAGCACAAAATAATAAAATATATAAATCAACACAATAATATAAAGAATAAATTTAAACTCTTAAGTGGCAAATTTTTATGGATAGATAATAAATAATATACTTTGTATTAGAATAAGATACTATATAGTTTTTTCAGAGGAAATACACCATTAGAATGTATTTGGCCCCGCTGCTATGTTGAGTAGAGGTGTTAGGGGCCGAAACCTGATAGCATAGCAGTTCCTCCTGATGACCTCTAATTCTTATTCTGATACAACGTCTGTTATTTATAAGTCAATTCATAAAAATTGATTTTTATTTTTAATTTCAGTTTATAATTCATCTTGATATAAATTATATAAAATCTTATAACAATTATTTATTATTAATTAATTTTATATTATTTAACTATTTAACTCTTATTTTGCATTATTTTAAATTTCAATATAAAATACGTAGACTCCGTTAGCTTATTTAATTAATTAGACTGTGTGCTTTTAAGAAAAAAACCTATCACGTATAAACTGAAAAATCGATATCAAATCAATTTTTCAAAATAATAATTATTTGACTTTACATAGTTGTTAATAGAAAACATTTGTGCGAATCTGTATTCTTTGCAATTAAGATAATTCGAAAGCGGCCCTGGAAAATGGAATGTCTTATAAAGTACCGGGACAATCTCTACTGTACTATCATGTTCTAAATGTCAACAACTGGAACACAAACACAACGGTTTATAAATCTTATTATGTCACGACTAATGAGCATAATCATGCTCTGCAACTACTCGCTTATAGACCATGAAGTTATCGATAGAGGGTTTTTCTACATTGATGTCTTCCAACACGGACGCTTCTTCAGCATAGGCATGTATTCAAACATGGACACTTCTGGAACATATTAGTAACGCTGACCTTTTAATATTTGATTTCAAGTGCTTATATCATTTAGTTCGTGTATTTTTGTTTGTTAAGAAAATCATGATCATTACCTCATTAGCCATTAACTGTAACATTTCACGTTCATTTTTGACTTGTTCATTCTTATTGATCAAAGATTTATACGTTGCGGTCATTACTAATAACATAATTACAAAAGACACAACAACCAAGATATTGACCATTCGCATTGTTGCACAGGTAAGAATTATTGTCTACGAGACACTAATTGTAAATACTAGCGGATAAAATGCCTGTATTTGTAGAAAAAATTGAATTTTTAAGCTTTTCTAAAACATTGTCAAATAATAGGAAGAATAAGTTTTATTTTGAAATTAAATAATAAATAAAATAATTATTTATTATTTATTTAATTATTATTATTTATTTAATAATAATTATTTATTTTTTAATATAATAATTAAAAAATAAAATAATACATAATTTATTATCAAAATCATAAAATAATGCGATAGTTGTCACAGATAATATAAAATAATATTTTAACATATTATCAAATATATAATATATATCAGGAACATATTCCTGATGATGATCGCATTAGTGATCGAACATTTGTAACAATAAAATTTTACATTGACTTCTTTCGATTTGCTTAATTTTTAAAACAATAGAGTCTGATAATATATATATATATATATATATATATATATATATATATATATATATATATATATATATATATGGTCCGCACAGCAATTCGATCTGGTTAAGAGCGTAAGCCTCAGACAATTAAGCAAAGTGTCGGAAACGCCTTTATTCACAATGTCACACAGGCAACCGAAACGACCAGTGTGTACCTCATTCTACTGATGAGTGTTGCCAGGTACTCATCATTTCGATGCTGAAAGGGTCGTCTAGAAGTGACATGGTGATTGAAAGTCGTGAATCGAAGTCCAGTCTATCAAGCAACACCATTTAGTAAAAATGCCGTATTTCGTAAGAAATCCTGAACCGTTGTTTGCTCAGCACATTCGTGCATTACTATTATATATATTATATAATATATATTATTAAATATATAATATATTTGGCTATGCTAACGGAATTAAGAAACCTTATCAAAGATACCAAAGATTTCAAATAGATATCCAAATAGAAAACTCAAATGATGTTTAAAATTTGCTTATGTGTCAACGATTATCCCAGCACAAATGACCTGATATGATTGCTATCCAATTTTTATTTTTAATGCTCGATTACCCCAAAAGTAACTAATTTGAAATTTTTGTTGACTTTAATTATATCTATAAGCCAACAGCAGTACACTACATTTCAGTATTGGTGGACATCATCAACTATTGATCGAATACCTTTGTTTCACGTTTCGGTCCTTTTTAATGTTGGCTGACGACTCGTCGACATTATTGACAATTAGATTGAATGAAATACTTAATTTAATTTTGCAAAATTAATTGAAATCATTTCTGATTTAAAATTAAATCAATGTTAGTAGGGAAAGGTTTTACCTTCAATTTGAAAACCTACCTATTTTTGCAATTAATTACTATTACCAAACTATAGTTCATTTTCTAATTTTAAATTGATATACCTGTGCAGTCATTGTTATTATTAAAATTTTGATAACTATTTTTATTCTGCACGCTACTTTAATCCTATCTATACGCTAACAGCGGTACACTACATTTCAGTATTGGTGGACCTCATCGGCTACTGATCGAATATTTCCGTTTAACGTTCCGGTCCTTTTAATGTTGCCTGACGATCACTCGACTTGTCTGACTTTATAATCAAAATATAAGAAATTTTTAAAGAATTTTAAATTAAATATTTTAAATTTTGAATTTATCTTCAAATGAATTTTCTGAAGATGCTAATAGAGATTAGCGAAATTTCAAATAAAAATGTTCATTATTTCTTTGATCCAACTCTAATAATTCTTTATCAATAAGAGATCATTATCAAGTATTTAAAAAACGTTTTGTTTAGTTTTAAGCAGCACAAGCCATTTAAAAGGCCGCAATAAGATAAATGAATGAGATAAAAACAATGGGCAACAGATAAATTCATCACAATTAACAAAAAAGAATATAAAGTCAGTATATACTCTAATTTATCTGTCCATTTTGTTCATGTTTAAATACTGCTAATTTATTTTTAATTTATTTTAATACACAGTGATGACCAACAAAGGTTGTTCTGTCTGATTTCTGATCTACTTAATACGAATGAACAACTTATTATTTAAAATACCGTTTTGTTTAATCTATTCAATAATAAAGAACCATGTCAATTGAAATATGTTTAAATTTTTTTTAAGAAATTAAACTCATGATTTCAGTGCTTTTTCTTGAATCGAATGAAACACAGGCAGAAATTGACTTTGGTAGAGTATTTCACGCGTTGATAGCTCTATTCGAAAATCAAAATACAAGTAGGCCGTCTTAGTGAACAACATCCCGAAAAGATAGACAATGTCCTATATGACATTGTCGGTCGTTTATTTACCAGCGTCAGTCACAACCGTTTGTATGTTGAATCAAGTGCCGCAGGCATAAAATCGAGATAGAGAAGTTGAGTGTGGATGGAAATAATTAGAGAAGAAATTAGAGAAGAACTTGTCTAAATAAATAGATAATTTGAGTGCGGATGACAACTAATTAGAGAAGAACTTCTCTAAATAAATAGAGAAGTTGAGTGCGAATGACAACTAATTTTGTCAGTCTCCTATTGTAGCTCATAATACTGCCTACAAACTATCAAAATATTCTCTAATCTCAATAGTTCTCATTGGTGCAATGAAAATCTGCTTGGATACGGTACTCTATGTGATGACGAACGAAAGGATGGTACTTTCGTGAGGTTGGTGAACATTATAGACACGAATAATATTATTCGTATCTAACTGCCTATTAACCTCAAGTATGTTATCGGTGTATTGCAAGGAGTTAAAGGACTGAATATTGTGGGATCTGGAGGAAATAGGGATGAAAGCGGATGATGATGAATTCGAACAAATGTGAAAAATACGGTCCGATAGATATAAGGTAATACATGCTACGGAGTAGAAATAAAAGCCATAATTATAACGAAGGCTAGAAAGGAGGATGGAGTTGTCGACCATATCAACGGTGGAGGAGAGGTGGAGGGAGATTAGAAAACCATATAGAGCCTTGTCACGAGAAATGAATAAGTCGTAAACTTTTATGCAGGCGATTTCGATATAGTGATTAGAGCGAGAAGCGAATTGGTAAGGAGGGTACATATTGGATGAAGAGAGATAAACGTTGATCTGTATTAAAATGATGCGTTCTAAGAGATTAAAAAGAACAGGGCAAAGTGAAATGGGACGATAGCTAGAAGGAAGTGAGGGGTCGAACGATTGTTTACAGAGTATTTCATTATTATAGACCCCTTTTTGCATTATTATAGACCCCTTTTTGCATTATTATAGACCCCTATTTGCATTATTATAGACCCCTATTTGCATTATTATAGACCCCTATTTGCATTATTATAGACCCCTATTTGCATTATTATAGAACCCTTTTTGCATTATTATGGACCCTATTTGCATTATTATAGACCCTTTTTGCATTATTATAGACCCCTATTTGCATTATTATAGACCCCTATTTGCATTATTATAGACCCCTCCTTCAGGTTGCATTGGTTTATATTTAAATAAAAATTTTACCCAAGAATGAATACTCAAAATTCAGAAACCAGCAGAGAACATGAAGAAGAAACACGTAAAAAGAGACAAGTGATTACCAGAAACATTATATAATGTTTTCTCAATCAGCAGGGAAAGGACTTTACCTTTAAGGACATGTCATCTATATTAAACCTATCAAAAAGTACAGTAAAAAGGTTATATAAGAAATATCTCAATGGGGATTTTGTTGATTTAACAAATTTTAAAACTGCTGGAGAAAAAAAAACAGTGAACTTGAAAAATTTGTCGTTTGAGAAAAGCATTTTATCTACAGAGATAGCGTCTAACCCATGCGCAAGTTTAAAAACACTGGCATCTACTCTTTCTTTATACAATGCTTTAGGTTCCTAATGTTTCACTGCTGTGTGCTATAACAACTTCTGGTGTTTTCGCACATAAAACCAAAATCGGAAGTTTTAAATCTATTGATATTATAGAATTCATTTCTTCAAAGTTTCCACCGTTAGAAAGCAACAACAGGAAATATGTAATAATGGACAACGCATCCATACACAAGACAGCCGAGGTTCGCGAAGCGTTTAACAGGAAAAACTACATACTTATGTTCTTACCTCCGTACTCTTCTCAGCTCAATCCTATTGAGGAATTCTTTGCATGTCTAAAAGCAAGAGTCAAACAACGACCCGCATCTACCAATCCTCAAATGCTTATTGGTGTAATTAATGACAGTTACAAATGATAACTTCATAATGAATGGATACTTTGAACATATGAGAAGATGGGTTTTCAAGCAATTGTACATGCTAATTTTATTTAAATTAAATACCTTTTTATATTTTTAGTTTTAAAATTATATTATGGTTATTCGTAAAAAATAACATGAACCAAAGCAACCTGAAGGAGGAGTCTATAATAATGCAAATAGGGGTCTATAATAATGCAAATAGGGGTCTATAATAATGCAAAAAGGGGTTTATAATAATGCAAATAGGGGTCCATAATAATGCAAAAAGGGTTCTATAATAATGCAAATAGGGGTCTATAAAAATGCAAAAAGGGGTATATAATAATGCAAAAAAGGGTCTATAATAATGCAAAAAGGGGGTCTATAATAATGCAAAAAGGGGTCTATAATAATGAAATACTCTGTATTATGGTGGGGACGAACGATGGCAGATTTCCAGTTTTAAAATAAAGATACGACTGGGGATGGACGAACTAAACAATGTGGTTAGGAAAGGGGATATCGATGATCATATGGATTTAAGTATAGGGTAGGCGGGGATCGGCAGATGAGGTTTTGTTGAGCAAGGACATAAGCACATATAAGACTTCGGCAGGGGAGGCAGGGATAAGATGAAAGAGTTAAGGGAGGATGATGCAGGGAATAGTGGGATGGAATAGAGACAGGGGTGTTTTAAGTTATGGGATAGAGACAGAGGAGAGATGGAGCATTATCGAATTTTGGGGCGGATGTGGACAACTTGAAAATTTCCGTCGATGTTTCAGATGGAGAGGGATGTTTCATTGTTTTCCTCGCGACGGGGTTTTTTGATGCGGGTATTAGAGAGTTAAGCGATTCTTTTGAAGGGGTGTGATCGGGGAAAATGCGAGTGGCTGAAGAGGGAGGAGATGAGTTTAAATCGTTGGGAGAGGACGCGTGAGTGCGGTGCTTGAATTCAATTTTTAGGAGGGACTGAAGAATATTAGATTAAGAAGATTTGTTTAGGCGGATGAATGCGACAGAAGAGATGTCATTCAAAAAGCATGGGTTATTCGCAGGAACAAGAGAGGAGAGGATGGATCTGAAGGCGGAAACATCGTGGTCGAGGTGTGCTTGTGAAGATAAGGAGGTGGAAGGAATGATATTGGTGACGATTACGCAACGATCGCGAGAAGGAAAGCGTTTCCGTGAAGGATGACGAGTGACGTGTGTGTGGGTGAGGTCACGATATGAGAGCTGGGAATTGAGGATATGAAAGGAGTAGGTTCGACAGTGGGATACAAAGATGATATTGATAATATAGAGGGTAGTAAGCGATGTGATGAAACGTTATCAGTGGACGGATCGTGGAGGTTGGTGGAGGTGATTTTGATTGATGAATGTATGTCATTGAGAAACGAGACAAGAGGGACGGGACGGGGTGTCGGGGAGTGAATATGACATGGGATGGGAAGTCTATATGCTGACAGGATCAGCGGGTGGAGAAAGGGCATCAGAAACGACGGGAGTAGTTTGTATAGACTTGTTGGTGGTTGATATGTGCTGAGGGAGGGAAGAGATTGCAGATTAGTTGGTGGCACAAAATTCACAGAGGAAGTCTTTTTTAGACTTTATGTTGTCGCAGGCGATTGTAGTCCAGACGTTGCAGTTGAGTGTCGAGTGCAACTATAGTATTGCACAGACTTATTCAGACTTACTGTTGTCGTAGGCGATTGTAGTCCATACGTTGCAGTCGTGCGTGGACTCCAACTGTAGTATTGCATAGGCTTTCAGTGCAACATATAAGTCGTAATGAAATTCGGGACTCTATATCAAGCATAATGAAGCAAATATGCAACGTTGTTGAAGTGGAACCTGAATTAAAACCAGTACTTAAAATAAGCACGTTAAAAACAGTCTTTGTTATTAAAATTCTTACATTTGAGATCTAAAGTAAATACATTCCAGATTGCTTATATTTGGCTATATTAAGTTCTATACAATAAATAACATACAATCTAATATACACACAACGATGAGAATAAAATCACGAATCAAACGACTATATACAAATGGGTCGGAAAATACAAAAGTCTCAAGTTTCCAACCATGTCGCGTCCTATACATCCTTCAATTTTGTCCAATCAATAAGCTCAATCTTCTGATGTTACTGTCATTGACCATTTGCAACCCAGTATTTCTCTAGTCGTATCAGATAAATCACCTTACATTTCTAGCCCTCATTGCGTTTCTACGTAATCATCAGATAATCCATCATCAGATAATCATAAGGAGCCGCAAATTGTATCGCAGCAAGATGGATTTTGTCAAGTTTATGATAAATCTACCGAGACAGTGACGGAGCCGCAAATTGTTACAACTAATGTATTTTCACTCCCCGACACCCCACGTCCCGTCCTTCCCGTCTCGTTTCTCAATACCTTGCATCCATCAATCAAAATCACCTCCACCAACCTCCACTATCCTTCCACTCATAACCTTTCCTCACATCGCTTGCCACCCTCTTTATTATCATTATCCTCTATGTATCCTGTCGTCAAACCAAATCTATCCAAATCATCAACTGCCAGCTCTTCTATCGTGATCTCACCTACTCACGTCAGTCGTCCTCCTTTACGGAAGCGATATGCTTCTCGCGATCGTTGCGTCATTGTCACTAATATCACGCCTTCTAACTCCTTATCTCCACAAGCACGTCTAGACCACGATGTTTCCGCCTTCAGATCCATCCTCTCGTCTATTGTCCCTGCGGATAAACCATCCTTTTTCAAGGACATTTCTCCTGTCGCATTTATCCGTCTAAACAAATCTTCTCAATCTAATCCTTCCCAGCCCCCTCTCCTAAAAATTGTTTTCAAGCATCGCTCTCACGCGTCTTCTGTCTTATCTTAACGATTCAAAGTCATGTCATCTTCAACCACTCGAATTTTCCCCGATCGCGCCCCTTCTGAAATCGCTCAAATCTCTTCAGCCTGCATCGAAAAACGCCGTCGCGAGGAAAACGGCGAAACATCACTCGCCATCCGAAACATAGACGGAAATTTTCAAGTTGTCCACACCCGTCCAAAAATTCGATGGCGCTCCATCTCTCCTATGTGTCTTCCCCACTAGTCTCTTTCGCCACAGCACACGATTTCTGCCTCGGTCTCCTCAACACTAGATCTATTCTCAATAAATTCGATCTTATCCTCAACCTATTCACCAAGCAATCCATCGATATCTTCTGCCTCACCGAATCCTGGCACTCAGATTCCGACGACCTTTCCATTTGCCGTCTGCTCTCTGCCGGTTGCTCCCTAGTCGAATCAGCTTGCCCCCTTAGCTCATGCCCTTCTAAATCCTCTAATCATGGCGGCATCGTCGCATTCGCGCGTCACCCAGCGTCTCTTCGCAAAATCAATCCCCTTTCAGTCCTTGCTCTTTTGAATTGCTCACTTGTCGTTATTCTAACCCGATCACTCTAGATCTCGCCATTGTATACCGTCCTGGTTCATCAGCTCCTACTGCCTTATTTTTTACCGAACTCGCTGACCTCCTTTCTCATTGTTCTTTGTCCTCAATCCCTTCACTCGTTCTAGGCGACTTCAATATCCGCCTAGACCGCCCCTCTTCCACGGATTCCATCCGGTTCATCAACATTCTATCCAACTACAATTACAAACTAATCTCCACTGCCCCCACACATATACTTGGTGGGGCACTCGACATCATCGCTGTCCCCGATCATTTTGATGCCTACACCTCACTGTCCATCTCTGATCCTGGTCTATCCGATCACTTTCTTATCACCCTTGATCTCGCTCACAATCACACCCCTCCTCACACACCTACAATCCTACGTCGCCCTTGGAGAAATCTTGACTTCTCCCTACTCCGCTCTGCCTTACTTTAATTATCTCTATCATTACCCACAATAACATATTCATCTCCTCACGATCTCGCCTTTCTTTTCGACTCTGAACTCACATCCACTCTCGATATTCTCTTGCCCTTCAAGTCTCACCAACACCGTCGCTTGCACCGTGCCCCATGGTTTGACATCCAATGCCTACTATCAAAGCGTCGACTCCGCCATGCTTTTCGAGTCTATCACCGCTCTCTCAGACGTGATTTCCGCTCGATCACTCCGTCTTTCCGTGATTCCTATCTTGCTCTTCGCCGGTCTCATCTCAACCTACTGCGTACCAAATGCAACTCCTTCTGGCAGCATAAAATCATCACTTCATTCAACTCTAAGACTCTCTGGCATACTTTTAATTCAATCCTTGATCGCTCTTCTTCGCCGTGCAACATCAATGCCAATGATTATTCGTCATTTCTCCAGACTAAAGTATCCACGTTGCTCTCTCACACCCCGGTATCTATCCTATCCCACTCTGCCCAGTCTAATCTCATCCTTCCGGAACTCTTTCATCTTCTCCCTGTCTCACCTACAGAAGTATCATCTGTCCTCATGTCCTTGCCTAACAAAACCTCATCTGCCGATCCCCTGCCTACTCACATATTAAAATCTATATGCTCATCGATATCCCCATTCTCACAACTTTGTTTAACTCGTCCATCCGCAGTCGTATCTTCCCTTCACACTGGAAATCCGCAATCGTTCGTCCCCTCAAGAAACAATCGCTCGACCCCTCCCTTCCTTCTAGCTATCGCCCCATTTAACTACTCCCTACTCTTTCAAAGCTCTTAGAACGCCTCATCTTAATACAAATCAACGTTTATCTCTCCTCATCCAATCTGGACCCTCCTTTCCAATCCGCTTTCCGCTCTAATCACTCGACAGAAATCGCATGCATAAAAGTGTACAACGACTTACTCATTTCTCGAGACAAGGCTCTATATAGTGTTCTCATCTCCCTCGACCTCTCCTCCGCATTCGACATTGTAGACCACTCCGTCCTCCTTTCTCGCCTTCGTTATGATTACGGCTTTTCTTCCTCCTCCGTAGAATGGTTCGCCTCATATCTATCCGACCGTTCTTTTCGCGTCTGTTCTAATTCATCATCCTCTTCTCCCATCCCTATTTTTTGCGGGGTCCCACAAGGTTCAATCCTAGGTCCCCTGCTTTTCTCTCTTCTGCTTGGCGATCTATCTCCGTTTATCAAACCTTGTTCCTTTAAGGTCATGCAATACGCCGATGACATTCTAATCTATGCTCATGCACCCGCACATCGCATACACGACATCGGCATTTCTGCCTCCAACTGTCTTTCTTTTATCTACAAACGTCTCTCCAATCTCCATCTCGTTCTAAACGCCGAAAAGTCCAAAATAATGTGGATCCTCCCCCGTAAACCAAACATATCTCCTCCCACTGTATATTTTGCCTCATCAATCATCCCCATAGTCCACAATCTCACTTTCTTAGGCTTCCATTTCGATGATCACCTTTCCCTTAAACCCTTCGTCCGTGACAAGGTCCGCTCATCTAACTTAATTCTCCGTGATATCCGCCGTATCCGCCCCTTATCGACTTCCGTTCTTGTATGTCTCTTCTTTCATCGTTTCTTTTCCCTAAAATCGATTACTGCCTTAGCCTTTTCGCCAATTCTCCAAAATCCATCATCCTACCCCTACAACGAATAATCAACACCGCCGTTCGAGTGCTCTTTCGTCTCCGTCGCTTCGACCACACATCTACATATTTTGCCCAACTCTCCTGGCCCACCATCCACATCCGCATCAAACTCCGCCTTCTCGTTACCTTTCGTCTCATCGCTGTCGGCTCCCCATCGTTCATCAACCTTCCTTTCTTAGACGATACTCGCCCCACCTCGCTATCGCTTCGTTCCTGTCATACCCTCTTACTCCACGTTCCTAATTACTCCAACAACTACGGTCTCCGATCCTTCCTCGTCGCCGCATCACTCGCCTGGAATCAACTCCCTCTCGACGTCCGCCGCGCCCCCTCCTTTATCATATTCAAACACCTCCTCCGTTCACACCTTCTCGACACCTGATTCAAGTCTTGTTTTGTTGTGGTCATGTAAGCGTGCCTGGCACGCATTTGCCACGTTAAAATAAATCGTTTTTTACTATCATCCGCAATTTTTGAGCATGAAACAACATCTAGTAATTTTAAAGCAGGAGTATACAAACGTTGTTCAGGTATACATGGTGGAATATTGGTGCGGCCATATTTTATTATTATGTAGACAACGTTACGAGCATGGCTCAGAGTTGCTGACAAATTGATAGTCAAAATAAAAAAAGAGAAAACCAAAAACAAACCAGTCAACAATTTAAAATAATCTGTCATTGAAAGAGATCACGAGTCGTCGCATTTCACAATATCATCGCTTAAACGATTCCATGAATTTATTATTCGTTGTCCAAATTGAATCGTCCTAGAATGTACTATTCGTCGGCAACTAAGATAAAACGGGTGACCTCGCAAAGCTCGAGCTGATCGAATGTTAAAGAGCTCACGCAACAAATGGTGTTCATTGTGAAATACCTCTCATACAATACACAGATCCCGCGAGTCACGAATATTACATAGCGACTGCATATTTAAAGACCGAAGACAATCCTCGTAAGGAAGTTCTATCAAAGAATGTACTAACTTTGTTGCTCTACGTAGCACCTTCTCAAGTCGAGTAATCTCATCTCTGGTTCGAGGGTATGAATATTCAGAAGCATCTAACAAATGGTTTAGTACAAAAGCGTTTGCAAAAATTCTAAAAGAACGTGAACTCACATAGCTGAATGATCGGTGAAGGAAACCAACCATACGCATGGCCTTCGAATAAATGTAGTCAGTATTTTGGCGAGTGGAGAAATCATCCGTTATTAATACGCCAAGATCTTTATAGCTCGAAACCAATTTAATCACTCGATACCCGGAATGATATATCGGCACTGGAACAATATTACGTGATTGAATGTGCATGCAAGTGCACTTCGAGGCGTTAACAGACAGACCATTAGAACGTGCCCACTTAAGAACCGTGTTAATATCTGATTGAAAATGTTTCGATCATAATCCGACTTGATGGCTCTCCAAATTTTTAAATCATCTGCAAATAATAATGAATGCGAACTTATTACACTGGGGAGATCGTTGATAAAAATACAAAACATCAGAGGACCCTATACAGACCCTTACGGGACACCGACATAAACTGGATAATGCTCGGAAAGGGTACCGTGAATGACATCCTGGTGTTTGCGACCAGAAAGAAAATTGCATATCCAACGAATGATAATTGAATTGATTTTTAATGCAATCATCTTCATAATCAACTTATCATGGGGAACATGATTAAATGTTTTGGAGAAGTCAAAAAATATGACATCTACGTCATACCCCTTATCCACTATGGAACCCCAACTTTCCTGTGCCAATAAAAGGTTGGTTACAGTGGAACAGTTTTTACGGAATTTGTGCTGATTAGTATAAAGTAACCTGTATGATTCTAGGTAGCTACTGATTATCCGGTAAAGTAATCTCTCTAATACACGACACGATACAGAGGTTAAACTAACCGGTTGGTAGTCATCTACACATGATCGATCACCTTTCTTATAAAGCGGCTTAATGATAGAGCGTTTCCATGCATTCGGGATTATACCGTAATATAATGATGCTATAAATATCCTATATAAAGGCGCAGCAATCACATCATGAAGATTCTTTCGGTAATATCAAGGGAAGTAAATCTGGGAAAATCGAGCCCGACGGTTTCAGTCGTCTAAACTCTTTCATAACATCTTGAACTGTGAACAAGTGAAGAATATCAAAAATTGACGGATTAATAGGAGTAATTTCTATACGAAGAGAAGTAGTAGCTGATACGAGAAATTTACGACCAAATGCAGTAGCAATATCGAAATGATCTACTAGAGTGCGTCCATTGTTTCCAATGATAGAGCTAACTGTCAGCTAATTGTTGGCTGACTTTCCTACCAGTACTTTAATATACCAAAATCAATGGATCATCCGTTCGAAAATTTTTCAAATTGCCGCTTTTTCAGTCTCTTAAGACTATATATTTTGACATATATATTTAAATCAACATAAAATTTTAAAGATATCAGCAAACAAAACTCGGAAAATACGAAAGGGTGCGAAAGATTGAGAATTCAGTATTTTATCCATAGGTATTTTCACATCTAAAGGTGCAGAGTCGCGGACACTAATGTAATAAGTAAATTACCCTACTCTTCGGAGTAGGGTTCAACTACGTTGTTCAAATGTTCTTCGCGGTCATTCTTTAACTATTCGAAGAAACAGTGTACAGAAATTGGGCGCGATGCAATTTGATAGAAGAATTGTTGAGCTGTGGAACAACCTTGATGCAGACACCGTTGGATGCAGTTCACTTAGTGCTTTTAAAAGAAGACTACGAATGGATCAAGCAATGTTTCGTGTTGCATTTCCTTATTTTAAAAACTAATTAATTTATTTACGAACTTATTGTGAGCCAGCTATTTGAGCTAATGCTCGTATGTTGTTGAATGTATAATAATAATAAATAAAAAATATGATTTATTTTTCAGGTTCTTATCTGTAAACTTTTTATACTGTCACAATTATTTAGTAAAACCTTTTATTTATCGGTGAGTGTCAAATGAAATGTAAAATTTCACTTCTTTCGCCGAATTTTTAATTCATAAAATCTTGTAGTTTAAAATTTCACTTCTTTTTTTAAAATTTCACTTCTTTCGCCGAATTTTTAATTCATAAAATCTTGTAGTTTCTTCCGGTTAAATAAATTGCTGACAACAAGTTCTTTGTATTTTGAGATTCGAAACATCTTGATTTGAGCATGATTTTACAGTTGCACTAGAATTGCGAAACTTGTCTTAATTGGTCGTGTGCTTGTTGTAATGAATTTGTTCGAATATTAGCGTTTACTGTGTTTGTGGTAAACCAGAATTTTGGCGTATTCATTTTATAAAGGTTTGGGTCCTTTAATGTAGACAGTCCATCTTCCGGTTTCTTTATATGCACTAAGACATGATTTAGCATATCAAATCATTCAGGATACCATCTTACAATGCTGTGGATATCTGCCCATTATAAGTGTATAGAAATTTTTAATAATTTTATTTTAAATAGGTATTTTTCGGTTTACTGCAAACTTTATTTTACGAATGTTATTTCGCTCGATAGTCTTACATTGTGATGCAATTAATGTTCTCCAGGTGAATTAAGTTGATATCCAACCGTGTTCATCGAGTACGTCAGCAACAAAGTCAAATACAATTGATCTGAAGTTGTATCACCTTTATTGATACCTTTACGCGGCGAAAGTGTGTTTATTTCACAGATACAATAACGGATTTTTATAAAGTAATTACCGAGTACTTCCCCGTGTCAAAAGTGCTTATTTGCTAGATTTATTAATTCTGAAATAACTATTTGACTACAATAACTACAACGAATTATGAACTCCGCCATTCGAGTGCTCATACGTCTCCGTCGCTTTGACCACACCCACATATCCTGGCCTACTATCCACATACAACTCTGCCTTATCGTAACTTTTCGTCTCATGGCTGTTGACTCCTATCGGTCATCAAACTCCATTTCTTAGACGACACTCATCCCATCTCTCTACAACTGCGTCCCCGTAATTCCCTCTTATTCTACGTTCCCAACTACTCTAACAACTACGGTATCCGATCCTTCCTCGTTGCCGCCCCACTCGCCTGGAATCAGCTCCCGGTCGACGTCGGCCGTGTTCCCTCATTTATTACATTCAAATGCCGCCTCCGTGCCCACCTCCTCGACACATGATTTAGATTTTTTGTTGTTGTCATGTAAGCGTGCGCCGGCACGCATTTGTCACTTAAAAATCTCTTTAAGCCTATTTAGGTTATATCTATTCGAATATGATTTTTTCTTTTTAGAATGTCGGCTATTTTTCATTTTGATCGTATTCTTTCACACAATCAGAATGGACGAACAATGAACATTCTTGGAACGATGAAATACTCCAATCAGACGAGTGATACAAACGTTTCAGTTAAAGAACCTGTTCAAGCTATACTTTTATTGGAGAAAACAGCATTTGAAGAAGCTGATGTAAATAAATATTTCAATGAATTCTGCCTTGAACAGGCTGATAATATCAAGAAAACTTTAGAGAATGACGTTTATACGACTTTCATACTGAAAGCAACAGGCGAGAAAGCAGAACATATAAATATATGCGATCTTAAGATAACGGCAATTTGCCCGGCCACTGAAGCCCATATTACGAAATACTCGCAATCGGATATTTATTTTGTTTCAGAAAGTGAAGAGACATTTCAAGATGTCGTTAAACCATATTTTGATGTATGCCAGCTCTCCAGTCGCTGGATCGACAATTTGCTCGACCAGGAAGCAAATAACAACCTCCCTCACGGTGAGGAATTTTATTATAATGATACTGATCAGATCAATGGATTTGTGGTCATGAAAGATTACAAATGGGATGGAGTTAATAAAGATAACTTCCATATCATTGCTTTGGCAAGACATCCAGCTTTACAAAGCATACGTGATCTAAGAGGAGAACATTCGAATTTGATTGAAAATATGCTTGAAAAAACATTCGAGGTCATCAAAGATATTTTGAATATTCCATCAAGTAAAGTAAAGGCATATTTCCACTACCCGCCATCGTTTTATCGATTGCACATTCATTTCACAAGCATAATACAAGATAATATCGGTGATGGTGGACTCTGCAGGTCACGATTAGCATTAGATGTGTTGGATAACATTAAAATGAATCCAAATTTCTATAAAGAGCGGAGAATTCACTATACAATAACGAAAAGTCATCCGCTCTTCGACAAGCTGGTTAAAAAGGATTACTGCCATCAGGGGGAGAACTCTGAATAAGTCCAAATAAAATAATAAATACATTGTTGTTAATTTGCATTATTGAAGATTTTTAAACAAAACAAAAATAATTGTTAAAATGCTTTTTCTTCTTTTTTTAAAGTTAAGTATAATCCACTCAACACAAACAGGTTGATCACTACTATATGCATACTCAAATCAACATTCAATAATTAAGAATTTATTAAAGTAAAAAGCAGTACATTTAACTACATATGTAACAAATATCAAATCTTTACTTTCAATGCCCTTTTCTGCCTACTTAGACTACTGAATTCGCCGATATATAAAATCTCAACGAATGACCAGGGATTCAGAAAACTAAACGTTCGGCGAATCAGACCTACTATACGCATAGCTTTGGCACATATGTAATCAGTGTGTAGGCGAGTAGACAAATCTTTACTTTGATTGCACTCGCCAAATATCAAATATTTACGTCCAATTCGCTTTTCTGCTTACCTTACATTTCTGCTTACCTTCATCAGCTTCCCTTTCTTAGACGACATTCGTCCCACCTCTATCACAGGGTTACCGTAATTCCCTCTTACTCTTCGTTCCCAATTACTCTAACAACTACGGTCTCCGATCCTTCCTCGTCGCCGCCCCACTCGCCTGGAATCAGCTCCCACTCGACGTCCGCTGCGCTCCCTCCTTTATTACATTCAAACGCCGCCTCAGTACCCACCTCCTCGACACATAGTTTAGATTTTTTTGTTGTTGTGGTCATGTAAGCGTGCGTCTGCACGCATTTGCTACGTAAAAAAATCTTTTTTTACATAAACTCGCCGATATATCATACTGTTCACGTACTTCCTTATCTTATCCTCAATATACCTGCTTCAATTTCATCAGTATTTTAATTTTACATTCTATTTTTTGTTTTATGATTTTTCTTTTTCTTCTACGTGGGCTTGTAAGAGCGCATAGGCGTGCATTTGCTACTATAAATAAATACAATGATTGACAATACAATTAATATTTAAGGAAATACATTGTAATTATATAATTTATTAATAATAATTAATAATAAGGAATTTCATAAATAAATAACAACAACCACTAAAAATACTAAAAAGACAGTTGAAAAACAACAGTTTATCGATAACGAAAAATAAAACGTTTAGTCTTCACGATACTGTCACGGCCTCAGGTCCAGCGGGATCTGAGTCTTCCAGCCAATCCAACACGCCGCTCTCCGACTGAACCATCCATGGTCTTTCACCCCCGTAGAGTCCAATCGAGGCGGACTATGCTCGGTAAACGCGAGCTGAGGAGCTTTAAGAAACCTTAGCCTTTGCTCTTGGGGACGTCCCTTATAAAAGAAGAATATTCCCGAGATAGCCCAAGTACTCCAGAGGCGCACTTAAGTTTTCCCGCTCGATGACAGATTCTGAGCCCGTTTCAGGGACAACGTAGCTCTCTGTAGAATACGTTTGAGTCTATCCAGGTCAGCTTTCGCTGACCAGTTCATCGTAATGGTGAACCCCAGGTATTTTACTCGACTTGTGAAGGTAGAGAGTGGTTGATTAGTCAATATGGAAAAAAGAGCTGAGTGTGCTAGTCTCTTTATTTTTTTTGCAGGAGCGGCATGAAAGACAGCTACCTGCGATTTTGAGGAGTTTAAAATAAGATTGGATATGGGTAACTGATCCTTTAATCTAAAAAGGAAACGGCTGATGTCAGAGTTTATAACTTTGCACCTGCGACAAGAGAACAGGGATGTGGTATCATAAGCGTATATCACTAGATGTTGGTTGCGTTTAAAGTTTTTGTAAAGTTCAATGGAGGCAGCAAGATACAAGATTGGATATAGTGAGGAACCTTGAGGCACACATGTAATAGGGTAGAACTGACATGCATCAGGGTCGTCTTCATAGAATAATCGCTTGGTATATAACAATATTTCCACCCTGTTAACAATTCTCGTTGGTAACCCAAAGAATCTGAGAAAAGAGATAACAAAAGGAATAGAAATGCGGTTAAATGCAGCAGAATAGTCAAGAAAAACAGCCACAGCCAGCTGATGACTGTTGTCTTGACAAAACGGGTGTACTTCACCTATTGCTGTATGGACAGAGCGTTTTTATACGTACCCATGAAAACCTGGTGAGATTAAATTTCGCCTACATAGATGGTCGCGGATTTTATGCGCAAGCGCTTTTTCATAAATGGAGATGAGGGAGTTTTGAATCGAAATAGGCCGCAGATATTTAGGACATGAAATCGACTTATTTGTTTTGGCATAAAAACACGACGGCTGATATTAATGCCATCAACATAGGACGGGGAGGCTAGTAGCATAGTGATGAAGACCTCCTTTCTCTAACCGTCTGTTAAAAGCTGACAGACCTAACAGGAGAGTTGCACTTGGTATTTGGAGGTGCCTGGAAGTGGCCCCCAGGAGTTTTGGATATCTGCAACAGATAAGCCCCTGCTACTGAAGTCACCCCAAAGCGGGATTGGTTGGGAAGATAGAGTGGTTCCATAATTATGTAGGGATAGTGATTCCTCAAAAACTTTGTCAAGGCCTATGCTACCGATCTAACCCAATGCTCTCTCCTTTCGGCAAACAATCTTCTCTCTCTTAAATATCTTCCGAAAGTAAGACTGAGAAGGTTTGAGGCAAGAAATGCTCGCATTATCCTTACTCAACTGGAACCTGTATCTAGTGCTCCAATATTCATTCGAGAGGACCTGTCTGGCGGAAACAGAGAGATTAGGTAGGTGTAGGATTTTAGCCTGTACCTTGAGTTTTGTTGGAGTGTGATTGTATATATGACCTTTAAAGGTAGTCGAAAGAAACGTGGTAGCTTGCTATGAGTCGTAGGAATTAAATTCGGTCAAGCTCTCATTACCAATACTAGGGAAGAGTTGAATAGCTGCCTAAAAGAAAGCCACTCTGATGAGGTCAAAGTGAAACCTCCTTCTAACCAACGTATGTTCTTCCATCCGCCAACAAATTAGGTCATGATAGGTGGTCTGTTTTTGGCGCGACTGCTCAGTACAGATGGGTTCCAACAACCACATCTTATGAAGTAGTAATATGTCGAGGAGAGAATTAGTTGTTGAGCAATGAAAGGTGGGGGACGGTGGTTCATGAATAAGGTGGTCGTTTCTGGCTCGGCGGTGTGCTGCATTAATCCAACGACCAGTTCTGTTGTTGAAGTCACCAAGTAATATGTCATAGCCACTACCTAAACTACGGTCCAGGAGCTCACGGTTCTTGTGCATTTCTTCTCGTCTAATATAGATATTGGCTATACTGATTCATTTCCCTTTCTTACAAAGTGATATAGCTAAACAAGACAGGGCTGGACAGGAATAGTTTAAAAGGAGGGATGATATTAAGGAGCATTTTACTAGAGTTAAAAGACCTTGAGATGAAGAGGAGTGAGGAGGGGTTATGTACGGAGTAAATTGGATGAAAATATGCTTAGGGATAAATCGAGTAATGTCCTGGGGGATACGGATAGACCGCGTCTCCTGAAGGACTTTAACATTTGCATCTCTTCCAGATAGAAGTCTAAGGGCGGAAGCACTTCCCGAATTTTACTGAAGAATATTCAGTGAAAAAGGCTCTTGATTACTTCCCATTGTTTTACGTCAGCTGGAGTAGGATGCCCCTTCTATCCCAGACCAGAGGTGGGAAGGCTGTCATTCCCACAACTTGCCAAACTAGAAGTTAGTTGCCCACCGGCTACATCTTCATTTTCCAAGGAGGCTGTCGCACTTCTCAGCCATTTTCCTTCTTGGCCAACTTCAACGAGTCCATACTCTGTTTAGAAGCATTTCGTTTCTTGAAGATGGGGTTTTCTTTGAGTGAAAGAAATCCCTGTCTGGTGCACCTCTGTGGCACCTGGGCTATCTCGATATTAGTCTTCTTTTCTAGAGACGTCCTTTAGAGCAATGAATATTGTTTCTTAAGCTTCTTGTCTCTCGTTTACCTAGTATAGTGGCCCTCTACTATGCTCTTCGTGGGGTGAAAGACCCCGGGTGGTTCAGTTGTAGAGCGGCGTGTTGGATTGGCTGGAAGGCTCAGATCCCTCTGGATTTGAAGCCGTAACTTAGATGGTAGACTATTACGAAGTTCCTGACTGTTTCTTGCGTATTCTGTCTGGTTGATTTATTTATTTTCTGTGACTTTTTTGTTCCCTCGTTTAATTTTATTAAGAAAACCTTATTATTATGAAACTTTTCGATGTTGATAACTGTGACTACTTAAAAATTCGATTATTTCGTTTATGTTATTTTTATCATAGGCGTCTGAACAATCTAGCTACAGTCGATTGCTTACTTTAAGCCATTTAAAAATTGTCATCGAATTATATTTGATGGAACGATTATCATGGATATTATTATTTTGTCGATAACAATATGAGCACGCCTCAAAGTTGCACACTGTACACTATAAAAGAAAAAGAAAAGGAGATCAATCCAAATTCAAAATAATTCGCCCTTTGAATAGTTTATGTGAAGCTGAGCTAACAGTTTGCTCGCTCAAACATTTTCATAAATATACAATTCTTTGTACAAATTGAATTGTTTTGTTTCGTACAATTTGGCGACGATTGATATATAGGGAATGACCCCACAAAGTTGGTAGATCAAATATTTAACAATCTGCACATTTCTTGCTGTTCTTTGTAAAATATTTCCTACGTTAGTTACATATCTCGTAAATCGCGAAGATTGCGTACAGAAACATATCCAGAGCCCTGAGTCTGTCCCAATATGAAAGAGCTCTTACCGAATGAACGAGCATTGTTGTCCGACCCAGCTCATTTTCAAGTCGAGTAGATTCATTCTAGGATGAGCATTTAGATGCATACAGTAATAACTAAGAATTAATGCATTCGCAAGTGATTTAAATAAACAGGGATTCAGAACACTAAATGTTCGGCGAATGAGAAATATCATACTCATAGCTTTGCATGTACATAATCAGTGTGTCGGCGAGTAGACAAATCGTCAACGGTTTATATACCAAGATCTTTTATGTGTGAAACTATTTCGATGAACATCAACAAACGACAACATATCTTCGCAGCTATCGTCGTCATCCGTTTGCTTACTAACTCCTTCGTCATCTATAAAACCCGTTCTTAAAACTTATCTCACACACACTCCTCCTTTAACTACGGATAAAACCTTCCTTAATCTTCATCTTCCTAACAATGCAAACAGTAAAGGCCTTCATCTCGTACCTCATTTTTCCTATTCATCCCCACATCTAAATACATCTCATACCTCTTCTCTTCACGTACTCCTTACTCTACCTCCACCGTATCACTTCTCAATAATTTACATCCTTCCGTCAAAATTATCTCCAGTAACATCTCCGTTCAACCTATTCAACAATCCACTTCTGTCACACATGCTCCAACCGTATCACCTATCAATAATTTACATCCTTCCGTCAAAATCATACCAGTAACATCTCCGATCAACCGATTCAACACTCCACTCCTATCACACATGCTCCAAACTATCTTGAATCTTCACTTAGCACCCCTGTCATTCCCACGTTTATCTGCTCTTACTACTACCAGATCTGTCCGTCCACCACTACGTAATCGTTTTCCTTCGCGCGATCGATGCATTATCATATCTAATTTAAAGATTTCCGAATCTGCTTCTCCTCAATGTCACCTCGATGATGATGTATCTGCTTTCAGGTCTATCCTAGCAACCATTCTTCCTGATAAAAATCTATCCCTCTTCAATAAAATCGCTCCTGTATCTTTGATCCGTTTAAACAAATCCACTAAATCCAATCATCTCAGTCCTCCACTCCTAAAAATCGTTTTGCGACATAATTCACATGCATCCTTGGTACTTTCCCAACATTTTAAACTTCTTACCACTTCGTCTACTTTTCGTATCTTTCCTGGCAGCTCCCCTTCTGATATTGCCCAGCTCAATTTAGCTCGCATTGAGAAACATCGACGTGAAACAAACGGCGAGTCATCCTTATCTATACGTCAAATCAACGGAAATTTTCACGTTGTACACACAAGGCCGAAAATTCGATGGCGTCGCATCTCTCCCCCTTGTCTTCTTCGCTAGTCGTTCTCGCTCCTAAGCATACTTTTCGTCTTTGTCTATTCAACTCTCGCTCCATTCTTCATAAAGCTGATATACTCCTTGATATCTTCGATCAATTATCTATCGATATTCTCTGCATTACCGAATCCTGGCACTCTGACTCCGACGATCTTGCTATTCGTCGTCTATGTCGCTATGATTGTTCTCTAGTTGAATCAGCTCGTCTAACTGTTCATTGTCTTATACTCCTTTTGTTCTCGGTGACTTTAACATTCGTCTTGATCGCTCGGCTGATTCTGACTCTATCACTTTAACTAATCTTTTTTCTGATTTTAACTATAAATTACTTTCAACAAGCCTAAGTCATATTCTCGGCGGTGATCTCGACATCATTGTGGTTCTTAACTGCTTCAATGACTATACATGCTTGTCGATTACTGATCCTGGTTTGTCCGATCATTTCCTTGTCACTCTTACTCTTACTCGTCCCCATCCTCCTTCTCCGCCTCCACCAATATCCACACCAAGTCGACCCTGGAAACTTCTCGATATCCCTATTCTCTGCACAGCCTTACTCAATTCTTCACTCTTTTCACTTCCTCTTAACTATCTCTCTCCCGATGATCTCTGCATTCTGTTTGATTCTGAACTTATGTCTATCATCAATAAACTTTTGCCTAGTCGACTCCGACGCTCTCAGCGCTTGCGCCATGTTCCCTGGTTCGATTCGGACTGTAGTCTTTCTAAGCGTCGACTCCGTCACTCTTTTCGTGTGTATAATCGCTTTCTTAAACGTTCTCCCAACTCACTCACTCCAAATCTCCGTGATTCCTACTTTTCTCTACGCCGTTCACATCTTATTCTTATACGTACTAAACCTACTATCTTTTGGCGAAATCAACTCGAGTCATCTTCCAACTCTAAATCTCATTGGAAAATCTTTAACCCAATTCTTTCACGATCATATACTTGTAATATAAACCCTGATGAATTCTCTTCTTATCTACAAACTATGCTATCTAATTTACTTTCCCTACTACCCACAGCCCCCTTGTACAATCGCTTCTCTTTAAATGCTTCCCCCCAGAGCTATTCCACCTTCCTCCCGTCTCATCTGATAAAGTCTCTTCGGTTCTGCTGTCATTACCTTATAAAACCTCTCCCTCTGACCCGATTCTCACTCACTTGCTTATAAATATTTGCTCCTCTATCTTACCCTTCCTAACCACATTGTTCAACTCGTCCATCCGTAGCCGTACATTTCCTTCCATTTGGAAATGCGCCACTGTTCGCCTTCTCAGCAAAAAGCAATCTCTCGACTTTACACTACCATCTTCGTACCGTCCTATCTCACTTCTCCCAACCTTCTCTAAACTTCTTGAGCGTCTCGTTCTCAAGCAAGTTAATACATCTATTTTCTTCCAACTTATTTCCTCCTTTCCAAGCCGCTTTTCGCTCTAATCACTCTACTGAAATTGCCTGTCTTAAAGTTTATAACGACTTTCTCATATCGCGCGATCATAAATTATGTAGTGTCATAGTTTCTCTTGATCTATTGTCTGCTTTTGACATCGTCGATCACTCGATTCTTTTCCATAGCCTTCGTCATGATTATGGCTTCTCTTTACCCACTGTATCATGGTTTTCTTCATATCTATCAAACCGTACATTTCGCGTCTATTCTAACTCTTCTCTCTCCCATCCTTCATCCATCCCGACCGGTGTTCCACAAGGCTCCGTATTATGCCCTATGATTTTCTCTCTTCTTCTCGGTGACTTATTATTATTAATGTTTCAACAGCACATAAAAGCATGGCTTAATTGGCTGGTTCACTGCAGAAAAAAAGAAAATATAATAAAAGTATCACAAATACGGAAAAGCAGCTTTCCCCATGGCATCCTCCATCCGTAATTTCTTTTTGAATTCGTTGATATTGCTACTGCACACTGTTGACTCTCCAAGCCTATTCCACAGAGATACAACTCGCCGATCAAATTGGACAGCTCGTGATTTTCTTATCCTTTCACGTCGCAGGGTTAAACCATGGCCTCGGAGGATATTGGATGAGCGCAAATGAAGACAATCTCGAAGTGGATGATCCAAATCATTAAGAATTTGCCAGACCATACTCATATCGATGTACCGGCGGGTCCACGTGACATTCTCAAGTCTAAGTGCTTTTAATCGATCAGGGTACGACAAAAATTTCAGTTGCGGTGCTAGCTTGGTAGCTCTATGAAGTACCCTCTCTGAACTAATATGTTCTTTTGAATTTTGGGGATACACACACGGCGCAGCATATAGAAGACGGCTCAACACATGAGCAAAGATTAGCGGACGTAGGGCAAATTGATTGAGTGCAATGAAAGTGCGTCGAAGTTGACCGATTATCCCCAACGCATTTGAACAAGCATGTTCAGTATGTGTGACGGTACTCAAATCACTGTTTATCCACACTCCCAAGTCCTTATATTTGTTCACTCGTTCTATATCACTGCTTTGAAAGCTATAATTAACTAAAGATTGAGCATTTCCGCCACGAACACGTAAATGTTTGCATTTTGATATATTTACAATCAACCTATTGAGCAGAGCCCAATTTTCGACTTCATCGATATCCCGTTGCAGTTTGACTATATCATTGGGTGAACGAATTGCCCGCCAGATTTTCAAATCGTCTGCATATAAAAGCATCCGAGAATCAATAAATTCCGGGATATCGTTGATGTAGACACTAAATAACAATGGACCCAATACTGAACCTTGAGGCACTCCTATATTACATGGCCGCGAAGAAGAGTAAAAATTATCTACATGCACACAATAACTACGATTGCTTAAAAACGATTCAATCCATCTAACAAGCAAAAATGGAATGCCACTTTTCTCTAGTTTATTTAGGAGGAGTCTATGGTCTACTCTGTCAAATGCCTTAGAGAAATCGAATAATATGATGTCAGTAGCAATTGATACGGCTTTATTAGCAGACCAATCAAGATGGGCAGCGAGTAGATTAGTAACTGTCGAATAACCCTTACGGAAACCATGTTGCTCAGAAGCTATTACATTATTCTCACTATAAAACTTGACCATATAACCATGTATAATTCGCTCTAACATTCTACAACATAAGCAAGTAATACTTACTGGTCTATAATTGTCTACTGAAGATCTATCACCCTTCTTGAAGATGGGGTGAATGATCGATTGCTTCCACTCTTTTGGAAGATTCGTATCAATAATAGATTGTCGAAATATGTTACAAAGTGGTGTATATATTGAGTCTGCTATTCGACGAAGATATATCGAAGGTAACAAATCAGCACCTTTGGAGTTTGTCTCTTTAAGACGATGCAGTTCAGCTAAAACTTTCTCAGGAGTTATCAAATTAGCTATGTCTAAACTAGGATATGAAACACTAGCACCTCTTATCGTCTCACTGTTCTGGATAGGTTCAGAATACTCGTTTGTAGTCTCTTTGTACAAGTAAAAATGCCTTGAGAACATCTCAGCAAGGTCGTCTTCAATAACGCTATCAAAATATTGGCCAATTGTTTTATTAGCGTTCCTACTACTATTCACATATAGAAAGAGAGCTTTGGGATCATGTCTACAACTATGAGCTAGACCATTTTCAAATAAATAGCGCTTATGTCGCTTTAAAGAATTGAAGAAATTTCTCGCCTGCTTATAAACACCATATTCACAAAACCCACCCTTAAAGCATTTGAAACTGAAGTCACGAGCCTTCATCGCAGTAGCCAGCTCAGTATCAAACCAACGAGCGCTTTTCCGACTAGTCTTAGACTTCAAAGGTGAGAATTTTACCATTAGAGAATAAAGCGTCACGCGAAAATGATCCCAGGCCTCGTCAACTCCGACAACAGCCGGATCAGGCCAACTTACTCTATGCAGCTTTGATGTAATAACATCATAGTTCGCCCGAAAAACATTAATCTGACGTTTGTACCGAGCATGATGAAACACCCTCATTTGTATATTTAGCAAAACTTTAACTACACAGTGATCAGACAAACCAACAGGAGAATCATATTGGATACTACTGATTAATTGACTGTTTGTCGATAGGCAAAGATCAAGAAGGGAAGAACTACAACTTGAAAAGCGAGTATGTACATCAACAAATTGAGCAAGACCACAATAAGCAAAACACTCCATAAGGTCACAAGATTCACTATCACAAGTAGGAAGAACCGTATTCGAAGTCCATTCAACATCTGGCATATTCAGATCCCCAATTATCACAGTATCACAATCTCCTCGCGTATACAACTCTATCTCTTCAATGAGTTTCTTAGATATTGCCTTAGGAGCACGACACACAAGACCCAGTATGATGGGTGAGCTGTTATCAAACTTCACCTGACACCACAAACTCTCAACTCTATCAATAGACGACTTACTCAAAACGCGCACCTTAACTGCGTCTCTAATAAAGAGAGCTACGCCACCACCCCTACCCCCTATCCGATCACTACGGAACAACGAATAGCCTGGGATGGATACCTCAGCATCGGATACATCACAATTAAGCCAAGATTCTGTAATACCAACTATAATTGGATTAACAGACTCGATCCTAAACTTTAGCTCATCGACTTTCTGTAACAAGCTCCGAACATTACAATAAAATATACTATGACTTTTATTCACACCAGTGCGAGTAATAATATCATCTCTAGCAATCTGACACACTTCAGATCCCAAATCAGCTAGGCACTTATATGCTGTAAGACCTTGCCAAAACCCTCCACATTCATGAGAGGTGATACATCTAATGGGGACCAACTGATTCGAATGCGTCGCCTCACTACTTGAAAATTTTGCACACATAGATTGCTCTCACCAAGTGCAACACGATATGCAAGTTCTTTCTTAGCTTGAGACAATTTCTCCCTTTGAAGAGCGTCAAGATCTTTTAAGAGACTAACGTGGGATCCTTTTAAACGATATGAATTCCGAAGAATTAACTCAGCATGTGACTGCTCTCTAAATACGGCCTTGAGTAAACGCGGCCTATTACTAAGTGTATCACGCTTACCCAGTCGAAATAATGCAACGAGTTTAACACCTTTGACAATATCCACATTGCAAGAACCAAGTACCTGCGTCAATATAAATCTCACACTCTGGACGTCCTCGTTAAGACGTACTTGTGCGTTCTCAAATAAAGATTCTCTTACATTGGCCAGAATAACAGATCTACATCGATCAGCGGTGTGTTTCCTATTATTACCAATTTGCAATTCGAGACTGTCACGTGACACTGCGGATAGTGTATGTTGACTTATCGTTGACGCTTGTTCCTTCTTTTTGACAGTCCCATTATCAGACATATGACCATGATTCAAAACCTGACAATATGTATTTTCATCATTAGTAACATCAGGTAAATGCACTGGAACATCCATGGCTACAGTCTCACCCTCTACAGTTAAATCTATATTCATTGGATTATTTGCAAGACTTGAGGAGGGATATATAGAGTTAAGACTTGAGGAGGGATATATAGAGTTAGAATAGCTTCCATCACTATGACTGGAATTTTCAACATTCTTAGTAGATTTGGAAATAAGAACTTCCTTACTTTGACCGGCACTTATGCTTTTTGGAATTGGTGGAGCTGATATGGGTCCAAGAGAATTACAACTCGACTGACCGACAACCAAGGGGGTAGATTCCGTCTTCAAATCATTTATCAAAGATGCGCAGCAGTACCCGCAGTAGAAAGATGCATTAGACAGAGCTGTTTTCTTTTCCCCGGGAACTGAAACACTTGTCCACACATGACAATCTTCACTTGAACACCGAACCTGATAATCCACGAACTTGGCAGCATCACCTCGCTTTGTAGTCTTCCTCTGTTTGACCATTATATGTATGTATATTCAGACTTTATCAGAGTAAAGTCTCTTGTGTAGATTTCAATAAAGATTGTGTAGGTTCTTCTGGTATAGGTTTTTAGGTTTAGGTTCTTCTAATTTAGGTCCTTTGTAAGTAGTTAATATGTATAACAAGATAGTTTAAACTCCTAATTAATACAGATTTTTCCGCGAGCGTAGCGATTGTAATTTGTGTAAGTAGTTGATAGGTATCAAGATAGTTTGAACTTGTCTTCGATTTCTCATACATTTAACTTCCATGTTATGCAATATGCTGATGACATTCTCATCTATGCTCACGAACCTGCTTATCGTATTCATGATATAGTGTTTCTGTTTCCAGCTCTCTTGTCTCAATTTCCAATCATCTTTATTCCCTTCGCCTTTCTCTAAATCCTGATAAATCCAAAATTATGTGGATCTTACCTCGACGCTTCAACTTAGAACCTCCTCCGTATCATTAAATTCTACAATTCTTCCTATCGTTGATAATCTCGTTTTCCTAGGCTTCCATTTCGACAACCGACTTTCACTTAAACCTTTCGTTAGATATAAAGTACGCTCATCTACCTTGATACTCCGCAATCTTCGTCAAGTTCGTAGATTGATCGATTTCCCTTCTTGTATGACTCTCATATCTTCTCTCCTTGATTATAGACTCGATTATTGTCTTAGTATATTTTCCAACTCACCTAAATCCGCTCTTCTTCCTTTACAACACATCATCAACGATGCCGTCCGAATTCTCCTCCGTCTTCGTCGTTTTGATCATACATCCCACTATCTTGTTTCTTTTGATTGGCCTACCATTTATTGTCGTGTTTAAATTCGTCTTATCATTGCTTTTCGTTTTATAACTTCTCATACCCCTTCATTTCTCAACCTTCCTTTTCTCGACAATTCTCGTACTGTGTATTGTGCTCTGCGTTCCCGTAATTCCCTTCTTTTACATGTCCCAAACTACTCTACCTCTTTTGGCTTCCGCTCCTTCGTTGTGGCTGCTCCTCTCTCGTGGAATCAACTGCCTATTCATATCCGCCAATCAACATCTATGCCGTGCTTCAAACGCCAAATCCAATTTCATTTCAACAATTAACTAATTATCTGTGACTTTTGATGTTCTTTTTTTGTTTGTTAGTGGTCATGTAAGCGTGCATTTTGCACCCATTTGCCACTTTAAATAAATTATTGTATTATTATTAACTGACCACTTAGATGATGAGTTGGCTCTGAAGCATCATCACGTTAACGTATACGCATGCAAACACACTTCGATACATTGATAGATAAGCTGCTGAAGCATACCCACTTAGAAACGCTGTCAATATCTGATTGGATGATATCCATATATAAATTCGACCTAATTGCTCGCCAAATTTTAAGATCATCCGCATACAAAAGTTAATATGAACTCAGGATACCAGGTAAATCGTTCACATAAATACAGAATAGCAGTGGACCCAATATCGAACCTTGAGGGACACCAGCATGAACGGAGTATCGATCAAAGAAAATACTATTAAGCCTTACTTGATATAAGGGGTGTGATATGAAATCACCTACCCAGCAATAATAATAGGATCGATATTCAATTCCTGTATTTACGAATCAATATATCATGACGAACAAAGTTAAAAGCCTTCAAGAAATAAAAAATACAACGTCGACATTGAATCCTTAACCTACTAGGTAACCCCAACTTTCCTCAATTGAAGCAAGTATATTGAGGATAAGAGAAAACTTGACTTCCCCCTTCTCCGCTCCGTCTTACTTAAATCGCCTCTGTCTTCTCAAACAATAGCATTATCCTCTTCTTACGATCTTGTCTTTCTTTTCGACTCTGAACTCACATCCACTATCGATCTTCTCTTGCCATTCAAGTCTCACCCTCACCGTCGCTTGCACCGTGCCCCATGGTTTGACATCCAATGCCTACTCTCACAGTGTCGACTCCGTCATGCTTTTCGAGTCTATCACCGCTCTCTCAGATATGATATCCGCTCGCTCACTCCGTCTATCCGTGATTCTTATCTTGCTCTTCGCTGTATCATCTCCACCTACTACGTATCGAATATCAACACTCCATTAAACTCCAAATCTCTCTTGCATATTTTTAACTCAATCCTTTCTCGCTCCTCTTCGTCTTGCAACATTAATCTCCATGATTATTCGTCACTTCTTCAAACCAAAGTATCCACACTGTTCATTCACAACCTCGTCTTCATTCCGTCTCACGGCTACTCGCCTCGCCTCATCCTCCCGGAACTCATTCATATTCTCCCTGTCTCACCTGCCGAAATCTCATCTGTCCTCATGACCTTGTCCAACAAAACCTCACCTGCCAATACCCGACCTACTCCCATCCTTGAATCCATATGCTCATCGATATCCTTTTTCCTCACCACCTTGTTTAACTCGTACATCCGCAGTCGTATCTTTCCATCACACTAAAAATCCGCCATCGTTCGTCCCATCCTTAAGAAACAATCGCTCGACCCCTCACTTCCTTCTAGCTATCGTCCCATTTCACTCCTCCCTACTCTTTCCAAGCTCTTAGAGCGCCTTATCTTAATACAGATCAACGTTTATCTATCTTCATCTAATCTGTACCCTCCTTTCCAATCCGCTTTATGCTCTAATCACTCCACAGAAATCGCCTGCATGAAAGTTTACAACGACCTACTCATTTCTCGTGACAAGGCTCTATTTAGTGTTATCATCTCCTTCCACCTCTCATCCGCCTTCGACGATGGCGAAGGCGGATGAGAGGTGAAGGGAGATGAGAACCCCGATTCTACAAAATCCATCATCCTACCCCTACAACGTATCATCAACTCCGCCGGTTGAGAGCTCATACGTCTTCGTCGCATTGATCACACATCCACATATCTTACTCAACTCTCCTGGCCTACCATCCACATCCGCATACAACTCCGCCTTCTCATAACTTTTCGTATAATCGCTGTCGGCTATTCATCGTTCTTCAACCTCTTTTTCTCAGACGACACTCGTCACACCTCTCTATCACTGCGTTCCCGTCATTCCCTCTTACTCTACGTTCCCAATTACTCTAACAACTACGGTCTCCGATCCTTCCTCGTCGCCGCCTCACTCGCATGGAATCAGCTCCCACTCTACGTCCACCGCGCTCCCTCCTTTATTGCATTCAAATGCCGCCTCCGTACCTACCTCCTCGAAACATGATTTATTTTTTTGTTGTGGTCATGTAAGCGTGCGTCGGCACGCATTTGCTACGTAAAAATGAATCGGTTTTAAATACCTTTCTTATGACGACCGGTTGCAGGCACTTAATATGAATCGTGTGATCAAATAACGAGTTATCCATGACCCGTCTCACTTGGAAAGCTTTTAATTTCCGAAGCCATGCGCTAAGAAAGTTATTTATTGTTCGTTCCGCTTATGAATTACGTAATTATTCACTGTGCTTAAGTCGCCAGAGGATAACTCGCATATGCACGGTGCAATTTAGGTGATGGATCATAAGTCATTGGAACCAACTGGATGGAGAGATTGTACTAGCGCAAACAGAGAAGGAGGTTAAAAGAAATTTGCATATTTAACGTTGATATGTCTTTTTCTGTTTTTTATTTTATTTTATTTGTTTATATCTGGTTGGCCTTATTGTGATGCAATCATCAACTCTTCTCGTTATACATTGTCTAAGCATAATAATATTTATTTTGAATTAAAAAATTAATCTAGATGAGTAATTCAAATTCAGTTGGTACACTATACAGTCTGCGTGATTACTACAGGGCTTTTCCTTGTTTAATTACAGCCGCATTCAGTAATACAGAAATTACTCTTTCTGACACGGTCCCATCGTCTGTTTACAAGAATCAAAATTATGCAATATACAAGCAGCTGTACCCGGAAATACCAGTATTTGTGTCAGCTGATAGCCAAACTATACTTCATGATCCTAACTCAATAGCGTATTTCTTGTCGAATGATCAATTACGAGCCAGCAGTTTACAATCTCAATGTCGGGTGTTGGAATGGACTTATTATGCGGAACGTGAACTTGTTCCTCTAATTGAATCGTGCGTGTTTATTAAATCTTGTAAAACCGATGGCAAAGACAATCATCATAGACTTCAACAAGCAACTCTTACAAAAGCCCAGGAAGAAGCGAAACAAGTATTTAATTATTTAAATGATTATCTGACGACAAATACTTTCTTTGTTAACGAGCGAATAACTTTAGCTGATATTGCCATATTTTCTAGTTGTTTCCATATTTTTAAGTTGTCTTCAGTTAAAAACACAGTAAGCCCACTCAAAAATCTGCTTCGATGGTTCAACACTATTTTGCATCAACCTGAAGTTACCAAAGCTTTAGGTACTAACACTGTAAAGTACGATTTTTATAAAATGGACACTCTATCTATTGTTCCTATTTCTACTAACGACCAAGTTGACAAGAAGTCTTTTTTAATAGCGGATAAAAGCAACCGAGAATCGGCTGCAGGATGCCATGTTGAAGCCAGTGCTGCTCCTAAAAGCAAAAATCCATTATCCTTACTACCTAAAGGTTCATTCACAATTGATGACTTTAAGCGAGTGTATTCTAATCAAGACACTGAAAAAGTTGCATTACCTTATTTTTGGGAGCACTTTGATCCTGAGCATTACAGTGTATGGTTTTGTAGCTACAAGTTTCCTGAGGAATTAAAACTAACATTCATGACCAGTAACCTTGTTTCCGGATTGTTTCAAAGATTGGACACCATGCGTAATTACGCTTTTGCTAGCATGTGTATCTTCGGAGAGGATAACAACAGCACAATTGCCGGTGTTTGGATATGGCGAGGACTGCAACTTGCATTCGAACTGTGTAGCGATTGGAGCATTGATTACGAATCATATACATGGAAAAAACTTGATACTGACAAGCCCGAAGTGAAAGAACTTGTAAATGAATATCTGCTATGGACGCCCAAGGACTATCAAGGCAAGAAATTCGAAGACGGAAAAATATTCAAATAGCTGTTTAATTTTATTTGAAACTAAAGCATGAATTAGTTTTTCAATGAGAAGGTTTAAACTTAAATTGTCTGATATTCACATTTGTTAAATTCTTCAAATGAATCTTTATTTTGAATATCGAGAGACTGAAAATCCAACATTTTCGTGGTCTAGCGGTAAATTGACCGTAGTTCACCTAGCGCTTACTCGATTAAAAAACATTTAAAAAAAATTCGTATCAAAAATTTCATTATGTGCTTCTATGAAAACTGATATCTTCATGGTTATTCAATTGTGCTATAAATCAAAATTAATAGATTTATTTTGCTTAATCATAGAGACAACATTTTAGTATATGTAGACCTCCAGATCAAAATTTTCATATTTTTTATATACCCCACTTAATATATTTTCATGTTACTGATACGACTTTTTACAATTATCGAGTAGATAGTATGAAAACTTAAAATTAAGAAATTAATTAAAACATTCAAAAATTAATATCTATTTTAGTATACGTTGTATATCCATACAAACTCCTATGTGTATTCTTAGGTTTTAATTTGTTCATTCACGCAAATTCTCACAGAAAATCATTTTTTATTTACTAAACATGCTATCTTTTTACTAATTTTGATTATTAACGGAAAGTTCCTTAATATTTTGTCAACATTTTGTAGTCTATCTCATAATAGAGATAATGTACTTCTACCTAGAGTAGTCATATCTAACATTAAATTTAGCGATGAAGAGGTACTGCACGAGCTACTTAAATTACCTCGCAACGCCGGGTCAGGTCCTGACCATATACCTCAAATACTCTTAAAGGAATTGGTCCATGCAATATGCGTTCCCTTAGCCTCTATTTTTAGAAGTTCACTGAACACCATCTGATTGAGGTTATCTACCATCTGATTGAACTAAGGCTATTGTACGTCCAATTTTTAATAAAGGCGATAAATCCCAGGTTTCCAACTACCGTCCCATCAGTCTCACATCTGTAGCTTGTAAGGTATTAGAAAAACTGATTCTTCGTCACCTTAGCGCTTTCGTTGAAGCTAACAATCGCCTCAGCCCCAGTCAGCATGAATTTAGGCCAAATTGCTCAACGGTAACGAACCTTGTAAAAGCGAGAGCAAGCTGGGTGGATTCAATGAGGAGTGGTTCCAAAGTAGGTGTGATATTTATATACTTATCGAAAGCATTCGATAGAGTTATTCCCAAATTGCTAGTAAACAAATTATCTAATATTGGTGTACGGAGTTCTTTGTTACGCTGGATTCAATCATTCGTAAGCAACCACTAGTTTGCAGTACGCATAAGCCATTATCTTTCTGATTACTCAATGATGATGACAGGCGTTCCGCAGAGATCGGCCATTAGTCGAATAACGTCGGAATGTGTTACCTACGCAGATGATATTAAGGTTTGGAGGCGAATCATTGATGATTCCGATTTTAGCGCTCTTCAAAAATACCTGGATTCCATGAATAAATGGTTTATATCCAATGGGCTGATGATAAATGCGACTAAATGTAGACATATGCGGATCAGCTCCTCATACATCCGTTGCTCTTATAAAATTGAAAACATGTCGATTGATTCTACAGATAAAATCGATGATTTAGGGGTATCTACGCTTAATATTCTTATATGAGCGGTCACGTAAATAAAGTTTCGGCCAATTGCCGTCGTACTATTGTCATCATTAGACGATCTTTTGGATCACTAGAGGCATGTAGCTTCAGAATAATATACGAGGCCCTCATCGAATCTCGAATGATATACGCATCTCTCGCAGCGTATCCACATCTGTGCAAGAACATCGTGACTTACGAATCAATTCTCCAGTCTGCTACTCGTCTTGTTTCCCCTGTCAAAGACCTGCCGTTTAACCAGAAGTTAGAAATCATAGGTGTTTCAACGGTTAGTGAAAGTTTGGTAAAATCAGATCTTATGCTGGTATGGATGGCAATTTTATCGCCCACTCATCCCCTCAACTTCATGTCTTGTCTACGCAACTCCGAGCAATTACGTGGACATCGACTAACGCTCAAACATCGTTGAAAAGTCCATCGACACTATCATGATATCAGCGATTGAGCAATAAACAATTGGAGCAGGCTCCCGTTATCTGCAATTGAATGCCGGAACATCCGAGAATTTCGGCGTGGGTTGAACAGTTTATCGCTTTCATAGGAAGTCGAACCTGATTTGGATTTTTTTGTTTTACTGACATTGTACTTTTTTACATTGAGATCCAGCCAAACGAGTCACCGCTCATCGGCTGTTGTATACTAATAATATTTCAAAAATATACACAAATATGGGTTCCCGGAAATGGGCCCATGAATATTTCAGTCATCAATTTAGTCACGTTCCATTGCCGAGCAAACGCTATTATCGTCAGACACCACCTTGCTTTTCATAGACCTGGGACTCCTCATGCATGCTGATGCAGCACGTGCTATGGCAAAGCCAATTCGCCTCTTAAAATGGCTGAGATTGTCTGAATAAGGTTGACGATTATGCTGAGCCTGTTTGACCGCGACAAACCGGAGGGGTTGCATGGCCGCTTTGCCAATTCCACCGGAAGTAGAGAAAATAGCTGGGACGAAAATTCCATGCTCAATTAGAGTTACTCGTTCTTCTTATTTTGAATGCTTTGTGAGTTTCATTGTATGCGAAAGAAGATAGCGGGGCTCTATTGATGTTTGACTGAGCAAAATGTGAAAATATGTTTACGTCCAGGAACGTACGCTCGAATCGTTCATCTTTTTATCCAGAACACGCAATGTCTAAACTTGCATTGCATTCTCTCGATGTGGATTTATTATCAAAGATCATCGCGTCAGGAACAACATTCAATACTGGTTCAGTTGATACGCCGTGACATATTACCTTGAGTTCATCTGCTAGTATATCTGGAATAGCATCATGTCGAATCATGGTCATACCTCCCTTTTTACAAGATAAGGCATGTGCAGTCGAGAAAACAGTTCTACATGCACATTTAGTCTGCATGAGGTTTAGAGAATACCAGCCGTATCGAGCACTCAAGGCATCAATAAATTCATTTCGACTTAGATGAAACTTTTCATTGGCAAGTGGTAAAGCACTCATCTACATGGACGCCACTGGCATTGAAGCATGTAGGATTGCATTGTGTGTGTAGTGATATCTAGCTCCGTGAGTTTGTCTTTCAATCTATTACAGTAAAAACCTTCTCTATGCTTCGAAATATTATGTAGCGTTGCCTGCTGTAACTCTGCCAATGTTCCAACAGAAATACACGTTTTGTAAGTTCTGCAGAGAACTTCGGAACATTCGAATTCTAATGGACACCCTGAGCATGGGTCCAGGATTCCAAGACCACCCATTCGGATTGGCGTTGTCGCAATTACTTTCCCGACTTTATCGATTTTGATACCTGACAGTTCAGGTAATAAATTAACAAATATATTTTCTTTAAGCGTATTCAGTTGAGATGTGCTACACAAGATCGTCCTGAAAATACGAATCCATTTAAATTGTAAAGATTTCGTCAGATTTGCATAAGACACATGTTGATGAATGCGTGCCACCTCGGTCAAACGGTCTACTTACTAAAACCAAGTTGAACGTTTACTCTCGATCGCTTCGTCAAGTATTGATCAGTACTAATCGCCACACCCAAAATATTGATTCTAGTTGTTGTGTGATCGACATAATGCATTATTCCCCGATCACTAGTGATGTTCTTATGTGAGAGTATTTGCGTTTTGGTAACATTTACATTATAACCATAAAACGGTCCCTTGTGTAATAGTATATCATAGACTCTGGTCAAATCTTCGTACCTCCAACAAAATTTGAGTCATCAGCGTACCATCACTGCAATACGTTCGGAACTGCTTTACTTAATTCGGCAATAAGGGGCATCGAAGCCATTGAAAATGCAGCCAAAGCGAACGGATCTCCTTGAGTGAATCTCTCACTAGAGAACAAACTGTCACCTCCAAGGCATAATTGATATGGTTGCATGTACATCTTATTTAGTGCCGTTGTCATAAAGGGACATATATATTCAATAATAATGATTTGATAATTTAATAATAACGAAATACTGTTAACTATAAAGTACATAAGTAGTTTCAGATTAATTTATAAGACATTAGATCTTTTAAAAAGTTAAAAACTTCATATATGTAATCTTGTATTAGTACGTTAATGAAAAATAACATTTGACTAGCACATTCATTAGTATCAAATTATTTTATCACTTTTATACAATGCTGTATGGAATATTAACACGCAATATGCCAATTTGAATTTTTAAAAATTACTGACCTTCGCATATATATTTTATCTAAATTGATTGGTAAATGTTCAAAGTTATATATGATAAACTATACGCTCATCTACGTCGATTATAAGCGACCTCCGTCACATTCGCAGATTTATCAATTTCCCTTCATATATGACTTATATCTTCTCTCCTTTTCTCAATACTAGATTACTGTCTTAGTATATTTCCCAATTCACCTAAATCCGCTCTTCTTCCCACTACAACGCATCGTCAACATAGCATCCGAATTTTTCTACGTCTTCGTCTCAAATTCGTCTTCTCATTACTTTCTACCTTGTAACTTTTCATACCCCTTTATTTCTCAACCTTCCTTTTCTCGACAATTCTCGTCCTGATTACTGTTCTTTGCGTATCTGTAATTCCCTTCGTTTACATGTCCCAAACTACTCTAAACACCAAATATGATCCCTTTTAAACAATTTAACTAATTTAAATAATGTAACTAAAAAATTTTCTTGATTACAACATCTTACAATCATATTCAGATCGACTCGCTCCGCTCAACGAAAAATTTTAACAGCATAAATACACAAACAAAAAATTTAAACAGCTTAAACACACAACAAGGAGCGCAGTTTTAAAAATTGTAAACTATCGCAACCTACAGTTAATGGGAGCCAAGAAGAAAAATCTACCAAAAGCCAAGCGAGCAGTCTCTGTTGATACCGATAAAACCGGCAAGCTCGAGAACATACAAGTGGAATGCTCCGCTAGCGGCTGTCAAATCTGGACATCAGTAACACATAATTGTGCTTTGGGTCAGGAAACTTGGGCGGGCCACCGTTCTACTGCGGATTCTGTGCGGCGAAACAAATCAACTTGTTAATAAAACGCTTAGAGCAATTGGAAATGGCAACGCAGCATGATCGAATTTCTCAAATTTCTGATAAATCTACTGAGACCGTAAAGGAGCCGCAAATTGTATCGCAGCAAGATGGATATTGTCAAGTTCATGATAAATCTACCGAGACAGTGACGGAGCCGCAAATTGTTACAACTAATGTATTTTCACTCCCCGACACCCCACGTCCCGTCCTTCCTGTCTCGTTTCTCAATAACTTGCATCCATCAATCAAAATCACCTCCACCAACCTCCACTATCCTTCCACTCATAACCTTTCCTCACATCGCTTGCCACTCTCTTTATTATCATTATCCTCTATGTCTCCCGTCGTCAAACCAAATCCCTCCAAATCATCACCTGTCAGCTCTTCTATTGTGATCTCACCTACTCACGTCAGTCGTCCTCCTTTACGGAAGCGCTTTGCTTCTCGCGATCGTTGCGTCATTGTTACTAATATCACGCCTTCTAACTCCTTATCTCCACAAGCACGTCTAGACCACGATGTTTCCGCCTTCAGATCCATCCTCTCGTCTATTGTTCCTGCGGATAAACCATCCTTTTTCAAGGACATTTCTCCTGTCGCATTCATCCGTCTAAACAAATCTTCTCAATCTAATCCTTCCCAGCCCCCTCTCCTAAAAATTGTTTTCAAGCATCGCTCTCACGCGTCTTCTGTCCTCTCTCAACGATTCAAACTCATGTCATCTTCAACCACTCGAATTTTCCCCGATCGCGCCCCTTCCGAAATCGCTCAAATCTCTTCAGCCTGCATCGAAAAACGCCGTCGCGAGGAAAACGGCGAAACATCACTCGCCATCCGAAACATAGACGGAAATTTTCAAGTTGTCCACACCCGTCCAAAAATTCGATGGCGCTCCATCTCTCCTATGTGTCTTCCCCACTAGTCTCTTTCGCCACAGCACACGATTTCTGCCTCGGTCTCCTCAACACTAGATCTATTCTCAATAAATTCGATCTTATCCTCAACCTATTCACCAAGCAATCCATCGATATCTTCTGCCTCACCGAATCCTGGCACTCAGATTCCGACGACCTTTCCATTTGCCGTCTGCTCTCTGCCGGTTGCTCCCTAGTCGAATCAGCTTGCCCCCTTAGCTCATGCCCTTCTAAATCCTCTAATCATGGCGGCATCGTCGCATTCGCGCGTCACCCAGCGTCTCTTCGCAAAATCAATACCCCTTTCAGTCCTTGCTCTTTTGAATTGCTCACTTGTCGTTATTCTAACCCGATCACTCTAGATCTCGCCATTGTATACCGTCCTGGTTCATCAGCTTCTACAGCCTTATTTTTTACCGAACTCGCTGACCTCCTTTCTCATTGTTCTTTGTCCTCAATCCCTTCACTCGTTCTAGGCGACTTCAATATCCGCCTAGACCGCCCCTCTTCCACAGATTCCATTCGCTTCATCAACATTCTATCCAACTACAATTACAAACTAATCTCCACTGCCCCCACACATATACTTGGTGGGGCACTCGACATCATCGCTGTCCCCGATCATTTTGCTGCCTACACCTCACTGTCCATCTCTGATCCTGGTCTATCCGATCACTTTCTTATCACCCTTGATCTCGCTCACAATCACACCCCTCCTCACACACCTACAATCCTACGTCGCCCTTGGAGAAATCTTGACTTCTCCCTACTCCGCTCTGCCTTACTTTAATTATCTCTATCATTACCCACAATAACATATTCATCTCCTCACGATCTCGCCTTTCTTTTCGACTCTGAACTCACATCCACTCTCGATATTCTCTTGCCCTTCAAGTCTCACCAACACCGTCGCTTGCACCGTGCCCCATGGTTTGACATCCAATGCCTACTATCAAAGCGTCGACTCCGCCATGCTTTTCGAGTCTATCACCGCTCTCTCAGACGTGATTTCCGCTCGATCACTCCGTCTTTCCGTGATTCCTATCTTGCTCTTCGCCGGTCTCATCTCAACCTACTACGTACCAAATGCAACTCCTTCTGGCAGCATAAAATCATCACTTCATTCAACTCTAAGACTCTCTGGCATACTTTTAACTCAATCCTTGATCGCTCTTCTTCGCCGTGCAACATCAATGCCAATGATTATTCGTCATTTCTCCAGACTAAAGTATCCACGTTGCTCTCTCACACCCCGGTCTCCATCCTATCCCACTCTGCCCAGTCTAATCTCATCCTTCCGGAACTCTTTCATCTTCTCCCTGTCTCACCTACAGAAGTATCATCTGTCCTCATGTCCTTGCCTAACAAAACCTCATCTGCCGATCCCCTGCCTACTCACATATTAAAATCTATATGCTCATCGATATCCCCATTCTCACAACTTTGTTTAACTCGTCCATCCGCAGACGTATCTTCCCTTCACACTGGAAATCCGCAATCGGTCGTCCCCTCAAGAAACAATCGCTCGACCCCTCCCTTCCTTCTAGCTATCGCCCCATTTAACTACTCCCTACTCTTTCAAAGCTCTTAGAACGCCTCATCTTAATACAAATCAACGTTTATCTATCCTCATCCAATCTGGACCCTCCTTTCCAATCCGCTTTCCGCTCTAATCACTCGACAGAAATCGCATGCATAAAAGTGTACAACGACTTACTCATTTCTCGAGACAAGGCTCTATATAGTGTTCTCATCTCCCTCGACCTCTCCTCCGCATTCGACATTGTCGACCACTCCGTCCTCCTTTCTCGCCTTCGTTATGATTACGGCTTTTCTTCCTCCTCCGTAGAATGGTTCGCCTCATATCTATCCGACCGTTCTTTTCGCGTCTGTTCTAATTCATCATCCTCTTCTCCCATCCCTATTTTTTGCGGGGTCCCACAAGGTTCAATCCTAGGTCCCCTGCTTTTCTCTCTTCTGCTTGGCGATCTATCTCCGTTTATCAAACCTTGTTCCTTTAAGGTCATGCAATACGCCGATGACATTCTAATCTATGCTCATGCACCCGCACATCGCATACACGACATCGGCATTTCTGCCTCCAACTGTCTTTCTTCTATCTACAAACGTCTCTCCAATCTCCATCTCGTTCTAAACGCCGAAAAGTCTAAAATAATGTGGATCCTTCCCCGTAAACTAAGCATATCTCCTCCCATTGTATATTTTGCCTCATCGATCATCCCTATAGTCCACAATCTCACTTTCTTATGCTTCTATTTCGATGATCACCTTTCCCTTAAACCCTTCGTCCGTGACAAGGTCCGCTCGTCTAACTTAATTCTTCGTGACATCCGCCGTATCCGCCCCCTTATCGACTTCCGTTCTTGTATGTCTCTTCTTTCATCGCTTCTTTTCCCTAAAATCGATTACTGCCTTAGCCTTTTCGCCAATTCTCCAAAATCCATCATCCTACCCCTACAACGAATAATCAACACCGCCGTTCGAGTGCTCTTTCGTCTCCGTCGCTTCGACCACACATCCACATATTTTGCCCAACTCTTCTGGCCCACCATCCACATCCGCATCAAACTCCGCCTTCTTCTCGTTACCTTTCGTCTCATCGCTGTCGGCTCCCCATCGTTCATCAACCTTCCTTTCTTAGACGATACTCGCCCCACCTCGCTATCGCTTCGTTCCTGTCATACCCTCTTACTCCACGTTCCTAATTACTCCAACAACTACGGTCTCCGATCCTTCCTCGTCGCCGCCTCACTCGCCTGGAATCAACTCCCTCTCGACGTCCGCCGCGCTCCGTCCTTTATCACATTCAAACACCTCCTCCGTTCACACCTTCTCGACACCTGATTCACAGTTTTGTTTTGTTGTGGTCATGTAAGCGTGCGCTGGCACGCATTTGCCACGTTAAAATAAATCCTTTTTTTACTAATTTAACCAATTTAACTAATAAGACTTCACCTGTCCCAACACACTTGCGGCTAGTAATTTATTCAACGCGGTCTGAGCGCCGGGCGAAGTGTCGAGAGTGGCCGAGAATCGGAGGCTAGACAAATACAGGGGCATCGATGCGTTCCAATACACTTTTGTCCCATTAGTGATCGAGACAATAGGTGCAGCCGGGCCGATTACGTCCAGCTTTCTGGAATCTCTAGGGAAGAAGCTTATTGCTGCTACAGGCGATTGGAGAGCTGCGAGATTTCTCTCCCAGAGATTGAGCTGTGCGGTGCAACGATGCAACGCGACATGTTTTTCGAATGTCGCCCAGGGGATTGCAGAAGATTATCAATCTGATCTTCATCATGATTACCCATTTATAAGCTCATATGATTTTTGCTGTTTTTTGATAGTTAGTTGACTTGTAAGCGTGAAGCTGGCATGCATTTGCCACGTTAAATAACTTATTATTAATTGAAGAAAGCTATATAAGAGTTTAAAATAAAAAAATAAAAAATAATTTAATCAGCGTTATTTCATTTTGTAAATTTAATTGAAATCATTTCTGATTTTAAATTAAATCAGCGTTAGTAGTGGAAGGTTATAACTTCAATTTGAAAATCGACCTATTTTTGCAATTAATTATTATCAAACTAGTCATCTATAGTTTCATACTGAAATTTAGTGTACTGCTGTTAGCTTATAGATTAATTCAAGCAACGTGCAATACCATTAAAAATTTCGATTGTAACAATGATTTCACAATTATATATGTTTTTATAAATATAGTAGATATTATAGTAAATATTTTTTACTAAATATTATACATCTTTACTATTATATTATGTAATATAATAAGTTTCTTTGTCTTTGAATTATATATTCAAATATAAATAATAATATAATATATTCTAGTAATATAATATATTCAATTATTTATATTAATTTATTTTATTCAATTTTATTCAATTTTATTTATTTTATTCGATTATAATATATTCAATTATTTTAGCACATGGACACTTTCCGACATATCTAGCCCCCAAAAATTATTCTATTCAATGCATATAATAGATCTATTGATTGGAAGACTGTTGGAATACTTTTTTATGAAATGATTGTCGGTAGCACTCCATTCAACGATAATAATCCGATGGTGGCATACAAGAGTATACCACCATCGGATTGTATACCACCATCGGATTGTATACCACCATCGGATTGTATACCACCATCGGATTGTATACCACCATCGGATTGTATACCACCATCACGAAACAAGTCGTCCGGCCATTCAATCTTATAATATAATCTTTTATAAGATCGAATGACTAGACGACATGTTATGTAATGTCGATGATGCAAAAGATTTTATTCAAAAGCTTTTAATGTATGATATCAAAAGACGTCTTGGAAATTATCAAAACGGCTTCGCGGATATTAAACGCCATCGCTGGTTTAAAGCTATTAGCTGGGATTTAGTTTTGAATAAAAAATACAATGTAAGTTTTACAAGCAAACGTACTGTGAAAGAATACATTGTAAGTTTTATAGTCAAGTTAATATACCTTACAATTTAAATTACTGAAGAGTGAAACGCATGTATTGTATTAGTGGATGATGAGATCAACTAATTCTGAAATGTAGTGTTCTGCTCTTGTCTTAGAAGACAACGTGCAGTGTCATCAAAAATTTCAATGATAACGATTACTGAATAAGTATATTAACTTAAATGTTTTAGCTAACTGATAATGCTGATATGAACTGATTCCACTTTTGTACTATTGTAATGAACACATCAAAGTTTTAATTCATCAAGTATTAAAGTTTTAATTTTTCTGGTACGTTGAGAAATATAAAAATTTTAATAATTTTTTGAATTTCAGTTTACGAAAACTGAATTTTTTAATTTTCAGCTGCAAACTTTTGTTTACAGTTCAAGCGGCACTGTTTTGAAAATTTATTACATGGGATTTTTTTTAAAACAATGGTCGAAATAATTGAATTGGGCAAAATTAAATTAAATTTTTAAATTAATTGAATTAATTGAATCAATAAAATAAAATAAATAAATTAATCAAATTAAATCATATTAATTAAATTAATCAAATTTAATCAAATAAAAATTATAAAAATTTATTGTTCTGCCATTACATGTCAAGAGATCTAATCGATTTGATCTTTTTAATATCTTATCATCTTGAATTAAGCATAAATCAAATAATATTTATCTTTTTATATATTACTTTTTGGCTGATTAGATTTGTACTATCGATAAAAATGTATAATAACAAAAATATAATTTTTTCAAAATCAATCTGAAATGCCTGGTAGTTATAATGCAGATGCTTTGAAAACACCGATTTCTCAAACTGAACTTTTGAACCATAATTTAACGGAATGTAATTTCGAAATTGAATTACATAAACTGAAAGAGCAGATTGTGATAATCAATTCTGAATTGGAAGTAAGCTTAATTAAGATAATTTAGATCAATGTGGCTTCGAAAATTGATTTTCTACATTATATATTTTGGACATAGGAATATTGAATCACACCAATAACATTTTTAATCTCTTTAATGCTCTTGCGGACGTTTTTATTGTCTGAAATCGTATTCAATCCAGACGATTCCATGGTCTGATTATATTATAAATTTATTAAACCAGAGGATTACATTTATTACGTTGATAACCAATTACATAAGAGGAAATAACTTGTTGTCATTTATTCGGCACTCCGTTAGGTTGAGGAATAGGGGCCGAAACATAGCAGTTGCCTATAATTTTTAATATTTTATAAAATTGGTATGTTTACGTGGTCTTTTAATCACTTCATAGAATACTATTAACGATATTTTCATGTTGTTCTTTTAAGTACAAAATATATTTAGTTTCATTTCAGTAATCTGATTAATGTCGTATTTAAAACTTTGACGAATTACACGATTATATAATAATTAAACAATTCAATTTTTATTTATACATAAGAATTGAAAATTCGTATGTATACAAAATATCTATTGAAAATCTTATTTCTTATATCTTAAATCTTATATCAAAAATATCTATTTAAAATTCTTATGTACATCAAAATATGTATAAGTCAACAACAGTACGCTATATTTCAGAATTGGTGGACCTCATTAGCTACTGATCCAATATTTCCGTTTCACGTTTCGGTCCTTTTACTGTTGGCTGCCGACCACTCGACTCGTCTGCTTTTATTGGCAATTAGACTTAATAAACGACTTTCGTCTTACATTTTGCAAATTTAATTGAAATCATTTCAGATTTCAAATGAAATCAGCGTTGGTAGAGGAAGGTTCTGCCTTCAATTTAAAAAACGCACCTATTTTTCCAAATAATTACTATTATCAAACTAGTCAACTTTAAGTTGGTATACCTGTGCAGTCATTTTTTACAATGGAAATTTTGATTACTTTATTCTGCAATGAAAATTTTTTTCAAAAAGCAAGATTTCAACCGACCAAGGCTGTTTTATACAGCTCACAACACATGAATCAGAGTCTTTAACCAATAATAATGCCATTTTTAATTATTGAAATTTTTGATATCACTTGACTTTACTTCAATGCTATAAGCCAACATCAGTACGCTACATTTCAGTATTGGTAATGTAATGTACTGCTGTTGGCTTATACATAGGATTAAATCAGTGTGTAGAATAAAATAGTCATCAAAATTTCAATGATTGCAGTATATGTTTAATGTTCCAACCACATATTGCAATGCACATTGTCTGCAATCTGATGTTTGCTAAATACTTTATTTCATTTTGTAAATTTAATTGAAATAATTTCTGATTTTAAATTAAATCAGCGTTAGTAGTGGAAGGTTATAACTTCAATTTGAAAATCTACCTATTTTTGCAATTAATTACTATCAAACTAGTCATCTATAGTTTGCTCCCAATAACTGAAAGTTGTAGGAATCAAGCAACAACTTATGCAACTAAAAATTTCTACAACTTCTATTCTTTACAACTGAAATTTTTGATGATAGTAAACGCTATTTTTATCACAATAGTCTTAGTATTGGGATTAAAGTAGCGCGCGGAATATAACATAATAAATTAAATAAAATCTCATAAACGAAACTAGATTCAGGCCCCTGTGAATTGTAATTCAACCTACTGCTGAATTCCAGAATCAAAAATGTTCCGACAGGGTACAAAAAATACATAAACTCCCCATTGGAATCTTTCCGTAAAATTATATTTTTAAACTTACGGGCATAATAACGTTTAATAAATCGATCTTTATTTTAGATTTACATCTAAATCAAATGATACGAATAATGTAAAAATGTGTTACAAATGTTAATAGAAATTGTATAACAGCTCAAATGCTAGTTTGAGCCTGTTATAAAAATCGATTTATTTTTACGTGGCATATGCGTGCCGACGCACGCTTACATAACCACAACAACAAAAAATAAATCATGTTTCGAGGAGGTGGGTACGGAGGCGGCATTTGAATGCAATAAAGGAGGGAGCGCGGCCTACGTCGAATGGGAGCTGATTCCAGGCGAGTGGGGCGGCGACAAGGAAGGATTGGAGACCATAGTTGTTAGAGTAATTAGAAACGTAGAGTAATAGGGAATTATGGGAACGCAGTGGTAGAGAGGTGGGACGAGTGTTGTCTAAGAAATGTAGGTGGATGAACGATGGGGTGCCGACAGCGATGAGAAGAAAAGTTACGAGAAGAAGGCGGAGTTGTATGCGGATGTGTATGGTAGGCCAGGAGAGTTGAGCAAGATATGTGGATGTGCAGTCAAAGCGTCGAAGACGTATGATATCTCGAACGGCGGAGTTGATGATGCGTTGCAAGGGTAGGATGATGGATTTTGGAGAATTGGCGAAAAAGCTGAGGCAGTAATCGATTTTAGGGAACAAAAGCGATAAAAGAAGAGACGTACAGTAACGGAAGTCGATAAGCGGGCGGATATGGCGGATATGTATATATACATTATATATAATGTATATATTCTTTTCAAGCATATAAAATGTTGACTTATGAGTCAATAATAGAAGATTAAATACTTCAAACATTGCAGTCTTCATATCCTTTATATTATCAAGTTGATAATTGATCTTCTTATCGTGATTTTCGAGTTGACGACTTGCTTCGCAACGAAGCAAGTTGCGTCACCTCGAACGTAATGAAAGCTGATTTTTATTTTTAAATTATTGCAACTTTTGTTTAGCGTGAAAGATCAAAATCAAACTCGTTGCAGGAGGAAAATCAAATATTAAAGGTTGAAATATCTAACCAACTTAACGAGTTAATTTGGCGCTGCAGTGAATTTAACAATTTGAAGGTATAGATAATCACGCCATATAATATTTTAAATAGTCCATACTATGTAAATTTATATATATATATATATATATATATATATATATATATATATATATATATATATATATATATATATATTATTGGGGAAGATATATTGATGATATACTAATGATTATATATAAAGCAACATGTGCTACTCTTAATGTTGTTTACTTAGCTGAAAGTGGACATTGTTAAGTTCAATATATCGTAGAAACAGGAAGAAGCTGAAGTTCCAGGCTAAACAACAGACGAGCGGATATTAAAACTAAAATGAAGGTTAAGCACAGCAATCAAGAAATCCTGTGCAACACAAGTGCTGATTGTTTAGTGAATCACATTGTGGAAAAACACGCAGGATTAGATGATACTAATTACACCATAATCGGTAGCGGGTATGAAACAACGAATGTACGAAAAAAAAGCAGAATCGAAATGGCAAGCCCAAATAATGACTGATTATAGCAATGGTTTAAATAAAAACACAATTTGCCATTGGTACGACAATGTGTAATAATCCGTATGGATTCTTTCACGGATATTTTTGTTGTATATAATTTTTGTTCGCGTGCATACAGATGATTTAAATTGTAATTTTTTTATTGTTCGTGTGTTGAAAAAGGCTTTAAAGGCGAAACTAGTCAATGCATTCATTTTATTTCTTTCAAACAGCCAGTTTACATATCTTATATATAAGCTATGTAAACCGGCTGTTTGAAAGAAATAAAATGAATTTATTGACTAGTTTCGCCATTAAAGCCTTTTTCAAAACACGAACAATAAACTTTTTTTCACCTTAAAAAAGTTTGAGATCTAATAAACATACAACACATTTTTAGATTTTTTCAGAAGCCGCAAGGCGAAACGTAAATTGAAGAATTAATCTTTGTTTTTTGTTGGTAAAAACCAATAATCATATTTCGAATATATTTTGGTCATAGCGTGATCCCAACCGGAAGAAGCTTATAAATTGATTTTAATTTATGCTTGCAATATATATGTATATATATTGGGTAGGTGTTTAAATCGAGCATATTCTTTAGCCTGCAAACTCTCGTCACTCCTAGACGGTCATGTGATAGCCGGTAGCCATCGTCAGTAAGATGAACTATCGCACGCCGTTTCGGATACCTCTGTGACATTGTGAAAATGCATTTCCGACATCTAGCTAAAATTGTTGGTGACGTTAGCTTTTAAATCCTACAATTTGCAATGCAGGCCATCATTAACAATTAGAGGATCAAACTTTCGGATGCTTGACTGTAAGAAACCGAGATTGAGTGGATCAATTCTTTCTATGTAAGCTTTAATGTTTTATTTGAGAATAGGTATTGCTTGAGATTGCGATTAGCAATTCTTTCCATATGTCGTGGTAGGTGTTTGAATCGAGCATATTTTTCAGCCTGCAAACTCTTGTCACTCCTAGACGGTCATGTGATAGCCGGCAGCCACTGTCAGTAAGATGATTTATCGCACGCCGTTTCGGCTGCCTCTGTGACATTGTGAAAATGCATTTCCGACATCTAGCTTAAATTGTTGGTGGCGTTAGCTCTTAAATCTCACAATTTCCAATGCAGACCATCATTAACCACCATAAGATCAAACTTTCGAATGATTAACTGTAAGAAACCGAGATTGAGTGGATCAATTCTTTTTATGTAAGCTTTAATGTTTCATTTGAATCGATGCTCGAGATTGCGATTATCAATTCTATCTATATGTCTGGCTAGGTGTTTGAATCGAGCATATTATTCAGCCTGCAAACTCTCGTCACTCCTAGACGGTTATGAGTACTGCCGGTGAGATATCATTCTTAGACTTGTTGATAAATAAAATAAATAATAACATCACGACCGAAGTATATAGGAAGCCTAATATACCCTGATGTCCAACAAATTGGAATACGCATGTACGCACTAACTACAAAATTATGGCCGCTAAAGCGCTTTATGATAGGACTGTTAGTAGAGCTTTTCCTATTGGGTAATACGTTAAGCAATTAGCCGTTGTCTCAAGAATATAATGAATATCAATTATTTGAAAGCAGGCACGAGTGAGAATCAAGCATTCATACCTGCGGAATTCGTCAGTGACGTATAATTTCTTAAAAACAGCATTCATTTAGTATATTCTTATACTATTTAAAGAAAGCTTTTATAGCCTTACAATTTAAGAACAAACCTAAATATGAGTCGACTAAGTCACTTATGAAGTCCCATGTCTGAATTATCCAGCTAAATATTTTAGACAAACAAAACAAGGATTGACAACGAGAATAAAGCAACATAAATATAATTTTTTAAAGTGTGATACTTCATCAGCCTTAGTTAATAATTGGCTGAATCATAATCACGAACTTGATTTTATAAGTTCTAAGGTATTGGAAAATGAAGACAGTCTATCCAGACGCTGGATAAGAGAAAGTATACACATTCATGGTTATTCTAACACAATGGATGGTAATAAGGACAATTGGAAGTTTGCTATCTCTACTAGCACTACAACATTGGTAGAGTTCTCATTGTTGGTTTCTTCCGTTTTTATTGCATAAATACATCATTTTTTATGTCAAAACATAAAACTTGAAAAGGACTATTGCAAAAGACGGAAATTTGTAAACAATAATTTTCTTTTTTTATTCCTCTCGATGTTTAAACGCTTTGAACAATTTGAGAGTACATCGAACATATCATTGGATAATATTATTAATTAATAATATTATTAATATTATTAATTCGATTGTATGTGTACTTTATTAATATAACCAACTATGTTTAGCATGAACTTTCTGAGTGCCGAAAGCGTAACGATGCAAGTTGCGTAACCTCGAACGTAATGAAATTTGATTTTAATTTTTTATATTATTACTTTTCTGTCGTTTAGAAAGATTCATTTGAAGATGCATTTTTGGAAGCAGTCAATGTAAGGCGAGATATTTGATAATCTTAATTTACTTATATCCCACGATAATCTTAATTTACTTTTAAAATATTTGTTCACGCTGAAGTACTATAACTGCGGAACTTTAGGCAATCACTTTGAAATGACATGTAGTTCAATATTGGATGCTATTAGTCGTTCCTTTAATGTGTCCCTTAAATAGTTCCATATTCAATCATATATCAATAGAAAATTATTTACGTGAAAGAAACGTTTTTCCCTACATAAAACCCTTAATCCATCAATGCATGACTTTTCAGTAACCATATCTGATTGAAATGTCTTTATTGGCATTGTCTTGTGTTTGAAAATTACGATTCGTGGAAGCTTTTCTTTATTGTATAAGAGCACGCAAGAACAACCGTAAAAATATAGATTTTGCAACTGTTTTCTTTATTGATTTATTCATATAAATCTCAAAGGTGATAGAAAATCCTTCATATTCACAATACTTTCTAGTGATATGCTTTTTCGTTATTCATCTTTCTATAATACTCTTGAACGATGTCAATATTCTACTCGTGGTGAGTAGGGAGTAGGTGAATGACACTTGTTCTATCTTGAATCGATATATGGCGACTGTACAAAGAGTTACTACTTTTAAAGTCATCGATTCCCATCTCATCTGTAATCGATCCTACTTTAATTTAAATTCCAACCGTTGAAATTTATCTTCATACTGAACCCCTCTGTAAACTGATATATCTCTAAACATCATCCTTTAGCTGATAAAATATGACATTTATTTTTCTGAAACTCTTATTTCCTGTATTCAATCAGGAAGATTCAGCCTTCCGCTTTCTTCATTTTCCGTACAATCGAGTCATCTATTCCAAATCCTATTTCGGGAAAGTTCCCTGTTCTCGTCGTTTTTCAACCATGGACTCAATAACTTTAAATTATATGACATCAGCTCTGTTTCTCTTTTACAATCTCAATTGCTTCAGTTTAAAATCTATTTTGTATGAAAATCGTTTAGTGTTTGCTATATAATCTTAAAAAATTTACTGTTTTCTAAAATAAAATGAAAAAAAAGTTTAAATATAAAGTTCTCCGGGTTATAAGATGCGTCTTGTTATTTTAATACGAAATTATTTCAAACGATGTGTGTTATAAGCCGAAATTATTGTAATGTAACAGCAGCTAAAGATTAAACAACAGCATTAAATTTTATTCAAATTTAAATTGGCAAACTGAAATTCGAGTAAAAATATTTAATTGCCACTTTATTCTAGTTTGACGTAATTGTATTTAGCAACTAAATGCAAAGGACGTAACGCTGCAACTGTATGAGCAGAAGTTAAAATCCGCAATTTACGATGTCCATCAAGCAAGTTTAACAATTTTAGATCTAAATACCACTTTACACAGTAAGTAACTGTTTTTTATGTATTTTAAAGTCATCTCAATGACAATCTGGATGATCACAAATCATTATTAAAATATAAATTATTATTAAATATAAATCTACTATTCTATAGGTCTCTTAAAAAGTATAAATTCCCCTACTTTGACAACGTTTAAACGTAAGTCGTTTATCTTTATCTTATACTTCATTGTAGGTATTTCCTGTCTTTTGTGTGTCGAGGTTTTGATACCTAATTTTTCTATAAATCTTAAAATTTTATGTAAGATTGACTTTTTACGTAAAACCCAAACGAATATTTTGAATATATGTGTTCAAAGTAAAGTTTTCTTTCAGATCATATTATCTTATTATGGCATGAATCCTATTTATAAAAACATATTAGAACCCTTTTTAAATTGTCAATTTGAGTTTTTACAAAATTTGAGTTATGACTTCAGAGTTGCTGGCTATTTGGAAGGTGAAACACATTCCATTCTGCGCAAGTGACTTGACATTCCATGTACTGAGATATATTCAAATACATATTGTGATTTTGAACTGCTCGTATTGTTTTTGTCTGTGAATCTAAGTGTAAACACGTTATCCAAATGCAACTTATTCTTCATGCGTTAGTCGTCCGTCGTTTAAAGACAATTTTGCTTGGTACACTTTTTCATTTGAGCGATCAGTTTTTCACAATTCTGTATCATCGTCGTTGGTTTGATAATTTGTTCGTTTGTTATTTGATCGTCCAAGTTTAAGCTTAAAAAATTAATTTCGACCCGCATGCGCTTACAAGCGGGTCGCGTTTTAAAGTGCAAGATCCATTACCTACGAGCTAGTCCTTCGACTTGGACCAGTTGATTAGATTTCTCCTGCTTTTAAAAGAAATCTTTAATAATCCTTGGTAAACATAAAAAACAAGCGGGACTTTTCCGTACACTTTGTGTATACATCATGTCTGTGCTACAAACTCTTTCAAAATTATTGGTGATGCTTTATCTTATCTTTTTTGACTGATTTCAAATAAAAAGGCTATTGCTTTCCTTTATAAATTCGGAATGCCAATCGATGTGTGGTGCCATGTCGTCGTTTTTACTCATACACTCCTAATGTCTCATATTGTATACGGATTTTTATGTTTCCATTGTGAATTCGAAAAATAATCAACAGACGTAAGCGCTTTTCCCTATTTCAGTTTGTTATCCTTGATTTACGATTACCGGCAGTTTATTTAAATCATTTCAGATATTGCTTTTTTTTGCTAATTTCGACCTTTTTTAGATCGAGATATACAAATAAATAAGATTAGGAGATCATCAAAAATACTCAAAGCTGATAAATGGTAAGTTTTGTATATACTTGCTTCTATAGAAATCGATTCGCTTTTTTAAGAATTTATCTAATTATTATGAATATAATTACAGATTTTTAATATGAAATAAAATTATTTCTATTTTTTGAAAATTTGAAATTTTTAAAATAAACTATTTAAGCATTTATCTAATAATGAAATTTATTAGATAATGACATTAATATTATAAATATTAGCAATAATAAACTTTATGACATTTATTAATAATGGAATTTTATGTTATCTAATGATAACATTTATCTAATAATGGAATTTTTTATTTTCTTTAAACATTTAAATTAATATTTAAATAATAAACATTTATCAATAATTAGTAATCTTCAGATGTCATAGAAATCATTCATGTAGGAATTAGCAATCAATATGCAATTTTTTTTTCGAATTTTTTGATTGATAATTTTTTTGAAAAATATTTCTTGAATTAATCAAAAATTTACATTTATTAATTTAATAGAGTTTAACCATATTTGAAGCGAATTAATTGATTCAAATAATTTAATTAAAATACTTTGCTTCGAATAACTTGATTCAAATAATTTTATTAAAATAATTTAATTCAAATAACTTGATTAAAAAATTTGATTCAAATTATTAAATTCAAGTAACTAGATTCAAATAATTTGATTTAAATAACCCAATTCAAATAATTTGACGTAAATACTTTGCTTTAAATAATTATATTCAATTATTAAATTCTATTATTTTTTCTGTGTTTTGGTATTTAATGATGTGGTCACTAAAAGTGACTTTTAAATACCGTAGTCTAATATATTTTCATATAATTTAATAAGAAATATTTCTTAATTAGAGAAAGATTGAAAGGCATTATATTTACTTTGTAAATTGAAAATTATCTAATAAATTCACAGCTAATTTGTTTTACAATTTTTTATTTTATAATCCATATTTTATGATAATATATATTTTATTATGATATATAATGTAAATACTTATTTTTTAATATCTTTTCAACGATGTGATTTATAACCTGACAGTATATTAGTTGTGAATTTAAATTACGTGTGGTATTTCAATTCAACACTATTCTCGAAAACCAACTGCTCAAAAGTAGGGCACATGTAATTCAGTAATTTTATATAATTTAAATTGTTGCTATACAACCCAAACTATATATCTAAAGTTATTGTTTGTATATGTAGGTGCCAAACAGAATCAATTGTCTACAAACCAAAAGAATTGCTTAAAGTAAGTATTTTGTATCATTCACCTGTCTTATAAGACAGTTCTGTTAATTTCATTTGTTTTTAACAAGTTTTAATTCTATTGAATTTTTATTATTTTTACATAAAACAGCTTTTGAATTTTTGTGATTCATTATTCTCAATTTTGAGATCTAAGTTTTGATTAACTGATACTCTTTACTCATTGTGTGTTCGTATATTTTATATGTATACAGTGAATATCCTTTTTATATAATGTTGAATTTATTGTATAATAAAAGCTGATATGATTATCATTACTTTTAGCTAACTGTATTATTTAGTTATATATAACTAAATAATAGATATATATTAATAATAATAGTAGTAATAGATAATAATAGATATATATTTTAGATATATACAAATCGATATGTATATCTTTATTTTTCATTGTTCTACACAAGAACAAATCATTTCATTAACTGGATTATTGATTTATGGTAATAATAATTGCTGCTTATAGCAATTAGTATTCAGAAGTCATAAATTTGTAATCCGAAACTAATTAAATAGTTTCGGATGTACATCCTTCTTCAGAATGTATTTGTTTGCTTCTCAAAAGACAGAAACAAACAAATCATTCGGAAGATGCATTTTTATCCGAAACTGTTTAATTGTATATTTATTCAAAGAAAAAAAATCGCCTTCAATCATTTAAATTTCCTATCACTAAATCTATCAATCTCTTTGGAAAAAATACTCCAATATTAATTTGATGTCAATTGACATTCTTGTTAGAGAGATATTTGTTGGTGTATACAAATCACTTGATAATTTCTGTTTCAATTTAGCGTAATCGATCGATAAGCGCAAACATAAAACGTTCACTTGATCAACGATTATTAACAATATTAAGAGGTAATTAAAGATATATGTGAATAGTTTTTATTCACATTTTTGTTATTGCTTAACTCCAATTTTTGGCCACTGTCGAAAAAATACTTTAATAAATTATTATTAATTATTATAAATTAGTAATAATTCTTGCATTATAATTATTAATTATAATTTATTAATTATATTATTGATTTTTCTTATATTTCAATAATTCAAAGATTCCAGACAAAGGATCTATTAATATTTTTCTTAATTAATAATATAATATTCATAATTATATTAATATTAATTCCTTTTATTTAATAGTAATGTTAATAATTCTTATTATTATTCTTTTAATATTCGTATTAATATTTGTCGCTAATAGATACTGTCAATATCATTGTACACAGATATTGTTTCTAGATAATCACCATTTCGTTATTACTAAATTAATATAATTAATTGGTTTTTACTGTTCACGTTTTCATTGGCTACGATTTTTTTTGATAAAAGTTCTTTTTCGTGCAGATTCTGAAATTGCATTTTTGATTGTTATTTTTAGAATATATCGAGATCGTAAACTTACAGGACATGTTCGAAATCTTACCAGCAAATGAAGAACAATTATTGACTAATTTTTTGGAATGCCTTTTTAAGGAATCAATTAAAGTGGCATGTGATTTGTTTAATTACAATTGTATACATTAGTTTACATCATCCCCTCTTGATGATTTAAAAAAAAACGAAGAAACGGTAACCATTAGAATTGTTTGCTTCTGCTGAATTTGGCAGCGACCACGGTGAAATAAAATGTATAATTTTATTTATATTTTTTAATGCATTAATTGTCTAATGTTAAGATCGTTCGTATTTTTTAACTAAAGCACCTATACCAACTTCAAGAAATATTTGGATTATATATTTTTATATCATAAATATTCTTATTTTTATTATTCTATTTGTCATATTACAATACAAAAGATAACTTAATTTTCAAATATTATTTTGTCAAATGTTAAGATCATTTGTATTTTTTTAACTAAAGTACCTATACCAACTTCAAAAGATAATCTTTTTATTTAATTTGTCTTATTACAATACAAAAGATAACTTAATTTTCAAATAGTATTTTGTCAAATGTTAAGATCATTTGTATTTTTTTAACTAAAGTACCTATACCAACTTCAAAAGATAATCTTTTTATTTAATTTGTCTTATTACAATACAAAAGATAACTTAATTTTTAAATAGTATTTTGTCAAATGTTAAGATCATTTGTATTTTTTTAACTAAAGTACCTATACCAACTTCAAAAGATAATCTTTTTATTTAATTTGTCTTATTACAATACAAAAGATAACTTAATTTTCAAATAGTATTTTGTCAAATGTTAAGATCATTTGTATTTTTTTAACTAAAGTACCTATACCAACTTCAAAAGATAATCTTTTTATTTAATTTGTCTTATTACAATACAAAAGATAACTTAATTTTCAAATATTATTTTGTCAAATGTTAAGATCATTTGTATTTTTTTAACTAAAGTACCTATACCAACTTCAAAAGATAATCTTTTTATTTAATTTGTCTTATTACAATACAAAAGATAACTTAATTTTCAAATATTATTTTGTCAAATGTTAAGATCATTTGTATTTTTTTAACTAAAGTACCTATACCAACTTCAAAAGATAATCTTTTTATTTAATTTGTCTTATTACAATACAAAAGATAACTTAATTTTCAAATATTATTTTGTCAAATGTTAAGATCATTTGTATTTTTTTAACTAAAGTACCTATACCAACTTCAAAAGATAATCTTTTTATTTAATTTGTCTTATTACAATACAAAGATAACTTAATTTTCAAATATTATTTTGTCAAATGTTAAGATCATTTGTATTTTTTTAACTAAAGTACCTATACCAACTTCAAAAGATAATCTTTTTATTTAATTTGTCTTATTACAATACAAAAGATAACTTAATTTTCAAATAGTATTTTGTCAAATGTTAAGATCATTTGTATTTTTTTAACTAAAGTACCTATACCAACTTCAAAAGATAATCTTTTTATTTAATTTGTCTTATTACAATACAAAAGATAACTTAATTTTCAAATAGTATTTTGTCAAATGTTAAGATCATTTGTATTTTTTTAACTAAAGTACCTATACCAACTTCAAAAGATAATCTTTTTATTTAATTTGTCTTATTACAATACAAAAGATAACTTAATTTCCAAATAGTATTTTGTCAAATGTTAAGATCATTTGTATTTTTTTAACTAAAGTACCTATACCAACTTCAAAAGATAATCTTTTTATTTAATTTGTCTTATTACAATACAAAAGATAACTTAATTTCCAAATAGTATTTTGTCAAATGTTAAGATCATTTGTATTTTTTTAACTAAAGTACCTATACCAACTTCAAAAGATAATCTTTTTATTTAATTTGTCTTATTACAATACAAAAGATAACTTAATTTTCAAATAGTATTTTGTCAAATGTTAAGATCATTTGTATTTTTTTAACTAAAGTACCTATACCAACTTCAAAAGATAATCTTTTTATTTAATTTGTCTTATTACAATACAAAAGATAACTTAATTTTCAAATAGTATTTTGTCAAATGTTAAGATCATTTGTATTTTTTTAACTAAAGTACCTATACCAACTTCAAAAGATAATCTTTTTATTTAATTTGTCTTATTACAATACAAAAGATAACTTAATTTTCAAATATTTTTTTTTCAAATCAAAATAAAACATTCTTTCCTCTTGTATCGATTTTGATTATATATTTGATGAAATTTTGCCTTTTAATAATATTTTTTATTTCTTCAACCTTCCTTTATTCTAAGAATAATTATGGTTTTAATAAATATAGCGACTTTTATATTTTATAAAAATCTAAAAGATTTGAAAATTCTACTACTCTTTTTGTTTTTTATATCGTTTCAAATTATCTTAATTTGTTTTGTCGTTTAGATAAGAATGCAGAATCACTTACGGAGTATTCCGGATTGTACATTTGTTGATTATCTTTTAGAATGTATTATCTCTGTAAGTTATATAAGGATATTTGGATCATATCTCATTATAACCTTATTATAGCAATACAGAAGTTGTATGGATGATTTAAAGCATTTAGAATACGAAATGATGCGTCAGTCGTCGAGAGTTAAATGTGTGATGACTGCTGTTAAACAAAAAGTGTTTAAATCTAAAGGATCTTCGACGACAGATGGTGTATGTCGTTTGATTTTACTTTTCCACTATTTTAGAAAATACTAGATTGATTTCAAATATATATATTCAAAATTCAATATATATTCAATATATATGTTCACAATTCATAATATAGACAAATAACTTTTTTGATACTAGATAGCATATTTTTATTCCAAATCTGACTACATTACAACAAATTGTATTTTTTATTTCATTTGATACATTCATTTGCATGTTGCTAAAATTTTATGTAAAAATTGTAAACGAGTTAAGATGAAAATCCTTATATGTCAAAGCATTGTTTTGAAAACGCGGAATAAATATTTTAAATCACCAAATTAAATTACGTGACGGGGTTTTCTTTGAGTGAAAGAAATCCCCATCTGGTGCGCCTCTAAGGCATCTGGGCTATCTCGGGATTAGTCTTCTTTTCTTGAGACGTCCTTTAGAGCAATGGATAAAGTTTCTTAAGCTTCTTGTCTCTCGTTTACCTAGCATAGTGGTCCTCTACTGGGCTCTTCGTGTGGGTGAAAGACCCCGGGTGGTTCAGTTGTAGAACGGCGTGTTGGATTGGCTGGAAGGCTCAGATCCCTCTGGATTTGAGCCAAGTCTGACTACATTACATCAAATTGTATTTTTTTTATTTCATTTGATACATTCATTCGCATGTTGCTAAAATTTTATGTAAAAATTGTAAACGAATTAAGATGGAAATCCTTATATGTCAAAGCATTGTTTTGAAAACGCGGAATAAATATTTTAATCACCAAATTAAATTACGTTTACCAATTTAGTATTCCTGTATATATACATTAAGCTTTTTATTATTCAACGATTTTATTCCTGTGTAATTTACGTTTTCTCGTATATTTTTACAGAAACTTTTCATAATTATTTGATTACTTTAAAGTTATAAAATTAATTTCAAATATTTCTTTTAGTTTTTTTATTAAATAGTTTAAAATTCGTGCATATTCGGTTATCTGTTCTTACCGCGTCTCTAATCCTGCGTGGATAAGATATATGGATATAACTCTTACCCATATTCGCCATATGGATATGGTGAATCCTTGATGATTTGCCATAAATCTGTAGAATATTTATTGTATTAAACGATGAGCATTCATGTCATTTCATTTTCGTAATATTTTCGTTCGTACATAATTTTAAATACTTATGGCTTAAATTGAGCAATAATCATTGTGATATTATTTAAATTATTTTATCTGAAAATTTAAAATGTCATCTTCAATCAGTGGTCGTTTTAAATTATCCTGTTAAAAAATGTAGTTATTTAGATGCCTATAAAATATCAATTGAACCTGTTCTTTTTGAAATATCAAGTGAACCTGTTTGTTTTGAAATACCAAGTGAACCTGTTCTATTTGAAATATCAATTGAACCTGTTCTATTTGAAATATCAAGTGAACCTGTTCTATTTGAAATATTAAGTGAACCTGTTCTATTGAAAAAATATAAATTGTGTTTTAACAAATTATTATTTGTATTATGCCATCAGCAGCTAGCGAAATATAAAATAAATTGATGTTCTTACATAGCACTAATTTTTATAACGCGTATTTAAATTTGAAAAAATACTAAATTTTACCTTGAAGTATCAGATGCAGAAATAAGTTTAAGTAGTTATATATTTTGTTTTAAAATTAAAAACGCTACGTAGATAGTGTTTTATTGAAATTTAAAACTGTTAATGATAAAAATAGAATAATTCAAAATTTTGATCTGAAAAGATTTCGTCCGAATTAGCGCAAACGTGCAGTTTGATTTCTATATAGTAAAAATTACTTTTCCTACCCCACAATTGACTTGTATGCTTACAACATCTGTACCTTCTATTGACAATTTCTACATGAAGCCCTAACCCTCTTTAATATATAATAATTTATTTTACGTCGCGAATGTGTGGCAGCTGCACGCTTACAAGTTTACTAACAAACCAAAAAATGAAGAAATCGAACAGATAAATTGTTTAAATTGGATCGGATATGGCGTTGGAAGCACGGCAGGGAGCGTGCTTGGCTTATATGAATGGGCAGCTGATTCCACCAGAGAGGAGCAGCCACCAGGGGAAGAAGAGTGGATTTAGGTGAGTTGGAAAATAGACTAAGACAATAATCGAGTCTAGAAAAAAGGAGAGAAGATATTAGAGTCAAACAAGAAGGGAAATCGATCAATCTACGAACTTGACGGAGATTGCGGAGTATCAAGGTAGATGAGCGTACTTTATATCTAACGAAATGTTTAAGTGAAAGTCGGTTGTCAAAAGTGAAGCCTAGGAAAACGAGATTATCAACAATAGGAAGAATTGTAAAATTTAATGATACGGAGGGAGGTTTTTCGCCGAAGCGTCGAGGAAAGATCTATATCATTTTTGATTTATTCGGATTCAGAGAAAGACGAAGGGAAGAAAGATAATTAAAATTTGAGGCAAGACAGTTGGAAGCGGAAACACTAAGAACATGAATACGATAAACAGGTGCATAATAATGTCATCAGCATTTTGCATAACATGGAAGTTAAATTTATGAGAAATCGAAGACAAATCACCAAGAAGAAGAGAGAGAAAAGCATAGGGCCTAATACGGAGCCTTGTGGAACACCGGACGGGATGGAAGAAGGAAGGGAGAGAGAAGAGTTAGAACAATCGCGAAAAGTACGGTTTGATAGATATGAAGAAAACCAAGCCACAGTGTGTAAAGAGAAGCCATAATCATGACGAAGACGATGGAGAAGAATCGAGTGATCCACAATGTCTCAAGCAGATGATGATTAAGCCATTGTGAACTTTAAAGCAAGATATTCCTGTAGAGTAATTAGAGCGAAAAGGCGGCTTGGAAGGGAATTAATAAGTTATGAAAAGGGATATACATTAACTTGATTGAGAACGAGACGCTGAAGGAATTTAGAGATGGTTGGGAGAAGTTATATAGGACGGTACGAAGATGGTAGTGAAGGGTCGAGAGATTGTTTTTAGAGGAGATCACGAATAGTGCGCATTTCCAGTTGGAAGGAAATGTATTCCTACGAATAGATAAGTTGAACAATGTGGTTCGGAAGGGTTAGATAGAGGAGCAGATATTTTTTAGCAAGGGAGCGGGAATTGAGTTGGAATGATAGTTTTCATTAGGTAATGACAGAAAAGCCGAAGAAACTTCGTCAGACGAAACGGGAAGAAGGTGGAATAGCTCTGGAAGGGAAGTATTTAAAGAGATGAGAGTATACAAGGGGCATATGGGTAGAAAGGAAATTAAATTAGATAGCTTATGTTGCAGATAAGAAGAAAATTCATCAGGATTTATGTTACAAGGGGTGGATGATCGTAAAAGAATTGAGTTTTAGATTTTCCAAGGAGATTTAGAGTTGGAAGAGGACTCGAGTTGATTTCGCCAAAAGAGAGTACGTTTAGTTCGCATAAGAATGAGATGGGAACAGTGGAGAGAAAGATATGAAGCACGGATATTTGGAATGAGTGTGTTTGGAGAACGTTTTAGAAAACGATTTAACATACGAAAAGAGTGACGGCTTCGACGATTAGAAAGACAACAGTCGGAATCAACAAGTTTGCGTGGGGCTTGTTTTATGTAATTTACAATTTAAATCAGAAAAAAGGTTAGCTAGATTGATAGAGTCAGAGTCATCCGGGTTATCAAGACGAATTTTAAAGTCACTGAGAACAAAGAAAAGAGTATAAGGCAATGAACAGTTAGAAAGAAGATCTGCAAGCTCGTTAAATAATATACGTGAAAGGTTAGCTTAGCCTGAACGGTGTATAATCACAAGTTTGAGAGGTAAAGGAGTTGATGATCTGCATATGAACAATTTGAACGAAGTGGAAACGGATATTAGCATTTTACGTAGAGATATTGAGTGATGTGCAATTGCAACAAATCGTTATGGCTAGAATCAGATGTTTTGCTCCCCAAACGATATCAATCGGTGTCGACTGATAGAAAACCATATTGTAGATAGTAAGGTTGGGACCATTTTTTAAATCAAATTTTCCATGTCATATACGTGCTTCTCCAGGATACAAATTGTTTAGATATAATAAAATATATATAATATAAAAAATCTTGAAGAAACTTGTATGTGACGAGTGAAAATTTGATTTAATAAACGTCTAATCTTCGTGTCTACAACTAATAAAGTGTGAACTTTTTGAAACAACAGAAATAAAGGCAAGTAAATGAAATTTAAAAACAGCTGAAATATATTTAGAGAAAATAAAGTGTCAAATGTATTACCAGCAACTAAACAAGTTCTATTGCTATCAAATTTAGGTATCTATTCCAAAAGATGTGGACAAGTCAGCATATGGATTTGCTCGATATTTTGAACAAAAGACGAGATACTTAAGACATGTTAGTTTAGCGAAAATATTTCTTTTAACTTTTACATCTTTTGGATTTTAGCTCTTAAAAATATCCTTGAGTGGGCAATTTCAAACATTTCATAGTTTGGACACTGTTTTTGAGGCTATTAATCTGGATAATCCGAAATTCAGTTTTGTTGACGTCATTTTCGTTGCACCACTTAGCAAAATTGTTACCGAGTATATTGGTTTGCAAAGATCTGTTCGTTCTCTCGTTCATGGTATTAACAGTGGATCTTTAAATGTATGTATTTCTTGATATTAAAAGTAATTTCAAATTTATGTCGACTTATTGCAAAAATGAAATAAAATTTTAGGTATTCTTCAATCGTTTAGTTTTTATGATATTTATTTGGTAAAATTAATACTTTTAAATAGTATCTTATTTCAGTATTAATCTCTGTTGCCGTGTAGTATTTGTAAATAGTTAAAGAGGAGTTTACGATGTCATAATGCATTTTATTGAAAAATGAGACAATTCAATATTTCAGTAAAAAGTTGTCTCGTTGTTTTATTACGGCTGCATTTGTTTTTAGCCTAATCATTCTATCGAACGAGGAAGTGATTTTGTGTTAACGGCATCACCAAATAATTGTTTGGCTCCTATTGACAGCGTTGTTAAATATCTGAGGAAATCAGAAGATCATTTGTTATCGTGTTTGAAGCAGGAAAGCCAAAATAACAAAACTCTATTGGAAGAGATCGATAAATTGAAAACGAACATATCTGATTTGGAACGCAAATTGGCCGAGTCTATACCAGTAGATGTTTTTGAATCTGTTACAATTAAAAGGTTCAGACAGTCGTTTTATATTTAATTGAACACTAATATTTCATATATTTTACTTTAACTGCTGAGTATGCAGAGATACAAAACGGAAATTAAGGTATAAATAAGTAATAATAAAAATATAATAATATATTCAGAGATTAATCAGTCTCGGAATAGAGCTGTCTTGTTGTATTGGGGAGGTCAATAGTTTGATAACATTTAGATAGATGATTGGTCTTAAGTATTTGAAAGGCATAAATGTTATTTGAATAGACATTTCAATGGAGATAAATGTACAACTTATATGTTGAAGCATAGGTTTCCAGATAATTTTAAGCGCAACTCATTTTACTCATTATATAATCAATAATACAGACTATGTAGTTTAAAAAGTTTATCTTTTGATATAAGGTAACCGTATTTAAATCAATCAGATGTCATTAGAGTAAGGCTTTTTTTTATCTTCGGTTATAATAAAACATTCAGTCTTTTTTATTGGGGTTAGCTTATCATATGAGCGCAACTGATCGTGAGTATTACTGAAACTGTCTATCAATATGTACTATGAGACAACATTGTCTGATTCTAATATTTAAAATCCAAAGCTTGTAAGTATTACTTTAATTTATACAAGGAATTTATATTATAGCTAAGAAATATATATTTTTTATACCGTCAGACGGATAATTTCATAATGATTACAAGCATATCCAAGTAAATTTTAACCGGTAAATTGATTTATTCTTAACAACATTATTAGTTTTAATCATTCAGCAAAGTTAGGATAATTTGTTAATTACAATATATTTCCAGCAGATATTTTGCAATACATTGTTAATAAAAATATGTTTTTAAGTTTCATTGTTTAAGAGTTTATTAATTTATTTATCTACTGTTTGAAATTTAGCAAGAAGACACCGTCTGCAAGTAAAGGTCTGGTGCTTCGTCGATATAGTGGATTGAATTCTGATCTACAAGACAACCTAAAGGCGGTACAATTTTCAAAGTCATTTTTTCAACAAGAAATTGACATGATTCATAAGGAATTTCTGTGCCAACAAGGTGTTGATTTTCGTTCAGGTAATGCTTTCTGCACTTTTCACGATAATACGCAGCTTTTCATGCAAAATTATCGGTTATTCGAATTGTAGAATTTTCGTATATAGCAAAGTTGAAAATGCTCCTTTGCATCATAAATTGAGTTTAGCTAAATTGATCCTTTTTGAAATACAATAATTATTAAAAGATAAATCTTGTTGGAAAAATAAAGAGGGCATGACTGTAATAAGTTAGAATTTGTTGAATGAATTCCTAAATTTCTATCAGCTAAAAATGTATTTATTTGATTTATTTATAATTAATTTAATGTTAATTTTATATTTTGTAATAAACCAAACATTTTCACATGTACAGTGAATTGGCGTAAGAATAAATGTGGGCTCATAAATAAACAAGGAATATGCCTTTATAACTCAGAATTAATCATGAAGAGATTAATTCTTATACAATGCATCAAAATTAAGATTAAAGATCATCTGATGGTTGCTATGTTATAAAGTGTCGATTACTATTCCTCGACTCAACCTAACCACTGGGCCAAATACGTATTAATGACGTATTTCCTTTGATTAAATTCGATTATCTGATGTATCTTATTCTAATACAGAGTATATTGTTTATTATCCATCCAAAATTATTTAACTCTTAACCGTTTAAATTTATTTTTAATAATAATTTGTTGATTCTGATGACCTCTATAACCTTCTCCGAATACATCGTATATTATTTATTATTAAATGTTCATATTTTCTGTTTGATAGTATTTTTATAGTAATCTAGTTTAAAATATGCATCTATTAAATTTTTTAAATTATTTTGAAGAAAACCAATATCATTACAAATTTTTACAATTCTTAAAATTTCATTATTTAACGTATTATATTATATGGTATGCATTAAATATATTAAATATTTCATCCTTACGATATAAATTAAAAGTAGTTTTAATTGATACTAATTTAATGTTCATATCTGGATATATGCTATAAGGTGTCGTCCCTAATTCATCGACCCAACATAGCAGCGTGGCCGTACACGTGCCAATAACGTATTTCATCTGATAAAATTTGATTATATAGTATCCGATTCTAATACAAAGTATATTATTTATTATCCATACAAATTTTCCTTATTAGAGTTCAAATTTAGATTTAATATTATTGTGTTGATTTATATATTTTACTATTTTCTGCTTGATGTTATTTTTATAGTAACCTAGTTTAAAATATGTATCTATTAAATTATTTAAATGATTTTGAAGAAAGCCAATATCATTACATATTGTTGCAATTCTTAAAATTTCATTATTTAATGTATTATATTTTATATTATATGGTATGCATGAATGTTCATGCAAAAATATGTTTCTTGTAAATTTAAATATGTCATCTTTACGATATAAATTAATAATTGTTTTAGTTAATGTTAATTTAATGCTCATATCTAGATATAAACCTTCAATATCATCAATATTGGTTTTATTTAAAAATGGTCTACCTAGATAAATTTGTTTGCATATTGAATAAAAATTGAATGAATGCTCATGCAAAAATTATTGTAAATTTAAATATGTCATCTTTACGATATAAATTAAAAGTTTATAAGTTTAATTAAAAATTAAATTAAAATTTAATTTCTATTTTAATATTTAAATTATGTTAAAGAAAACCAATATAATTACATGTTATGGCAATTCTTAAATTTTCATTATTTAATGTATTATATTTTATATTATATGGTATGCATGAATGCTCATGCAAAAATATGTTTCTTGTATGCTTGTTTCATGAATGCTCATATACGATATAAATTAATATAAAATAATTAATATAATGTAATATTATTGTAATATTAATAATATAATATTATTGTGCTGATTTATATAATTTA
>WNNJ02001239.1:0-270260 GCA_012934845.2 Pomphorhynchus laevis | reverse complement strand
TATATATTATATTAATATTTAATAATATTAATAAATAATAATATTTATTTATTATAATATATTTTAATATTATTAATTTTTATATTCAAACTGAACTTGGAAGCAAAGAACGCCCCGCCATTAAATTATATTTTCAAAAATATTACGTGATTTATAGAATATCTACAATTTGAAGATTTACAAACACCCAGTAAATATTTTTTATTTACTAAAAATTGATGATGTGATATTTTTCCAAGTGATTGATGAATTGATTGGTGCTCGCTATCAATTTGCTTCGAAGTTCCTAACATCCTCATTACAAAAAAGTTCTTGTAAATGTAGCACGCAAAAATACTTAATTGCATCACATAATTTTTGACCTTTTCAAATATCCTTTTGTTTTTGAAACTAATTTCGTAATTTACAAGAAGGTAATAAAAATTAAAAAATAAAATAAATTATTTTTTAACTATGCATTCTATTTTCTTTCAATTAGAATGCTTGCATCTTTTGTTGTTAAAGTGCGAAACGTAAGTTAAAATCAATCATTTTCAAAATAATCGTTTAAAAAGTATAGACAATAGCAGAACTGCAAAGTCTACGTAAATGAAAGAGTAAAATTAAAAAAAATTAAAACAAAACATGAATGCTCGTTACAGCGTAGTTTTACCAGGAAATTTAAAATACATTGCCTGTACATTATCCGTATCGTATTACATTTCATGTTGCTTTACGAATAAGGAAATTCCGTCATTTAAATCCTTTTGGCTTTACGGTATCAATAAGTTATTCGGATTTGTTAATTTGGATTTAATATTGTACGCATTGTTTCTGTTCCTGTGTGAATGCTCTTTAATAATTATCGACCTTAATCAAACCGCAGCTGAACGATGGAACGTACATTGGTTATCTCTTATTCCTCAAAGCTGCGTTCTTATTCTCAGCATGATAGCAAATGCACTACTTTACTTTAAACATGATTATATTCAATTTCTACCTTTGCTATTAATGATTTTAGTCAACATTGTGATCTGCATAAAAATGATATTTCTGATTACTTATCAAATGAATTACAAAAATAATCGACTGATTAAAATGAACTTGGCACAGACTGTACGGAATTTGATGACTAACTGGATCGTTCTAAAAGACTACTGTAAGGAATACCCATCAATATCTCAAAAATTTGATTTTTTATTTATTTGTCGGTGCATAATTGAAATTTTAGCCATTACCTCCTTTATTTCCTCATTTTTAAAATTCTTTCTACATCCACTGGTAGCGGCAGTTAGATTTCCATCGTTTCCGTATATTGTATATTTCATGACGATTATTTTAAAATTAAATGGACTAGTTTGGGTACTGTGCGTAGCCTTATTTTATATAGTATATCAATCAATCTGTGGTCTGTCGGTAAGCCTAACAAAATGCCCAAATGCTCGACCATTCGAAGATTGGTGGAATTGTTCCACACTAAGCGAATTTTGGAGAACATGGAACCTTTCGGTTCATGAATTTATGATAAAAATTTATATTGGATTAATGCAATCATCGTTGAAGCTTTCTAGTATTCAGTCTTTAACTTGTACCTTTATGTTCTCAGGCGTTCTACACGAGCTTGCGTTGATTTTGTGTCTCGGATTGTATAGAACGCATGTATTTACAGCCGCGTTGTTAATACAAGGATTTGGTGATTTTCTATTCGTTTGGCTAAACAAACAAAGCCTTGTAATAAATAAAATTACAATGTCATTCGCTATGATTGGGGGTATAAGCTACTTGTTTTTTATATATAGCTAATACATTATTTGTTTTATACACGAACATTTTCATTTTCAACAAATTACAATCTCTAGTTTTCAATCGATGAAATTATAAGTTGTAATTAAAGCATTAAAATTGACCCGTATTATTATATGATATTAATGTTTTTGAATATTTTGTTTATGGTTTCTAACAAAAAATTATAGAATCGCAAAGTCAGTAATGACAAGTTATTAAAATTTTTGGGATATGTAAAATATATCCATAAAAATTATATATCTATTTAGTCAAAATATATCTATTTAGTCAATTCATGCAAAATTGATTTTTAATTTAAATTTAAATTTTAAATTTTAACTTGATAGAAATATAAATTATTTAAAATCTTATATAATTATTTATAATTTATAATCTTCATTTATATATAAAATACATAGATTTAGTTATTTGATCTGATTTATTGATTATTCTCCAAAATCTAAAAAATATATTATTATTTATTATCTAATCACAAACTAAAATTTAAAAATAATTAATGAATTGGTTTCGTGAATTGCAGGCCCATTTGCGGGAACCTTTTTTTCGTAAAAAATTATTATTTAATTACTTAATTTTGATTTAGCAATATTTTTAATTTATAAATTATATAAAATACTCAGTTAGCTGATCTGATTAATTTATTTTTATAATTTAAAGAATAAACTTTCATTTTACCTGATAATGCAGCATCTTCAAAATAGGATAGAAGTAGGATTTACTGTTTTGACAGAATTTCTCTAAAAACGGAAAGTTCAGTTACATATTATGGAAGAATATAAGTGAACATTGATTTTTTCGGCGTTTCATGTTTTGAAATTGTCATTTAACTTTAAAAAATTTTGATAATGTTTGTGAACATTGAATTGGTGTTAGAAAATTATCTTTTTAAGCATATCATTTCATGAATATTACTTGATATTGTCAGGTGCTCATTTCGTTTCATCTGCTCTTGATATCAAAATTACATGTTTTACATTATCAGAATTCACATAATCAAATTATATTTTTGATTTGCAAATAGCAACTGTGTCTTGGATAGGAAAACTAAGTGTATCGTAGATATTAAAACTTTAAGTTATTAACATTTGTGAAATTTGTGAAAAGTCATTATTCATTTGTAAAAAGTAATTTACAATTATTTCATAGACCTTTATAGTAACTTTCAATTTGTATTGTAATTAATGCTTCCTTAATATTTAAAATAATATGTAATTTATATTGGCTCAATAATGACTATTGAACTGCATACGTCTTACGCTATCTACAGAAGAATTCATGATTATAACTTAAAATTAACTTAATTTAACTTAATTAATATTAATTAATTATTAATTAATTATTAATTTTAACTTAATTAACTTATAATTTAATTTTAGATTAATTTACTATTCAGGATTATTGCTAACTACCCTCCTATCTAGCATCTTTAGCTCTGTACTCAGGTGTAACCTGTTCAAAACAGGTCATTTCTATGATGATATGATAAGAAATAACATTTTACATTCAAATCATAGAATGGCATCTAAATGTGTAACATATGCTCTATTTTATACGATACCTCGACTATGCAATTCAACAAATAAATTAAAAAGTTAATGTCATTTAAAATGTTTTAATTAAGTGATTGCTAGATTTTATTTTACTATTCGCTAAATTATTCATTTCGATGATCACCGTTTATTTATTTAAGGCGTACCATTATATTAATGGGTCCATGAAAATACTGGGTCATAAAAAGTCATTTTTAGCATTAAGATATTATGATTTTTAATTTATATAAATTACAAAATAGATAGTTTTAGTTTCTTAAAAGAAAGCTGATTCAAATCAATCATTGAATGCAGATTGAAACAACAAAATAGTGTATATAAAGACGGACCTTTATCTGCTACCAACTTAATAGTTGGTAGCGAAATTAGTTTTGAAAATATTGACTATTCGTAAATATCTGTTTAAAAGTAAATATTTTGAAAAGTTGAAGTTTGTTGAACTCAATTTTATCTATACAAAGTAAAGGTTTCAATTAATCGGTTAATAGTTGAAATGAATGTAATCTGTTAGACAGTAGATATTTTCATTTTAAAAGTTATAGTACAAAATATGTAGCTTTAGTTAAGTGGTTTCCATTATAACTATATAATATAAATATATAAAATATATTAATATATAATAAATTTTATATTATATATTTATATTAAATTAAAACTATACCATATAATTAAACATATTTAGTTAGACTAAATTTTATCGAAAGATTAAGTTAATATATAGTAAATATAAATTAATATATCAGTTAGTAGATTATTTCATTTAATTTCAGTTTTTATTTTATTATTCGCTAAATTGTTCATTCCGATGATCATCATTCCTTATTCATAAGTCACGAGGTAACGATCTGTTAAATAAACCACATTGTTCATATAGGGAGTTGTGTATCTAGTCCATCGACCTTTGTGTTGAAAATGGCTTAATATTTTTAGTTCTTGCTCGCGTAGAGAATAAATATCGAACTCAATAGCAGTAAGTATACGAACTTTGGTAATATATTCGATATTGTCGGATATTGTGTTATCTGAACGTCATCCATATTCATAAAAGTTCTTCAATACACGGATTAAGTCGATTTATGTTTGTTTTAGTATTTTCAAATATGATGATGATTCACTTATTATACCCCAATTAACCTCCATTCGTTTTTGAAGCTTTAATCCTGGTATAGTAATACACCTGCAACAACAAAACTGTAGTTACTGCCTGTGAGTTTTATCTTGCTTTTATAATCATAGGGTATTTCGAAAACGTTTGCTGTAAATAGTGATTCAAACTATTGTCTGGGATCATTTGAAGACTCTTTGGATATATCTTTCTAAGAGTTTTATTTAATAAAATATATAAATTATACAAAATATATATAATTATTTAATAAATAATTATATAAATAATTATATAAATAATTAATAAATAATTACATAATTATTTTAATTTTACCATTTAATTATAATAATTTATGATTATAATTTATTTTTAAATTAACATTAATTTATAATTTATATTTTACTTTAATTATATTAACTTTACTTATTTAATAAAATATCCAAAATATACAAATTCTTTTATTTAATAAAATAAAACAGTCTACAAGAATTTTTATTTAATCACACAGTCAGTCGTGGTACTCTCGATTCGATGGAACCAACAAAAGGTTAATGAGTGTGTGCGTTAATGAAGTTGGTCCTTTAATTTCAAATATTACAGATGGGCTATAGTCATCGCTATGGGCACCCCAGTTGGTCCGACATACGCTGGACTTTACATGTCATACGTAGAGCAATATTTTCTCGAAGTATGCTAGCAAAATCACAAATTCTGAAAACTACGTAGATGACGTACTTATTTTAAGGTCAGGAACTAGGTAACAACTGATGGAATTTTTTTATAGTCTAAATCGATAATGACAACTTCGCTTTATACTGGATTACTCTATCGTAAAAGTAGTTACGTTTTAGAACACTTCTCTCTATAAATAAGGAGACGATGGCAAACTAACACACATCAAATTGGATGATGTGAAATATAAGTAAGTCAAATAACCACAGTGTAAAATAAGCTTAACACGAATTGATGGTATAAAAGTGTCTGAATTGTTCTGATATGATACCAACGAAACGTTTACCAGTCAGATAACTGGACTTGAGTATAACGTATTCGAAACCTATTATTGTAAATTGAATAATATAACATATTTAAACTACTGTAAATATCAGTATATAGGGCAGATAAGCACACAGTACAACATTTCGCGCAAATAACCGACGTAAAGTATAAGCCCACAGTGCGATAATGCGGACGGTGCAGTTGCCCATATTATAGAAAATTCATCACACAAAGTGTGAACAATAATATATGGACAAATTTTAGATACCCGCTTAAGAAAATCGTGATAAATTTACTGTATCGGATAGTTAATGAAGGATCACTCAATGAATTTAAACAACAATGTATTTATAGAAATCTAAACAAATACATTGTCTAAAGAGAAATTTTTTAAGTCAAACTAGACTTTAAATGAATTTTTAAATTATTTCCGAGCCTGGCAATGTGTTGAAACCAAATCAATACAACAACATTATTACTGAAGAAGCCGGAGTGGGAAACGTATTCAAAGAAAACTTCGTGTACTGCCGTGATTAAATAAATAAAAATTATATATAATAGGAGTTAAGAAAGAAAATGAGGTAATTCAGACAAAACGTTTTTTTAATGCTTCGACTTGCGCCATTTTCAGTGTTTGTATTCTAAAAAAATCCATCAGATGTATTAAAGATATATTATTATATTATTATATTAATATATATTAATATATATTAATATATTAATATCAATATATAAATATTAATAAAATAATATATTATAATATTATTAGATTATAATATATTATAGATATATTATAATATTATAGATATCTTATAATATATATTATAGTCAATAGATATATTATATCTATCCAATATTTCAATACCTGCTGCTATCATCCTGATGATGACAGCAGCTATTGAAATATTTGACTGAATCTTTGTCTAGAAGTTCCTTATGATGATAACAGCAGTTATTGAAATATTGAACTGGATCTTTTTCTCGTGGTTCCTGATGATATCAGCAGCCATTGAAATATTTGACTGGACCTTTTACTCGAAATATATTTATGATGATAGCAGCAGATATTGAAATATTGGACTGAACCTTTTTATCAGTTCATGATGATGATAGCAGCAGCTATTGAAATATTAGACTGGATTCGGAGTTCCTATAAATAGTTCGTGAATGTAATAGCAACAGCTATTGAAATATTGAACTGGACCTTTATCTCGAGTAATATATATATTGTCGTTTTTTTGATTCCATACTATAAATAGTTCCTGATGGTTATAGCAGCAGCTATTGAAATATTGAACTGGAGGTTTATCTCGAATAATAGATATTTTCGTTTCTTTGATTCCAAACTGTAAATAGTTCGTGAATGTGATAGCAGCATCTATTAAAATATTGGACTGGACCTTTTTCTCGAATAATTGAAATTGTCTTTCTTTGATTATATACTATGCATAAATTACAGAGTATTAGTACAAACTATATTTATTCCTGTTTATGACTGATCTCCTTAACTGCCATTATTAAAGCTTAAATTGCGTTCTAAAGCAAATTTAATGGTATTCAATTTCATCGAAAAAATATGTTTAATCTAAATTCGAAAATAATTTAATATTTAATGCATATATTTCATGTTATTTAATAAAAAAATGTTAAATATTTAATGCTTTTTTATTACACATTAAATATATTCGAGTACATTAATATATTCGGTACACAATTTTATTTTTAAATATCAAAACCGAATAAATTTTTAGTAATTTAAATTAAATTTGTTTCACACTTTAAATCAAATTATTAAAGATTATCTCACATTTATACATCCTTATTAAGCATCCTTATTAAGAAATACCACTAAAGTTTCAGCGTAATGTATTTTGTTTTTGTTAATTCGTACTTTTAAACTGGTTTTAAATTAGTGTACAAACATGCGATGATTTAAGTTAAATTCGATAATGTACATATTAAACAATGAAGTTAGAATATGTTCAAGTGTCCATAAAGATATCCTTCGCGCAAAAAGTGCCACGTAGATTAAATTCAAACAAGCTATCTTCTTGGATTGGTTTTAGAGCAATGCTCTGTTTTTTGGATTCTTCATTTAACAAGTCAGAGTACATTTCGTCATTAATTATTTGAGACGTTCCCCCAGCAGGCATTGGTAATTGCTATAAAATAGAAAAATTAAATGAAAAAAATTAAATTGGTAGTATTCATTATATATAATGATTACCAGAAATATGGGTAGCAAATAAATCGTTTACGAAAACATAAAATAAAATGTGTGCTTGGTTTAATTATAATCTTTTAAATGAAATGATATTCGAGGTTAAAACAAGATCGAATTCAATTAAATATCACAAGGCTATACAAGTGCGTTCCATAAGACATTGCATTTGTAGCTATAAATTTAAACATAATCTTATATTGTTAAATTTGCATACTCTAATTTGCTAAATTCGGCGCCTTTGTATTTTAAAAGGCGTCGTGTTAACTTAATTAATTTTGTAAAGTTAAAAGTCTTAATATTTTCACCTTATTTAGTATTATTGAATACAATCTACAATACTTATTTATAAAAGAAAACATTTGAACATCGTAAAGATTCGAAAAAGTGTAAAAAACCACTCAGTAGTTATAAATCCATTACAGTCAAAGAAAAACCCCAAATACTGATTTGATAATTGATTTTAATCCATTAATTGTTTAATATTTTTAATTTTAGTCATAACATCTTGAATAAGGGTCGATCAAGTTTGAATGGATACATAACCCTTAAATAGGAAAACTAACATGAGACTGGGGAACTATTAATAATAGTAGAGAAATGATTACTACGATCGTGAAATCTCAATTATAGTCGGAACATGTCAGGTATGATCGGGAAAATCAAATATGGTATGAAACGTTGATTTTAAGCAGGAAATCATTTCTTAAAAAATCACTTAAATTTTCAATGACATGTTGTCATTGAAAATGTTGTCATTTAATATCTTAACATGAAAGAACAGTAAAAACAACCAAAAAGTAAATCCTAAGTAAAAACTGATAGTTATAAAACTTAAAAAAAATGTTTTTGCTAAAAGTAGATAATTGCACATTAAAAAGTGTTTTTAATTTGGTATAACATTATGGAACTACAAATTAATTATTTTTTATTTATTTTGTATTTTTTCCAATATTTATTTATTCTCAATATATGATATTTAAAATTAACCTTCTAGAATTTTTACAATAAATCAAATAATTGTCAATGAAATTATAAAATTACAAAGGTTATAAAATTATCTAATAAATATAAAGTAAATAATTTTTAAATAAAAGTTAAATTTTAATGTATTTAAACATAATCATTTCCACCAAGGAAGCATATATTAATTAATAGATTAGTAATATATTATAATAAACGATGCAATATTGTTTATAGGCATTCGATTTACGCGATAGGAAAGACGGTATTATTCAATGAAGTGTATTTATTGAAGATTATATTCACTTCGTTAATATTTATTTTATTTATTAATTATAAAATATTAATTTTATGATAGTTAATTAATTATATGTATTTCATTGTATTACGTTTTAGCTTTAGCATGTCGAATTTCACTCAATTCGATTTTTCACAATAAGCTCTTTGATTACAAAAAACGTTTACACAGAAAATACGTACCTCAGTATTTGCAGTACGGGACGGACCAGCGATTTCATGTCCAAGAATCTTGACATCAATAGGATCAGCGTTGTTTCGAAATTCAAGTGTGTATTTGTTATCGTCAGAAAGATGCTGAGAAGAATTAGTTGAGTCTATGTAATTGCGTGGAAGTGATGCTTGCATCTCTATATCGGAACTTAGAGGAAACGTCATTACTAAATTGTCCTCGAATTGTTTTAAAATTTCACTGTGAGTTAGATAAAGAGCCCTAAATATAGTAATATTTTTAATTTTAATTTTTTAAATTCATAGTAATGTAATCTTATAGATTACATTAAATACAATTATTCATACAATTTATAATATATATCAATATTATATATCCAAACAGGCAATATACAAATTTTAATTTATACAAATTTATACCATGAATTTATACAAATTTATTTTAATTGATAACGCAAGATATTTCGCTAAATTCCATATTAATGGTTACGCTGTTATGAATACCGAGGAAAAAACTTATCACAAATTTTTATTTGTCGAGAATGCTTTGATTAAGAACATTAGCAAACATTCAATAAGTTCCCTTAATAATCTATAATCTATAATCTTCTATATAGACGACTTAAGTATTAATACTTTATATTATATTAATATCTTAAAAATATTGTTTTACTAAAGGTTAATAGAAATATATCCATATTGATCCGAATTTAATTTTTTTATTTTTAAATTTCCAGGAACTGTTATAGTTCCTGAAAATTTAAAAACTTAAACTTATAAAAATGGTGACAATTAAGATATAACATTTACCTGTTTGACTGTTCATCTGTCAAAATATTGGCAATGTTGCTTCTCACCCAATGTATTTGCTCATCAAGCATCGACTCTTCTTTACGAAGTTTAGAAATTTCAGATTTTAATTTGCTCAGACGTTCATATGCGTTTCCTGTACTCACGCAAGAAGAAGATCCTCTATAATATTAATTTACAGACATTAACCGCATTACCTTTCAGGAATTCGATACAAAATACACGTAAATACAAAATAATTAAAAGTCAATGTTGGGCTTATCAGTATAAGCTGGTCTCATGACAAAGTATTCTCACAGCACAAAACTTATCATGATAGCCATGCAGTAAAGCCCTCCATGTAAATACAATGATGTTAAATAAAATCTTCTTGTGATTTAACATTGATGTTAAATAAAATTGGGGGAGTTTCCATGTCAATTTTCAAATCAAATTCTTGTTTACAATGAACACGAGAGTAATACTGAGATGCATTAAGTCTCCTAAAAATAGCTGACAAGGTTGCATATGGGATAAGGCAACAACAAGTTAAAGAGCATTTCATGAATCTACTACTCGTTTTATAAACATTTACTGACTGCTATCAAACTAGCAAAATCTCGTTGTGAGAGATCGTGTCAGAATACCGGTAAACCATATTGTAGCATCGGAATGGCACAGTCCTAAAGAAGTTGATTGCATCTTCAAATGTGAATGATCCTTTGAATAAATGATCCTTAGAGTAAACTCCAAGAAGGTCCACCACCTTTACGGAATTTTATAACTTCATCTTTTTCGATCTTTATTGAAGCATTGTTGACTGAATAATAATCTATTAGTTTGCTATACTGAGATGCATTAAGTCTCGTGAAACTAGTGAACCAAGTTTAAAAAGTTACAAAGTAGTAACAGTTGTTGAAAACATAATATGGATACTAATCATTGTACAAACTTTCGCTGACTCCTAAAATCTCGATGTGAGAGATCGTGTCGGAATGCCGTTAAACCATAATGACTAGGAGGACGTACATGAAGTTGATTGCGGTATATATAGACTATTAGACATAATGAACAAGTCATCAGCGTACATTGTATATGATATTAACGGCGAAGATTAAAGCAATGTCAGTTGGAGATCACTAAAAAAATAGGCGAATATTAAAGGACTCAAAGTACCTCCTTGCTGTACACCTCGATTATCCTGAACTGTATCTGAGTTTATTAAGCCGTCAAGTATACGGAATTTGTTAGTTTGCAATACGGAGCAGATCAAGTGTACAAATGAACCTTGCATGTTATTTGTTTTCCTTTTTACTTATGTAGAAGTGAGCGATTTAGTGAATCAAACGCTTTCCTTAAGTCCACGGAAATTGCGTACAGTGATGATCGTACATTAAAGCATTTATCTACATCATCGTGTAGCGCTTATATTGCAATAAGCGTTGAGAAAAATGTTTAATGAATTGTTTCATTGTCTGCTAGCATTAAAGAACCGAAACGTGAAACGTAGGTATTGAATCAGTAGCTGATGAGGTTTACCAATACTGAAATTGCAACCAACGTTAAAAGAATCGAAACGTGAAACGTAGGTATTAAATCAGTAGCTGATGAGGTCCACCAATACTGAAATTGCAGCCAACGTTAAAAGAACCGAAACGTGAAACGTAGGTATTAAATCAGTAGCTGATGAGGTACACCAATACTGAAATGTAACGAACTGCTGTTGGCTTATAGATAGGATTAAAGCAACATATAGAAAAAAGTCATCAAAAATTTCAATGGTAAAAATGACTACACAGACATATCAACTTAAAATTAGGAATCAAACTATCGATGACTAGTTTGATAATAGAAATTAATTGCAAAAATAGATAGGTTTTCAAAGTGACGGCAGTACCTTTCCATACTGATGCTGATTTAATTTGAAACCATAAATGATTTCAATTAAATTTGCAAAATGTAAGACGAAAGTCTTTCATTAAAACTAAATGCCAAAAAAATCAGATGAGTCGAGTAATCGTCAGTCACATTAAAAATCAGCTACTCATCAGCTACTGATATAATACATATATTTCGTGTTTGGGTTCTTTTACCGTTGGCTGACGATCACTTGACTCGTCTTCTTTTAATTCTATTGAAAAGGACCGAAACGTGAAATGCACGTATTGGATCAGTAGCTGATAAGGTCCACCAATACTGAAATGTAGCGTGCACCGCTGTTTGCGTATATATAGAATTAAAGCAACGTGCAGTGCCAAAAATTTCAATAGTAACATTGATTGCACAATTAAATTAACAAAGTCTTTATTAAATCTAATTGCCAATAAAAGCAGACGAGTCGAGTGATCGTCAGCCAGTATTAAAAGTATTTAGAAACGTGAAACGTAGGTATTGGATCAGTAGCTGATGAGGTCCACCAATACTGAAATGTAGTGTACTGCTGTTAGCGTATAGATAGAATTAAAGTATTGTACAGTGCCTAAAATTTCAATGGTAACATTGATTGCATAATAAATTAACAAAGTCTTTTATTAAATCTAATTGTCAATAAAAGCAGAAGAGCTTAACGAAACAGCGAAACGAAGGTATTGAATCGGTAGCTGACAAGGTTAACCAATACTGAAATGTAGTGTACTGCTGTTGGTTTATAGCATTGAAGTAAAGTGCAGTGTTATCAAAAAGTCCAATTGTAACAATAACTGCATAATTAACTTAAAGAAGATATTTTTGTAATCTATTAAGTTTAATCGGGATAACAATACGACGAAAATATTTCCTCTTAGCAAAGAATATTTCCTCTTAGCAAGGAATTATTGCAGCTTTATAAAAATGCTTTATCCATAAAATGTCCAGAAATTAAAATTTCGACAATTGGGAATACTACAATTATTAATATAATTCCATCTAAAATACAGTTTGAAATAAAAAATGGAGTACATACTTACTTCCACTGTACAATATTTTTCGACGTTTTCTCAATTAAGCCAACTCCTTCAAGTACATTTGTAATATCGTAAATTCTTCGCTTTTGTCTGCTAGCGAGACTTTCAGCAACTACTTTCAAATCCAACGTCCCATCGGGACTATGCTGTAGCATTTGCATGAATTTCGCCGTCAGTTGACCAAGACTCTTTTCGTGTTGTTGATCAAGTTTGTTAACCTTTGGAGAAACGTCATTTAATTCTACAGTTCTCAAGTTTTTATCGGATTTCGAGAAAGCGTTACTATTGGCAGCTATAGGTGGCATTTCGGATACTGCTAAGTGAGAGGTTAATTCCATTTTACAAGAATATATATTTAACTGTTTCGTATGTTTAGGAATATTTAAATCTACAACAGATAAGTAGAACGACGTTCTAAAAACGCTATTTATTATCTTCACGTATGTAGGAAGTGAAATTTCTACAAAACAGCAATTTATACAATTAATAATAACGATTTTCTTAATACAAGAAAATAAACATGATAAATAAATAAATTAGATTAAGCATCAAAAGGAAAAGATATCTTGGTAGAACAAAGAATATTATTCAATGCGTTGTCTTCTCCACTGTCAGGTATTAAGTCAGATCCCTTAAGCCTACACCAGTGTGCAGCCTTCCGTCTAAACCACTTATGGTCTCTCAGACACCTGAGAGTCTACTCGAGGCGTACTATAGTAGGTAATCTCGAGATGAGGAGCTTCAAAAACGTTAATCTTTGTTCTGGGGACGTCCTATAGAAGAGAAGACCGATCCCGAAATTGCCCAGGTACCCTAAAGGCACCTGAGCTTAATCACTTAATATCAGATACTAGACCCGTTGTAGGGCCCATCTAGCTCTATTTAGTACACTTTTGAATTTATTCAAGTCTGAACCGGTCGATCATTTAACCGTAATAGTACAACCCAGGTATTTTACTCTATATGTAATAGTAGGAAGTGGTTGATTGTTTAATATAGAAGAGAGCTGAGATTACTAGTCTCTTTGGCTTTTGTGACCGGGTCACCATTAAAATCAACCAGCTGCACTTTAAATGAGTTGATAATAAGTTTGAATAGGGTTAACTAGTCTTTTAATCGTAAAAAAGTAGCGGCTAATGTCCAAGACAACATCTATACATCTGCGTCAAGAGAACATGGCTGTGATATCATCAGCGTATACCACTAGATGTTGATCGCGTTTAAATGTTTAACGAGTACGATATAAACAGCAAGATATAAATTAGGAGAAATTATTAAGTCTTGAGGCTCACCAGTAATAGGGTAGAACTGGCAAGCATTAAAGTCGTCTTCATAAAACAACCGCATGGTGTACAGTAGTATATCCACCTTGTTAACAATTCTCACAGGCAACTCGAGGGTCCCAAGAGAAGAGACAGAATAGTTACACCTCACCAATTGCCAAATGGACCGAGCGATCCTTAACAAACCGATGGACACTTTGTGGGATTAAGTTACGCCTACTTAGATAGTTGCGGATTCTACACGCAAGCGTCATTTCGTAGATAGAGATAAGAGAATTGTTTATAGAAATAGGGGGCAGATCTTTGGGATATGAGACGACTGTTTTCTTTAATAAAAATATTATTAGGTAAATATTGATGCCGGCGACATCGAAGTAGGAGTCTAACAGCAGCGTAATAGCGACCTCCTTTTTCTGATTGTCTGTCAAAAGCTGACAGACCCGAGTGGAGAGTGGCGCATGGGATCTGGATGTGCCCGGAAGTGGACCCATGCATTTAGGATATTGGTAACCGATACATCCCTGCTCCTAACGTTACCTCAAGGCGGGAATTGTTGGGGATATTTAAGCTCCATAATTATGTAGGTTTAGTGACTCCTTTAAAACTTTGTCAATGCCTATTCTGCTAACAAAACCAGATGTATTATCTTTCCAGCAAACAAACTTCTCCTTCTTGAATATCTTCCAGAAGAAAGATTGAGATGGATTAAGACGAATAATGCTCGCCTTATTTCTACTCAGCTAAAACCTATATCTAGAGCTTTAGTATTCTTTAGAGAGGGCTTGTCTGATAAAAACAGAGAGATTGAGAAGGTTTAGCATTTCACCTACGACCTTGAGTTTTGTTGAAGATGCATTGAATAAACGACCTTTATCGGTTGTCGAAAGTATCGTGGTGGCTTGCGAAAAGAGATATGAATTAAATTAGGTCAGACTCGCATTACCTACGATTAAGAAGAGTAGGATCGCAGTCTGGAAGAAGGCTAATCTGATTGGATCAAAGTGAAACCTCCTCCCTAGCAGTGTGCCTTACTCTAATTGACAGCGAAATAAGTCATGCGATGTGGATAGTTATTGGCGCAACTGCTCGATACATGTAGGATTTAGCAGCCTTATCTCGTTTAGCAGTAGTACGTCGAGGAGTGGATTTGTTTTTGTGCAATGGAAGGTAGGAGATAGTGATTTATGTATAAGATAAACGTTCCTAGATTTACGAAGTGCTACATTAATCCAATGACTAGTTCTGTCATTGAAATCACCAAGTCACATGGCATAGCCGTTACCCAATATACGGTCCATGAGGTCACGGTTCTTGGGAATCTGTTTCGGTCGAATATAGATTGGCTATACTGATGCGTTTATCGTTCTTCCAGAGTGTAATCGCTGAACAAGACAGGGCTGGGCAAGAATAATTTAAAAAGTAAGATGATTTTAAATGGCATTTTACTATAGTTAAAATACCTTGATAAGTAAAGGAGGGAGTTGGAGTTATGTACGGAGTAAAGTGGGAGGTTATGTGCTTTTGAATAAGCCGAGTAATGCTCTGAGGATACCGGATATACATAGTTTCCTGAAAGACTATAACATCTGCATCTCGACCAGATGGAAGGCTATGGGCAGAAGCATCTCTCGAGTTTTACTGAATGATGTTCAGTGAAAACGGATCGAAATTACTTCCCATTACATGTGTAGCTAGAAGGGAAAGCAGAACCCACTAGTCAAATTCAGAGGGAGAAGGATACCATTCCCCTCTGGATTGCATCTGTGAGCTGAAATTCTTCTTGTTGTTGCACGATATTATCCTCACAGGTATTGATCCTATTTTTGGTACAACAGGAAGCTACTAATCAGCCTGGGTGGGTCTCATCAGCTGCTGACCCATATCTACATTTCACGATTCAACCCTTATTACCTGCTTACTCCGTACACTAGTGCTGATCGGATTCGAACTCAGGACGTTTTTGTATCGCGGCTCTAACGTAACATCCACCAAGCTAGCTTATCCAGTGGTGTAGATATACATTTTTGTATATTATGTTTTGGTAGAGGATAGTATGCTAACGTAATATTAAATACTTATCTCAGGTGTGTGATAAGCTAGCCAGATCGCTGCTATATCAATAATATGAACAATATCTGTGAGTATATGTCGTGCCGCAACCAGAAGAAAATTAAATTGTTTAACGAACGGTTCGATAGAACATAAATTTATGAAATGTGCAACGAACGGTTATTGAAAATAAAAGCGACGGCAATTTTAGTGTTGATTACGCAATGGATTTATAAATACACCGAATTTGTCATGATAATCAGCAATTGATACTCTCCTTATAAAAGAATTTTTCGGAATTAAGACACTTGTCTGAAAAATATCGAAAGGTGGACAAAAAAGTGTTTGTTAAATGATTTTCAAAAATTTCAATATATTTGTTTTTAATTTAAATGTTTTTTAACTTACGCTGTCAGCATCTAAATGAAATATAATTTGAATATGTGAATTAAACATTTATGCTGACCAATTTGATTTGCTAGTATTATGATCAATAAAGCTATTTATCACAGTTCGTGTAAGCGTCTTTTCAAAGACGCTTGACCGCTATATCATTGGGCATCCCGTATTGGGGGTCCGAGACGCCTCAAGTTCTAAACAGGGACACCCAAAGACAAGAGTCGTCTTCAGAGAAACTCGGAAGAGACAAGAAATCACAGGACAACCTTGAACAACACTTGAGGGAGTTTATAGTTCGGAAATCAAATGATTGCGAGTTATTATAATATTTCACCCTCGTCCATTATCGATAGTTATTATTCAGCAATATAATTAATTATATATGGCTATATGCTAGGATTTCACATTAGGAGGAAGTTATAATCGTAGATATCCGATTATATTAAAAAAAATCATTTTTTTCGAAATTTTGTAAATAATTTCAAATTTTATTTGCTGGGAATCCCACTTAATCTTAAAAATTATTACACGGTTCAAATGACCTCTCTATAGTAACTAATATTGATATTATATATTATATAAACTAATTATATTGTATTTAATTATATTATATAAACTAATTATAATTATTGTATTGTATACAGCGAAATAGTTTAACGTGTAGTCAAATATGAAATGAAGTTTTAATTAATGAATTTAAAAAATAAATTTTTAATTTATCTAAAATTAATATTTGTTTCGATTGATAATTTTAAAGCCATACAATCATGATATTTATTGAACTTCTTTTAACATTTTTAATTTCAAAATGTTTATAAACTATCAAACTTATATCAAAAATTATATCAAAATTATAAAATGAGTAATTAAAACGACGAAATACAAAATAAATATCAGTTAGGCAACTTTAATTATCATGTTTCCAAATTGTTAGTTAGATTTTATCTATAATTTAATACAAGAACGAATGATATCAAAGGTGGATCAATTGAATAATATCGGTAGTACCGGTCATACCTTATAAAATTTGGCAAATTGTATTAGATGAATGAAAATCAATAAAAAAGTTCTAATGAAAATCAATAAATTTTAATTAAGAATGCTGTCTAGTAATATGATATATCATTGACATGCTGACAGATCATTTCCTACATATCATTTTAGTTAATAAAAACTTAAATCTGTATATGTTTCTGTAATTATAGTAATTTAAGATAATGTAGAAACTAAATAATAACTAAATATTGACGGCTCACAGTCAAATCAGTCAACTCGGCTACAGGATTGATTGAGATCGACCAAATACAGATATACTATTTTATTGGTTTTAAACACTTGGAATAAAATAAATTTTAGTTTTATAAATGACAAACAAATTAAGTAAGCACTCTCAAAAGTATGACAGTGCGAATCATTTATGATTTTATTAATAAGATTAAAATACATAAACGTGATAAACGTTAGAAAAGGCAAAAAATTTGATGTAAAATACCACATTTTAAAAATTAAATAATAATTATTTTTTTGTCGATTTACGGTTATAATAAAGTTGTTATTTCTCATAATTTATCGACTAATACTGGTGTATGCTTAATGGTCTTTTCGTGTTTCGCATGCTGATCCTGCCATTTCAGTTCAACGACACATTGATCAATTGCCTTTTGCTCACGCTCAATTTGATTCTTCATCAATTCAATTTTATACTAAAATGAAGAACAATTAGTGCCAAATTAAAAATTAAAAATTAATAAAATTAATAATTAATAATATTAATTATTAACAATATTAATAATTATTAATAATTATTATTAATATTAACAATATTAATAATTAATATTGTAGAACAAATCATTTATTAATTGCAGGGCAAACCAGGGTATTGTTTTTAATCATAAATTGCGACTAACGTAAAACAAACGTATTTAATTCACTAAGTTTGAATATTAATAACGTCGTCATCTTATGGCATTAATCATTTTGCATCAATAAATTGGTAAAAATATATATTATAAATATAAATAAACTAATATAATAAATACTATATACATATATAATATTATATATGTATATATAATATATATACATAATAAATATATTATATAACATATATTATATACATATAATATATAATATATATTATATACATAATATATATTATATAATATATATAATATATATTTTGTACAAATATAAATACAAATATAAATATATATAAAAATATATATATTTTTATATATTTTGGCCACTGATTTTTGTGACCAAAATATATAATTATATAATCATTATAATTAATATTATTATATCAAATTAATTCTTGCATATTTATTTTAATATAGAATTGATAAATTAATCTTTTACAAATAATTTTAAGTAATAATTTTTTAGATAAAAATTAAATAATATACCTCGCTCTAATCATAATCAAACGATTCAATTCTGGAATTTTCAAAACAAAAATCAGTGACTAAAAATCATTCTAGAATATAAATGATTTTATAGATTGATTTTATCAAGATAAAGAATTATTGGAGATGGATCAAAGAAGAGAAAAAATTGTTTTTGATATCTCGATAACTGCTGTTAGTATCTCGGATGCTAACAGAAGATGACCTCTAATCCTTATTCTGATACAACGTCTATTATTTATTAGTCAATTTATGAAAATTGACTTTAATTTAAAGTTAAATTGATATAACTTGATATAAATTATAAAAAATCTTATAACAATTATTTATTTAATTATTCAAACGATTCAATTCTGGAATTTTCAAAACAAAAGTCAGTGACCAATGTATATTCTAGAATCAGTGACCATCCATATTCTAGAATATGGATGATTTTATAGATTGATTTTATCAATTTTAATATAATTTTATAAATTTTGAAGCCGTTATAGGGAATTCCGTATCAAATGATTATATTGTTGGATATTTCAACAAAGAATTAACTGGACGATGAGACACCACTAAGATTGTACTTGCAAAATATTCTATCCCTTGAGCTGTATATTATATAATAACTATTTCAGCAGGGTCCTACTTGATAAAATAATTAATAATTTGCAAATTTTGGTTTCTATTTAAATATTTTGTATAAATATTATGTAATACCATCAATCAATTCGAGTATTTACCATACAACGAGTACATGGAGTTTTTGAGCTATAATTTATGACAAGGGCATCGGTAAGTAACGTTGTAACGTTATATTTTTATATAATTAATATTATAAATATAAATATATCCTTGCTATATATCCTTATTAATTTCATATTTTAATATAAAATTAATAAATTAATTTTTCACGAATTATTTCAAATAATAATTTTTAAAATAAAAACAAAAATGATTGTTTTTTAAATAAATAAGTTTTATATTTGACTATTAACTAAGCATAGTATTCCTTATTTCTAAACAGATACTAATTAAGAAGAGTTATTAGAAAAATTTAAAGAGACGACTTAGGTATTCCTTGTAAAAGGAAGCCTCATTTGAGTCTTTCTCGAATAGTGAGTCGGTTAAATTGAAAAAAAAATTATTTTTCTGACGATATCAGTCATATATTATGGAATATATGAAATAATGGTATTAAAAATATTATATACTAAATATAATATTAGGTTAAGAATAATATTACAATTTAATTCTATATAAATATATTAAACAATAATATCGTATTAGTTAATGTTTATTTATTATTATTTATTATAATAAATAATTTTTTTTCACAGAAGATACTTTATTACCAACATACAAAGAATTAATCACCCTCAAATGGGCCCTAAGCTTGTTAATGATATTTAAAATGCAATGTTCACGTTGGAATTGAGACGGCTGTTTGCATCAAGTGGCCTGAGGAATTAGAGTTATCAGTAACCCCGATGAGCAACGGTCTGTTTAACGTCGATCTCGCAGCCCTTACGCACATTGACACAGTTTTTGCCAATTTTATTCCAATAATAGAGCGCATTTAGCTGACAATTTCGTTGTATAGTGAACGTCCTCTGTCGGCTTTTAGCTTAGAGATACATTTTAGTAATGACTGTGCGCCCTGACCAAGTCCCCCATTTGACGCAAGAACCACTGGGAAGAAACCTGCTCTTTCATTCGCGCTACGCGTTCACCGTACTTGGCGACCTTCCTCGATTCGTGGTAGCAGAACGGGCTCTCCACAGAGCTGACAGGGTAGAAAGGAACCAAATGGCATTTTTATTATGTATAGATATTAATTTATAAACTTCACAATTTATTAAAATTTTTATTTAAAGATTGTGTTTTGTTATTTGTAAAAATATTAAAATCATATATTGTTTAATTTCAAATTTTAGTCGATAATTATCTAGATAAACATGATATTAAATAAATCTACGTAAATAACCACGAAATAAGAAAAGTTTAAAGTGGCAAATGTGGCAAATGCAAGTCCACTAAACTAACAATTTTTATAAATTCGAATTATGTAAAAATAGATGTAAACTTTTTAAAATAATGAATGCAGTGTAATCAACAAGACAATGATGCAATTACAAGTGAGAGAAGAGTATTCTATAATTTAGGCACTGAAGAACAATAAGCAAAGCATGAAGCATGCTAGTTTAAAACTCATGAAATTCGTGATTTAAAAACAAAAAAGTGAATTGGAGAAATGCGACATGTGATTGAATTTCCGTAGCAAAAATTACTCTGACAGCCTTATTTAATATGCTTTGTGATGATTTGAGTAAATATATCGTATAATTGATAAGAAGAAGAATAAAGTTGGAACGCAGAAGATAATTTAATTGTTTAGATGCAGTAGGAGTATCGATGTTATTTTATATTTGCCTAAGGTCTCTTAAGATAAGAAATCAGCATTTAAGGTTATTTTTAGTTGATGTACATGTGAAGCCATAGTTATTACCATTTGCATAATGTAAAAAGTCTTTATCTTAATCTAATTGTCAATAAAGCAAACGAGTCAATTGATCGTCAGCCAACATTAAAAGGACCGAAACGTGAAACGTAGGTATTAAATCAGTAGCTGATGAGGTACACCAATACTGAAATGTAACGAACTGCTGTTGGCTTATAGATAGGATTAAAGCAACGTGCAGTGGCAAACATTCAATGGTAAAAATGACTACACAGGTATATCAACTTAAAATTAGGAATCAAAATATCGATAACTAGTTTAATAATAGAAATTAATTGCAAAAATAGATAGGTTTTCAGAGTGACGGCAGTACCTTTCCATACTGATGCTGATTTAATTTGAAACCATAAATGATTTCAATTAAATTTGCAAAATGTAAGACGAAAGTCTTTCATTAAAACTAAATGCCAAAAAACCAGATGAGTCGAGTAATCGTCAGTCACATTAAAAATCAGCTACTCATCAGCTACTGATCTATTACATATATTTCGTGTTTGGGTTCTTTTAACGTTGGCTGACGATCACTTGACTCGTCTTCTTTAAATTCTATTTAAAAGGATCGAAACGTGAAATGTACGTATTGGATCAGTAGCTGATAAGTTCCACCAATACTGAAATGTAATGTGCACCGCTGTTGGCTTATAGATAGAATTAAAGGAACGTCCAGTGCCAAAAAATTTCAATAGTAACATTGACTGCACAACTAAATTAACAAAGTCTTTCATTAAATCTAATTGCCAATAAAAGCAGACGAGCTTAACAAAACAGCAAAACGAAGGTATTGTTGGCTAATAGCATTGAAGTAAAGTGCAGTGTTATCAAAAAGTCAATTGTAACAATAACTGCATAATTAACTTAAAGATCTTTTTGCAATCTATTAAGTTTAATCGGGATAACAATACGACGAAAATGTTTCCTCTTAGCAAAGAATATTTCCTCTTAGCAAGGAATTATTGCAGCTTTATATGATCGATTTACAAGAGACTTATTTCGGCTACTTTAAAAAGCGATCAAATTCACAGCGATGAATCTAAAAATGCTTTATCCATAAAATGTCCAGAAATTAAAATTTCGACAATTGGGAATACTACAATTATTAATATAATTCCATCTAAAAGACAGTTGGAAATAAAAAATGGAGTAAATACTTACTTCCACTGTACAATATTTTTCGACGTTTTTTCGACAAAATCAGGAATGATTTCAAATAAATTTGCAAAATGTAAGACGAAAGTCTTTTACTAAAACTAAATGCTGTCAAATAAAAACAAAGAGTCGAGTGATCGTCAACATATATTAAAAGTATTCAGAAACATAAAACGTTGGTATTAGATCAGAAGCTGATGGGGTCAACCAATACTGAAATGTAGAGTCCTGCTGTTGGCGTATGGAAAGGATACAAGGTAGCGTGCAGGATAAAAAATAGAAGTTAAAATTTCGATGATAACAATGGCTGCACATGTATATCGAGTTAAAATTAGGAAGAAAACTATAGAGAACGTGATCGGACGGATTGCGAGACGGATCAAGTTTCCATGGCATACGAATTACATTCCGTACTAACATTTTTTCCTGTTCACCTCAAATTAACACTTTAGTTTGCGGATTCGGTCACTGAAAGATCTCTCAGTTTGTACACACGTAAGTCGAACACAATTGTTGCAATTGAAACCTTTTATGACATTGTACGTTGATTTAATGCTATTTACAAGCCAACAGCAGTACTCTATATTTCAATATTGGTGGACATTATCAGCTAGTGATCCAATAACTACGTTTCACGCTTAGGTCTTTTTAATTTTAGCTTACGATGACTCGACTCTTCTGCAGAATTGAAAACTAGATTTTAATGATAAACTTTATTATTGCTAATATAGATAGTAGGCGAATGTAGAACATTCGCCTACCAACAGTGATTTAATTTAAAATTTGAAATGATTTCAATTAAATTTGCAAAATGTAAGACAAAAGTCTTTCATTCAATATAATTTTCAATAAAGCAGACGAGTTGAGTGATCGTCAGCCAACATTAAAAGCTACATTAATAACTGCATAATTAAATTAACTAAAAATTAGGAAGCATACTATCGATGACTAGTTTGAAAATTGCAATTAATTGCAAAACTATGTAGGTTTTTAAATTAAAAGTAGCACCTTCCCCTTATACGCTGATTTAATTTGAAATCAGAAATGATTTCAATAAAATTTGCAAAATGTAAGACGAAAGTCTTTCATTAAATCTAAATGCCAATAAAGCAGTCGAGTTGAGGGAACGTCAGCCAACATTAAAATGTAGCACCTTCTCCTCCAAACGCTGATTTAATTTGAAATCAGAAATGATTTCAATTAAATTTGCAAAATGTTAAATGAAAGTCTTACATTAAATCTAAATGCCAATAAAGCAGAAGAGTCGAGTGATCGTCATTCAACCTTTATAGAACAGAAGCTTGAAACGTAGGTATTGGATCAGTCGCTGATAAGGTCAAACCATACTGAAATGTTGCGTACTGCGGTTGGCTTATAGAAAAGTTTCCTTCTTTGTTTAATCCAGCTCCAATAATTCTTTATAATTTTTTCATTATAAAAATTATACAAAATAATTCAATTCGAATTTTTACGTTTCTATATTAAACTTTATTGCAAATAAATATATAAAAAATTACACATTTTAAGTAACTGTAGATTGTATTTTCGCGTTATATTTAAGTGAGAGTATATTTAAATATACATATAGATATAATACATATATCTATTCAGATTATTTTAATGATATTTAATGATAAAAACGGAAAGGCAATCAATATAATAATATAAAGATCAAAAACATTCTAAGTTTTAATGAATAAATTATTCTAAGTTAATTAAAAAATAAATAATTAAATAAAAATAAATAATTGATTCGCAATTGATATATTTAAAACCGAGTATTTTTAATGAAATTAACGAGTCTAACCGCCTTACCCTAACCTTTCCTTTGTATATTTACTGATTGAGCTCAGGAAGAACAACTGCACTTTTTATTAATCTTATCTGTTGTATCTGTAATGTTTGCAAATTGTTTAATTTGTGTTACTTTGTACATTTACTGTTTGAGCTCCGGAAGAATGACTGCACTTTTTATTAATCTTATCTGTCGTATGTGTTATGTCTGAAAATTGTGTAATTTGTGTTACTTTGTATATTTACTGTTTTAGCTCCGGAAGAATGACTGCACTTTTTATTAATATTATCTGTTGTATGTGTAATGCTCGCAAATTGTGTAATTTGTGTTAATTTGTATATTTATTGTATGCGCTCCGGAAGAATGACTGCACTTTTTATTAATATTATCCGTTGTATGTGTAATGTTTGCAAATTGTTTAATTTGTGTTAATTTGTATATTTATTGTATGAGCTCCGGAAGAATAATATATATTATAGTATCTATAACAACAAAAATATATATCAGCAACATTTATAAAACCGAAATGTGAAACGTAGGTATTAAATCGGTAGCTGATGATGTCCACCAATACTTAAATGTAGTGTACTGCTATTGGCTTGTAGATAGGATTAAAGCAGTGTGTAGGATAAAAATAGTCATTAAAATTTCAATTTAAAATTTAGTATTTTAAATATCATATTTAAAATTTAGTATTTTTTAGTCCGATGAATTGAAGAAAGAAAGGTGAAATTAAATAAAATTAAGAGAATTGTCATAGAAGTGACTACCGGTAGAGTTGAGTCAAATGTTTGATTGAAGATTAAAGAATTCAGAAGAAAGGTCGTTATTGGGAGAAGGATCAATCTGCATGCAGTGCAATCTCGTTTGTAAAAAGAGATTATTAAAAGCTCGTATATTAAAAGCCATATGGTGAGGTTATATATGCTTTGTCACCAAGAAGAAATGTAAATATTAGAAGGCCAAGAACAGAACAATGATGTACGTATGTGTGATTTGATAATAAGATGTAAAGTTAAATTAAATTCAACCCTAAAAGATCTTTGAGTTAGATATGCGTAAAATAATTTGATAGCAGCATATGAAAAACAGTGTCGGTGACGGAAAAGTCAAGAACAATTGGGTTTTTGACGATATCAAATGCTAAAAATGGATTAAGCGCAATAATAAGAATGTCGCTCGAACCGATGTAAACAATACGATAGAGAAGGATGAAGTTATATCGATTATTTAATTAAATATTAATTGATGTTGAAAAGGCGCAGGTTCAATGGGAGTGTTGTTGATTGCAAGCAGGTCCGATAATAATGCAAAACATGCAACAATACCGCCATGGTTTACAGATGTTTAACACACCGTGGTAGCACGGCCTGTTAAATTTAGCAAGTGCAGTCGACGAATGCATAGATCATATAGGGAATGTAATTATTATGTAGTATATAGCAGTGATAGTTGTTTTTCGTAACAAATGTGAATAGTAAGATCAACTTTGCTACATAAAGTGAATATTATGAGTCCAAACAGGACTTACGAAGTTGAAAAGAATAAAAAAGAATGAACCCTTGTTTGATGTTCAACACAACCTCTATTCAGTCATATAGCAGACCCCGTATTTCTACGATGCAAATTATTGAGCAACAGTATCTGCGGATTTGGATTATACACTGGTGTAGTCTCTGCAACTGTAACTGTCACCTTATCATTGATTGCAGTGATTTCAGGACGAGTATTTGATTTGATATTTGAATGACTCTGTTGCAAACGCAAACTGATTTAGATTGTTAAAATTTAATAAATGCACCCGAATTATGGCTTTCTTTCAGTTGCAAAACTTCGATATTTTTATTATTTCATATTAATATGATTTTCCTAAATTATGCACTTTTAAGGTTTACATTTCCTCTAGTAGAGGCTTTCTGCCGTAGCGCTCAGGCTTGCAGAGGTATTTATGAATACCTCTGAAAACTTAAGAGTTTCCATTTTGAAGCACGTGCTAAAAGTGTTCAATGAGAGCATAAGTTCGATAAAAGCGTTATACAAGAGGTGTGTCAGATCGATAAGCTGGCAGTATGCTAATTTAAAAATTTGATGGGCAAATTTCGTTTCAACCCATTTTGACATATCTAGAACGCCAAATAGATCGTTTTTAGATATCGATGGTCGACGAACGTTTGCTTTCTTGCTCTATGGCCATCATCACATTAAGATTTGTAGCTCCTTTAACACTCATAAGATTAAAGTGGTCATCACTATTCTGTCTACGTTCGATGATACATGTTTTCTAGCTATATTTGCCAAATATAGCATTATAGTGGTTTCCGATATTTGTGATGCGTTGTTTATATTTTTGTTAAAAAATAATTTGATTCAATAATCATATAATTATAATAAATAATAGAAATTAAAAATCAAATATATAATTCAAATATAATTAGACATAAAAAATATACGATATAAAATAAATTATATATAAATATTTATATAATTCAAATATATTGAAAAACATATAAATAAAATTAAATAATTAAAATTAAATTTTTCGAATTTTAAAATCAAATTTAAAGCAATATAATATTTAAACAATGTGTTGTTTAGAATACTCACATGTAAATTATTATTATCAATTAATAATTGTGCTAGTTTCGAACTCAACTGTTCCGCGTTGTCACTTGATAATTTTGTTGAGACTGGGGATAAGCTTTGATAATCGGATTCCAATTGTCTAATATTATTTAATTCAGAGTAAATTTCATCACGAACAGTCTGTAAAGACTGCAGCATATGTTGGCCTAGCAACATACTTTTACTATTCGGTAATTTACTGTCACAAATTAAATCAGAGCCTTTAGCATCGACATCCTACAAAAAATTCATATAACTCCTTTAGTTGTTTTTAGAAATCGTTCTTTAACTATTAAACTAATATTTTATAAATTAAAAATGCAGTGTTAAACAATTTTATATTTTCAAAGGATTATTTTACAACCGGAAATTTCGAGATTCACTTGTACCATCTTTCGCGTATCCAATTCATTATTAAAACAATAACGTTTCTATCGAAACTCACCTTATTAGTGAGTCATGACACGTTCTGGTTTTAATCAGGAACATTATCATATTGATGATATCCTACTGATTAGTCGTATATTATTTATTAGTCAATTAATAAAAAATGATTTTTATTTAAATTTCAATTTTAATTTTTTACTTTATTAATTTTTTTAAATAAATAATTTAATTTGTATATTAGTTAATTAATTAAAAAATTTATTTTATTTAATAAATAATTTATTTTATTTCATAAATTATCTCAGATAAATATAAATTGTATAAAATTCTAGAAGCAAATTATTTAATATTTATTATTTAATTATTTATTTATAATTTATAATATAAAATACGTAGACTCAGTTAGCTTATTTGATCAGAATTGTATAGCATTAATTTCTAATATATTTCTAACCTTTTGTCATGCACTTTATTTTTTCACATCAATCCAAATCTTTTGAAATAACAACTCGGTTAAGGCCTATTTGAAGGAACCTACACATTTGTAAAATTTATTCTAATAAATATTGTTGTTAAAAAAATTATATAATAATGTTAATATAATATTATTATAATATTAATAATATTAATAATATCGATCTATTATTAATTTGAAGAATGCTTCAGAAGTTTGTTTTCATAGCATTATTTTTAAAATAGTATAAAATACGTTGACTCAGTTAGCATATTTGATCTGAATTGTATGAAATTTCTAACCTTTTGTCATGTACTTTATTTTTTCTCATTTTGTTTTGCATAAGCAAATTTAATGCCGATTTATTTTATTTTACCGATAAAAATGTTTTCTAATTTTCGTTTAGCAATATTTTGAGCTAAATTAAAATTATATGGAAGCAAGCTTTGCTCAAATTTACTTTATTCTGAATAACGGATTTACATATTTATATCCAAATTAATCTTTGATTTTATAATCTTTAACGTTTTGAATAATCCTTTTATCTTTAATATTTAACTAATTTTTTAATTCTTTATTTCAAAATATTTAATTCTATATATACTTTAATATTTTATTTTACAGCTATTTTAATGTTATATAGTAATTTTAATTTTTAGATAATCTCTAAATCATTAATTTTGAAATCTGTAATTTAAAAATCTTTAATTTTATATAAAAGCTTTAGTCTTTTATTTTATAGCAAACTTAATCTTTAATTTTACATAGTAATCTATTATTTTTTAATAATCTCTTTATCATTGATATTTTTAATAATTTCTTAATCTTAAAATTTGAAACATTTTATTTTATATAAACCTTTTATTTTATACGAAACTTAATCTTTAAGCTTTGTGCAATTTTCTTCTCTCTTATTAAGTTAGACGTAGCTTTGCGCCTATAGCTTATAAGTAACGTTTATTGCGAGTTTATTGATTGATACGATGTATAAATTATAAAATTTTAGCAATAAAATAACTAAGTCTTTACTACAAACCATCATTTTCCACTTCATGGAAAATGATAACCTTTATATAATAACCTTTGACGTTTTGAATAATCCTTTTATCTTTAATATTTTCAATAATTTATTAATTCTTTATTACAAAATATTGAACAAACCTTTTTTTCTTCTGATAGTTTAGCTGATGTATCTCTAGATGTGGACGAAGACGCAAATAACGGAGCGTGTGCTCGCTTAAGCTAATGAACAACTATGTGACACGAAGTTCCTGTGATTAAATTACCTTTCGCTTTATTTGTGTTATCTCACGTTGCACAGTCCAAAGCATTTCATCCTTATTCGTGTCTGACTCCTTGTTGACTTCTGTAATTAGCATAGTTAACAAAGACTCTTTACGCTGTAATTCTTTCTGGAAATAGCTATTAAAATATAAAAGCCTTCAAATACAAACAAAATAAAAAAAATATTGTAAAATAATAAATATTTATAAAAATATATTAATATTTTAATATAAAAATATACATCAAGTTGTTTAAACATTTAAAACTTTTATTGTAAATCATCGATATTCATCTATTTCTCAAGTGAATATAAACTGAATCCGACTATCAACTGAATATAAACTTAATCTATCAACTGAACAACATTTTCTTAATTGAAAAAAGCGTCATAATAATAACCCAGAATAATTGAATTGTTATTTATAAAATTAATAAACAATTCAATAATTATTTATTATTTTAAATAATAAATAATTTATTTTGTCTTAATTATAATTTATTAAATTATAATATTTATAATTCAATAATTATGATGTATTGAATTTACTGATATTTTATTTGTAACAAATTGGTAAATAAACATTTATTTACCAATCTAATTTATTACTTACCAAGATGAATAAACATTTTACAATTCAATGTTTTTGAATTGGTAAATGTAAACAGCCGATTAATGTTTTACATTCTGACGATGTAAACAGCTGCCGATTGAAAGTTGAAATTAAAATTTTGATTTAATTATTCCCATTTATAAACGCTGTTAATTTAAACAAAGACGGATAATTGATGATAATTATCATCTTTTATTATTATCCTTTTGAAAATAATTGATGATAATTATCTTTTCTCAATTTTAAATTTTCTTATTCTTAATGTTACCAGCTCTTGATGAAAATTCAAATCATTTTTAACATACATGGCCAGCGCAATATATATTCGGTTAGCGAGTCCGAATATACTATATTCGGATATAGTATACTAGTCCGAATTTACGAAAATGCTATAAATCTTGTATGCTACCTATAAATTTGACAGTGCTTTCAATTTTATATTCCTGCTGACGAAACTTCAAATCATTCCTGCTATAAATAATAACATTTTTAATTAAACTATTTAATCATAATTTTAATTAAAATCGTTATTTTCTGCAAAATTATCTTTCGTATTGATTACCAAAAATACATGAAAATACAATCTCCTATCTAAATAACAAGAGCACTATTTCAAAAATTCAAAGTCAGAATGAATAATATCAAAATGAATAATAAAACAGCAGTTTAACAAATTTTAATAAAGCTTAATAGATTGTCTTTATATGAAATCCTTAAAATTTAAAAATAATACAAATCAAAACATATACTAGTAAATTACTAAGAAACTTCGGCCTTGACATACAATTGTTTGTCAAATTTTAATTTAAGAAATTTGAATTAAATAAATTCAAATGAATTTAAGTAATATAAATTAAATTACATTGTAGGAACTAAAACGAAGTGATTATTACGTAAAATCCAAAAATGTAGATTTATTATTATATAGTTTATGCTTGAATTCAAGCACTATTAGTTTTATTTTGTGACAGGAATGAAAACGACATCTTTATTATTTAAAGATAAACTGGATGGGTCAACAGTTCAATTGTTTGTGCTATCGAATAAAAATAAAGTTGCTACTGAAATTACTTCTATCTCTAATTGGAACATTTCAATTAAATAAAGTTATTTATTAATCAATAATTTATTTGAGTTTCCCACTAAATTTATTTTATGTTATTTATTTTAATATGCATTGTTATATTGTCGTTTGGACTCACTAAATAATGTTATTTATTTTATTGTCGTTTGGATTGCAAGATTACAATCCAAGCAAAGTCGATACCATAGAAAAGTATGGCAAAGTCATAATATATCAAAGTCAACAATAAAAGAAAAATTATTTTTGACACTAGTATGTTTTGACATCCTCGTGATTTCTGCCGGTATGTCTCTGCATATAGCAGTGTAAAGTACAAGGTACTGATGAGTTAAAACAATGACGAATCGTTTGTCATTTCTCTCGTGGCTGCCACTGATAATAAACATCTTTTGACGGAACTCTCAATTTATCACAAAAAGAAATCTTTCCGAATATTTAAACAATAATATCCCGTTAAATGATACAATCGTTGAAATTATACTTTTATATTTATACAAAATATTTGATGATTTTAATGTTTGACAAATTTAACTTTTGAGCATTGATTTCTTTACTTTATTTTTCAATATATTGGATTTTAATTATTTAATTTTATCATTGAATTCATTAATTAATTTTATGGGCAAATCGAAACGTACATACTTGATATCAATATTTTCTTCTATTTCTTCACAACATTCGATCTTACTTCTAAAATCAGAAACTCTAAGTTCAATTAAATTAACAAGCTCAACCAAATGCAAAATTAAAATTTAATAAACATTTTCAATGTTTTATTTAATAAATTTAAAGCGTATTGTTCAGTAAAAGATTGCTTGGTTGTAATATCAATCCGGAAATTCAAAATGGCTACGATTACAAATTGAGTAGCCATTCTAAGTTACAAATTGCCGAATATAAAAATGCTTTGTCATTTTATTTTGATCGGGAGCTTTTATCTTTAAATAAATAATAAAAAAAAATAAAAATATTAAATTAAAAAATTATTCTGCAAAAAATAAAAAAATTATCATATCATTTTTTCTATAAATAGCAAAATTACAATATTTGTAACAAAATTTGTTCAAAAGTGGATTACGATTTGTTCAAAAGTGGAATATGAAGCTTTCTTATTTAATCAAATACATAACATGAAACTTTCTAATTTGGTTAATAAATAAACATAAAAACTAACTCAAAGTTGGCAAAGCGCAAGAACTCGGAGTTTAATACTTAGTGTTAAAAAATATCGATATATCAGATGGCTATCGAAAATTCGATATTTAAATAAAATTTTGTATTTCACTCTCTCCACTAACAAATAGCAGAAATCAATGAGAGAACAGTGAATTTATAATACAAAGCATTGATATTTTAAAGACGTTAATAACAATCTTTTATGATAAAATTAGAATCAAATTTTAATTTCTTCTTCCTTTACAACGCATCATCAATGCAGCCGCACAAGTTCTCCTCCGTCTTTGTCGTTTTGATCATACATCCCACCATCTTGTTTCTCTCGATTTGCCTACCATTTATTGTCGTGTTCAAATTCGTCTTCTTGTTGCTTTCCGCCTTGTAAATGTTCATACTCCTTCATTTCTCAACATTCCTTTTCTTGATAATTCTAGTCCTGTTTACTGTTCCTTGCGTTCCTGTAATTCCCTTCTTTTACATGTCCCAAACTACTCTACCTCCTTTGGACTCCGCTCTTTCGTCGTGGCTGCTCCTATCTCGTGGAATCATCTGCCTATTTATTCTTATATTTCGCTAGTTGTTGTTAGCATTATTAGAAAAAAGACGTTTTGCTTTCTATGATATAAACAGCTAGCGAAATAAAAAAATAGTATTTCTAGATGTTTGTCCATTATTCTTGTACGACAACGGACTATTATTCTAGAGACGGATGAAAGTGCTCTGCAGGCCATATCTAACCAGGGGCCACTGTTTAAAAAATATTTTTTAAGGTGGCAAATGCATGCCAGCGCACGCTTACATGACCACAACAAAACAAAAATGTAAATCATGTGTCGAGAAGGAGTGAACGGAGGAGGTGTTTGAATGTGATAAAGAAGGGAGCGCGGCGGACGTCGAGAGGGAGTTGATTCCAGGCGAGTAGGGCAGCGACGAGGAAGAATCGGAGACCGTAGTTGTTGGAGTAATTGGGAACGTGGAGTAAGAGGGAATTACGGGAATGCAGCGATAGCGATGTGGGGCGAGTGTCGTCTAAGAAAGGAAGGTTAATGAACGATGGGGAGCCGACAGCGATGGACGAAAAGTTACAAGAATTAGGCGGAGTTTGATGCGGATGTGGATGGTGGGCCAGGAGAGTTGGGCAAAATATGTGGATGTGTGGTCGAAGCGACGGAGACGAAAGAGCACTCTAACGGCGGACTTGATTATTCGTTGTAGGGTAGGACGTTAATAAAAATCTTTCATGATAAAATATATGATGAAATTATAATTTAATTTTAAAAATGACATTTAAAAATGAGGTATTTTTTAAATTTCAAAGTTGAGATACGATCAATAAAACACCAATTTATTCTTATATTTCGCTAGTTGTTAGAATTACCAGAAAAAAGACGTTTTGTTTTCTATGATATAAACAGCTAGCGAAATAAAAAAATAGTATTTCTAGATGTTTGTCCATTATTCTTGTACGACAACGGACTATTATTCTAGAGGCGGATGAAAGTGTCTGCGGGCCATATCCGACCAGGGGGCCACCGTTTGTCCATATTTGATCTATATGGAGTTCGTTTATTAATCAAATAGCTCATACCGTCTTTGATCTCATATCTAGTACGAATCTAGTATGAATCTAAAGTGGTCTTTCGTTTTTCAGAGTTCAAAATGTATCTTAACATGTTTCTGTAAAAGCTATCAAATTTTCCCTTGTAATCTCATTAAGATTTATTAAAATTGGTGTTTTTAATTTGCTTTCGAAACCAGCTTTTCCCGACTTACAGAATGTTTCTATACAGACAAAACATGCTCGATCGAATTCAGAATGGGGAGTATGGTGTTAGGTAAACAATGTCAAGATTCGAATCGTAAATTTTTTAATTTAATTGAACAATGATCGTAATCTTCACTAAGGAACTCTCACGAATCTTATAAAAACTCATTCCTATTTGATAATTGACGCAACGACTGAAATATTTTTACTCCTGACAGCAACAGATCTACAAGCAGAGATACTTTGTTTTGATCTTCCTATTTTGGATCAGTTGCAACGCTGAATCTTAATTCACAAACAAAGTTTTAATGCTCGAAAATTGATTCAATATACCTGAATTTAGTTGCATATTCCTTTCTTAAATTTAATATTATTCCACTATTTCTTTAAGACATATTCGGTATTAATTTGATATTAATTATTAGAAATATTTTCGATTTTGGAGTGTTTAATATTGTACAGATTAGGATTAGCAAAGACTAAAATAAGCATTTAAACCAGGGATTTACAAGCTTAAGCACTTAAATGGCTATATTTTCATCGTATTTTGACCAGAAGGGCCAACCTAATTTATAAAATGTAATAATTTTTTGATTAAGCAAATACAGCTTTATAAAATCTTGAATTAATGGAAATATTTATTATGAAATTGAAAACGAGGTCATCATTATTAACATTTATATTATTCAAGGCCAATATCATTGAGTGGCATTCCTGGTCAATCTGTATATATCAGCTTCAAATTATAGCGGCGGGTCGGATCTGGCACGCATGCCGCCGTTGCACGTTTAAACGTTAACGTGCAACTCATTATTAAATAAATATTAAAACAAAAATCAAAATTGATATTTTATAAAAAGAAACAATAACACTTACATATTTTTCATTGAGAACTCAATGGGTTCAAAAATTTCGTCGGCGTTCGTTATGAGAAATTTTAATATTTTCTCTTTTATTCGAAATACACCAGTAAAACTTTCGACGAGTTGACTTAAGCGGTCTCCTTTTCCGGTTTTGTTCTATACAAACATTTATCTACTAAACAATACGTAATGTTTATTATTACCACTAAATTTAAATGTGACAGGTGAATACACATGAAAGCCAAAGTATCTTTGTAACATCGGTTCACAGAAGAATTTGATATAATTGATTTCACTGTATTAATGAGACTGTGAACAGCCCCGCAATCCCAAGCTGTTCACTTCAATATTAATTTAAATCTAAGTACTTTCGCCTGAGGTGGATACCTTCAATCGATTTGCTAAGGTTTGCCTGTGAATCGTGATCAATATACTCTTCACTCACCACCTTCAACATCTTTCGAGCTAACAGCGAGGCTGATCTGCAGTCGAACGATTCAGGGCCACTGTCTAACAAAGTTTCGAACATCGACGAATAATTAGGTCGACTGGTAAGATCATTCGGACGTCGATATAAGTTTTCAGACTCAATACCTGAAAAATATTCTTAGAACTTGTTTAATGTTTAAATATTTAATCTAAAAATTACCATTATGTTCAATAAACAGTATTAAATCACAGACCAGTGGGGGTATGTAAAGCTCACGACCCAATCGAACTGGACGACATAAGGTTTCTAACGTTATAGGATTGTTAGGATGATCACCTTGACAATAAAACAAAAACCGCTTACGCGTAATAATATAAATATCAATTTCTTAAAAATATAAAAATCATGCACAATTTTTAAACCTAAAATCTGAGATGCGTGGCTTATTCCCCCTACTCCCATGAGTTGGTAACCACTATCAGTATTAATTTGATTAATAAAAGATTTTAAACTTCAAAGGATGTATTATATTTTTATTTGCTAACGTAATAATGACTTATTATTAATTAAAGAAAAGATTGGATCAAAGAAAAGAAGAAGTTATGTTTGATATTTCAAAGCATTTAATTTATTATATAACGAATTGTAAATTTTATTTTCGTCGTTGTTATTATCTTTAATTTAAAGATTCATCGTAATAGATTCATCATGATGTTGGTCAACTCTCTGATGACCAAATCATATGGACTGTTGCTATCCTTATGATAGAGGATTTCATAATGATGATTGGATATGGTTTTGCTCGAATAATCAATATGCTGAATAACGAATTTTAACTTTTATCTTATAACTACCTTTGTAATCTTTAAGAAGATTGGTTTATTGTTTAAAAAATAATTAAAGTGATCTATAAAATTACTGAAGATGTAGAAAATTACATCTTCAGTAATTTTTTGAAGATGCTAACAGAAGATAATAACACCAGATAATAACTAGTTAGGCTTGTGTACTGGAACTCGACGATATTCTATTCACAATCGAACATAATTTCAACGAAGGAGTACGATCAGGGTACATCCTGAGGTGCGCGTGGAAGCTGTGACTTATGTAGAGCGATATATCTAATTTAAACGATTTATTCCGTCAAACCCAATTATTCTAAGGTAATAAATAAACGGATCACACTTTATAAACATTACTATTTCTATAACTGTCGTAACGCTGTCTGCATAAGCTGCTCTTATGTCAAGTCCGCCAAACTGTGTGTCGACTGCCTATTATGTGGAAAATGTTTAAATTGTACTGACATAAATACAAGCATTTCGCCTCGAATCAGAGTACATTGCATTTGCAAATGCCCAGTAATCCTAATCCCAGTATGGCTCTAGATCAACGTTAAACAAGCTCGACCTCCGTTTGTAACTCTAATTGCACTATGGAATATGTTTCTTTCGAGTTGAAATGTTATAGTCCCGAATGCTCGTTATCCACACTTAAAGCTAAAAAAAGAATCGGTCGTGATTTATTTTTACAACATTTCATTTACGGAATCTGTGCGTCCAAACGTATTAAAACTCTCGAAGATTCCTTAAAAGACGCTAATGCCTCTATAATCAACTTGGCCAACACTTTAGACGAAATAAAACTGTCTAAGTAAAAAAAGAGTGCACCACAAATAGCAACAAACGTTTTCATCCGTCAATCAAGATTAACCGCAAAGTCGAAGCTTTGCTGAGGGCATACGTCGAGAGGTCACTCGCACAATGCTAGCAACTGCGCATTCCAAATCCAATGTAGAAAGTATGCACAACGTTCTATGAATTTTATTTTACTTAACTTGAAGAATGTAAGTGAAGATGATAACGTTCGTGGCATTCTTTCTACATTAGAAGCTCAAACGTCAGCCATCCAACCCTGGATCTTAATTACTACTAATGAGGAAATGATAAATTATGTGTTAGCGAATTCTTATAAGTTGAAGACTGCTGATCGCTATACGAACGTTTAATATCCCAATATCGATCACGCTAAGAACGCGAGAAATTATCTCGCGTTTTTAGAAATTATCAAATAGTGCTTTAGCAACGACACACTATTGAAGAACACACGCGTGTATGCTCTACAATAAATTCCAGCACGTATTCATGACTACCCACCAACAGTGCCTGACACGGAGACAGTGTATATCCCATCAGAGGCTCACGAGGCTTTAACTCATATATACTTCTTTTATTCAACGTCGAATGTCTTGCATTGCTACTCGAACAGGTTATAGCTTCGTGGATCAGCACTTTTTACAATGTGGTATTGTTGGAAACTATGATAACCAGCAGTATATCACTGTCTGGATTCTATGCATTTGATATTCCAGCTCAATTAAAACCGCGCGGCCGCCAGGTCGGGAAGACCGTTTCAGGAGTATACAACCATTCAGTGATTAGAATTGTAAGTATACCGCGAATTCATTAATGTTAGAAACTTCCGAGGTTACCATCGTAGCCTCCTACTTTAAACCAACTCTTAGCGTGGCAGATGTAATCTACGAAATGTCACGCTTCTGCAAAGAATTAATAAATATATTCCCAAACTCATAGCTTAAATGTAAGTTACGTATCCTATCAACGCAGGTTTAAATAGTCCCATTGAAGGTAAGTTACGTTTCCTACTTGATTATTTTGCATCTTTCAATCTAAAAATTATGAGCTGTTCTAGCAGTGATCATATGAATCGCAAAACGATGGAAGCTGCATTGACCTTATTTTCACTAACATACCAGTTAGACACTCGAAGTTAGAATTGACATCTACATGATCGCTGGTTCGAAGACACAAACCAGTATATTTTGTATTTGTTCAATTAATTGAACCACATTATTAAACCAGTAGAAGATTAATTCCTTCCGAAATTGATAAAAACCGGATTGAGTGTGCCTATGAGTTACTTGCATCGGGTCAATTAAGTGACAGCATAAAGTATGTAACTTATGCTATCTTAGCAGCATGCAAAAATTCTTCGCGAAAGAGTAAAACAACTAAATAGTAAAGACTTGTTGTTTTAGATAATTACAACAATTAATGATCACTTTAAATATATGATTGGCTTGATTTAACAGTGGCCAATGAGTTCATAGAATTGCGTAGACTATATGTTCAATTATTAGCTAAATTTCGAAGAGTGTTATTTAGGAGAAGAATTTCAGCAATTATTTAAGGCCGAATCTGCTCCTTGGTTACTCAGTTACGCAGTTACTTCCGTCAAAAATATTTCGCGAATTCCAATCTCACACTGGTAAACACATTTCAAGTATATACTTCATCAACCAAGCTATTAAAGAGTGCGTGTGTGCTTGCAAACAACCTTGTCCCTAAGCGACTCATTATGCTCCAATCCCCTAGATGCGCCAGTCACATATGATGAAATTATGCGATATCTAATTACTCTTAGAAGCTACTGGGATAGATAATATATGTACTGAACAGTTAAAGTCAACCCTTCATGTTCTATTAAAATATTGGACTGAGTACCAATCACTGGGCGCGATGGCTATATAAAAGTCCTCTATAAAGGTAAAGGCGATCGTAATTCTTTGGACGCATATAGAGGCATTGCCATTCTGAACCACAGCTATAAGTTACTGACTCATGTAGCATACATGCAGCTTATGAAATATCGTAAACACATGCTTCCATCAGAGCAATACGGTTTCCGTCTACATAAATCCACATCTAGCGTAATTGAAATTATCCGGGATTAAATCACTCAAAATTCTGCATAACATACATTTACTTTTGCCACCTTCATCGATTTTAAGTGAACATTCGACAATAAATTTTGAGTGATTAAAATAAATTTCAAGTGAATAAAATTTTGAGCATTCGAAATTTTGCTTAACATAAATTTACTTTTGCCACCTTCATCGATTTTAAGTAAGCATTCGACACAATATATCGCTATATATTGCTAAAGAAACTTTCTAGCGACGTGCATCTAAGTGGCCGTTTCCTACAGTTTATCAACCGAGTCGTGTGAAGATGTTTGACGGCCTAAATATCCCTGAATTATTCACAGTAAACGAGGGCGTTTTGCAGGGCGATCCTTAAGTCTGCTACTCTTCTCCTTTTTTATTGTCCATTTGCCTTGGTACCTCAGTGGTTAAACGAGTACGAATGTACGCGCACTTTACGATGATAATCTGGGTATAGTTACTCTAGTTTTATTGTCTTCTCAGATAGCCTTAAATAGTTTTTATATATTTGTACTAATAATCAGCTAGCTATATACGTACCGACGTTACAGAAGTCCAGAGCAATTAAATTTCGCCAGGGTGGTCTTTTTTGTCAACGTGATAGGTTGAGCATTGGAAATGAACATCTCGAATTTTGCAATTCGTACAACTATTTGGGAGTTCTCTTTTCTAACAAATGGTCATTCACCAAACATCAGTCAAAATTGTAATCGCCACTTCCTCAGTCAAAAGTTTAGGAGCGCTGTATTTTGCATTATCATTAAGATATTTCCGATCCATTCTGCATCCAATTGTGACTAACGCATTATCTACCATTTGGTCGGATCTAACCCCAGACCGCCATGATAATCATTTAAAATCATCAGAATCATTCCAACTTGGTATCCTCTCTCGTACACATCTAATCTGGATGTTTGTAAAGCAAAATTGAATTCCATAAATCCTGAGTACCGTAATACTCCGGCATACACACAGTATACTTGGAGAGACCCTTGCATCAGAAAGCGACCCCTAGTCTGGCGCGTATCTATTCATGATTATCACGACAGGTTCTGTACAATTTGTATCCCGCTACACGAAATATCGAGATCATGCATTGGCGCATTATGCAAAAAATGTGCGGATATCCTTCACGTATTTTGTTGCCCAGTTCTACGGTAGATTTTACTTAAAGACTGAAAAAGGCAGCGACTAACAAGCAGTAACTTGTAATTTGATTTTATTTTGCGAACAGCTTCGACCACTGGCTGAAGATGGCAATACTAATTGTCCCGTTATTGGCAAATGAAATCAAAGTATATGTTCAAAGTGCATAATGAATATAGAAAGTACATCGTAAAAACAAATTTTATGCTATCTATATAAAATAGAATTATATTGGGGGAGAGAGCTTTAATAATTGATTAATGAAGGAATACAATCTTAAAAGTACATGTTTAACATCACAAATGCCTTTAAAAGTAGATATCTAGAAGATGGCATCGTATTTGAAGGTGTTATCGACATCGTCATTGAATAGTCTCAAAGAAAAAATTTAATTCCAAGGAGACGGATTCTTTGAAATGAAGTATTTGATTATACAATAGAATTGCACTTAAACTATGACTCCGTTTGATAGAAACAAATGAAATCAAAAATATATAAAATGTCCATTCTGCAAACAATATTACAATTTCGAAGACTTCAAATGTTATTTGAAGTGAAAAACTAAAATTATCGCTGAATATAAATTGTAAAATACTATTGTATAAATTTGCTAAAGACCAATTAAGAATTGAAATACAATTAAGGCAATTACCTTTTGGAATAACAGGCTTGATGAAAGCTAGACTTTTTCTACAGCGAAAATGTGCCCTTTGTAAATAGCTATTTTAAATAAGTTTAATATTCCAACTAACGCTAACCTTAAGGAGTTTGCATTGATATCTTCTTTGTCTTGATACGTTTTGTTTGAAGATTTAGAAGTCATCGTGATTAGTGTCTACGATTTACACAAAATCTTAGCACATTTGCATTAAAATCTAGCAACAAAATTATGCGCAAAACTTTGGTTCTGAAAAATATTGTGCTTAAATGTATTTTCGAGAAGTTATTAATCTAATTGAGTTAGAATAGTCTAATATATAGCCTCGAATGGCTTAATCTAAATTATCATTCAAATATTAATAAAGTTTTTTGTATTGAGATATATGTTTTGCTTTGTAAATGATGTAATTGATTTAATTACATCAATAATGTAATTGCATAATAATAATATTTTACAGACCTCTAGATTAGTCAAAAATTAAAGTATAAATATTAGCTTCTTGAATTTGTTGTACAAATGAAATTATTATAATCATTTAATTATTTCAATTTAATCATTTGAAAGCTTAAATTATTTAATTTCTGGATTATTTAAACGCTTAAAGTATTTGTCATTCCAAGATATATACATTTCCACATATACTTAAACCTAGATTATTTCACTGTTTGAAAATGATCTGCTATGTCGAGAATTAGTGGCCGAAACCTGGTAGCATAGCAGTTCCTCATGATGACCTTCAATCTTAATTCTTATGCATCTTCTGTTATGTATTAGACAATTCATAAAAATTGATGTTTTTGTAAAATTACCTTCTAAAAATCTAGATTATAAAAATCTTAAGATTAATATATTAATTTTATATTTTTTTATATAGTGCAAATTACGTAGACTCAATTAACTTAGCTGATTCTTCCAGAACAGCTAAAAATATGTTCTGGAAGAATTTTAGCAGTTTCAGCTCCATATTTTCTTACCCTAACTTTTGTCTTTTCGAACTCAATCTACTCAGATCCATATCCTTGATGCTTTGAGCATCGCAGAAATTTATTTAGTCCACGGTTGATAACACATGTGAAACCTATGTACCGATATCATCGGCCTGATCAATATAATTTAGTACAGCCTTCTCAAGTTAATATATGATTATAGACACGGAAATAAACACGCTAGTAGAATTCTAGATCGTCAGTTACAGATCCACATTACAGATCAACAGTTACAGATTAACAGTTACAGTTCGTAAGTTACAGATCAACAGTTACATATCGACAATTACAGATCAACAGTTACAGATCGTCAATTACAGATCTACAGTTACAGAAAGACAGATAAGATTTAAAGCTATATGAAATAGGCTTTTGGTATATGTGATTGTCTTATACTTTGTAAAAAGCAAGTTTAGATTACTGGGACGTGTACTGAACATACGTTGAACATGTCTTTATTATGAAGTGATTTATATTCACTCAATAAAAGAGAAACTTCAAAGTATATCACCTTATAGTGAAGATTCTAGGTTTCTTAGCTTTTGTGTAATCGACTTGCAATATCCAGATGAGAGAAGTATAACGCAAATAAATAGACTTGTTGAAGCCTCTTACGTAATCTATTTCCGTTGCCCGACACCAGTGTCAGAGACTGACATTATTTATATATGTCAATACTGTTTATCTAAGGTTTCTATTAACCATAAAATATAAACGTTAATAAAATAGCATCATTCCTTACCTAATTACAAACTAAGAATAAAATAAATGTCAAATATAATGACACGATTAATTCGTTATTATCAATACGAGATTTCGTTACAGAATTTCTTCAAAATGTCATACATTAAACTTTTATCTGTAACCTTTGATTGGATGTATGGATATTATAAGTTTGAAAAATTACGAAACCTCTGTAAATAGGGAAAGAGGAAATGGATAAGAAAATATGGGCTGGTTGACAAGCTTATTGATCATTATCTCGTTGGAAAATGGTTGCGTCCGGCAGCAAACTTCATCAAGAAATGTGGTAATTATTGTGGTTAGGAAGATAAAGTCGAGGATCATGTAAGACAAATGTTAGACGATGCTTTATGAAGAGTAAAAAGGAAAAGAAACTACTACTGTTTCGTTGTTTTAACGTTATAATTTACTACAAGCTAATCGGCCAGTGTAGCTAAAGTAAATTTGAGAGAATTATTATCACCGTACTATGTATCAAGTGATTTATCAATATGGATTGAGCGGCTTGAACTTATTGCTTCCTTGCAAGGACTTTACAATTTTGAGAAACTAGTCTCGCTTTTTCTAAAAGATCAAGCGATTATAATTGATAAAACCTGTCTTCAGAAACTAAAAAATCTACAAATAATCAAAATTAGCACTTACAAATGTATTTTCCTTTTCTCAACTAAGGACCCTTTCAAATACTTAAGATAGAAATTACATCGATGGTAAGTCCGTTGACGGCTACACGCAGACCTTGAACGTTTGGCAAACCTTATATCATTAAACAAAGCTAATTGGGTCAAGTGCAAATTTATATGCAGCCTGCGACATGAATTATGAGATATTGTTGAAACAACTTCTTACGTTAGTGAAGTCGATATGCCTACTTTAAATTTTCGGGTTCGCGTTCTTATATTTAAGAATAGGGGTACGTTATGTTGTATATGATAAATTAAGTGCATGTCTAAGATGATCCTAAGTCAAATCAAATCAAGCTGATTTGAATATTTAATTTGCATCTTAAAGAAAACATCGAAAATTGCATATCCGATGTTTTACATGTTGTAAGCTAGGTTGCATGTCTGATGAACATCCACAAAAGAATTTAAGTAAACAATTATGTTATGGATGTGGATCTGAAAATCACACGGCTTACAAGTGGAAGAGTCGATTTCATTATACAAACATGACTATCAGAAAACTTTAATGGGTGCGTTAAGTTTTCGGGGATCAAAATCGCATCCTCCTATTATTGATATCAACAAACATCATCATTGTGGTGTGTGCTTATTTGATAATGTTCTCGTTCGATTATAGCTTCACATTGGTGGGGGATTTTAGCCTTCGACAATGTTATCGATAACGATATGTGCGTGAAAAAATGAACAATTAGAGAATAATTTGCAATCAGGTTCCAACAATGTCGATAACTGTTAATGGTCTTACAGTGGGTGTGAATTTTATGTTAGCCGACTCATTACCACAATATGACGGGTTAATCGGTGTTGATGTGATAGTTAGATTAGAGAGTGTAAATATTGATATTTCTGCCAAAACATCAATGGTAGAGGAAACTACGATTTATAATTCCGTCTCTGAATATTCAGTTTCAAAAGTAATAAAAGAAGACTACGAGAAGGAAATTTTACGTGTATTATTTTGTACATCATCAAAAGAGAACTTAGACTCATGAAGCCGGATTACAATAAATAAAATGGTGAAATTAAGTCAAAACTTTTATCTTCCGTTTGAATTCGTCGATTGTTGCACTTTAAATGTTGGCAAGTCCTGGAAGTATATTCCAGGACTTGCCAACATTTGCACTGTAGTTGCTCATTTCTTCTTTGGCATTCGGTGTTGTTTAATGAATGCTTGTGTCCTCCTAATTAGTCACTCGATCGTAAGGGAAACATGTGGCGCATGGGTTACTTTGAGATGTTATTGTCCTCCACACAAACACTAAACAGGCATCTCAAGAAATTGTTCAACTGAAACAACTTTTAACTTAGTAATCCTGTCTGCAAATAAAGTGGACCGAAGTGAATGAACTGAATGTGTTCAATATATCTTCATATATTGCGGTTTCTGTCAGAAACTAAGGATGTGTAGCCGATGAAGCGTATACCACGTGTGGCAATAATAACACAGAGTTAGCTAAGCGAAAGCTACGTTCCTCCAGTTCACCTAATGTTCTTATCGGGAGACCCATCACCTGCCTACATTTACTTGCGATTATTTGAACACTGGAAGTAGACCCAAAACCATTGTTTACCACTACGCCTAGTTTAGAGAACTGAGGTAATTGTTCAATAGTGCAGATGTCTATTCTGTAAGGAGATAAATTATTTCTCTGTCCAATTTGCGAATGCTTAGATTTATCTGCATTTAAGACTAATCCACGAGATTGGTACCAGCTAGTTATAAGGTTCACATCTTGCTGTAAACGATCATTATCCTCAGCGGTTACTAAGCTTCGCCAGATCTTCAAGTCATCTGCATAGAGAATGCAGTTACTAAATATTAAACAGTAGTGGACTAATTACTGAGGTACACCAGAGAGGTTTACTGTTGGATAGTTCATTGCCCAATTTTACTGCAATTTTCCGTCCACGCAAAAATTATTCAATCCACGTCACAATTTTGCCGTTAATTGCACATAAATGTGTGTCTCAAGGCAGATGTAACAACAAATTATATTTTATGCAATGTAATTGAATTAAATTAATAAAATTTTACGTATAAATTATTATTTGAAATATAGAAATTATATTAAGAATTATATCAAAAAATATATATAAAAAGTATTTCGTTATATTAACGGAACGCCTTGTTGGAATATTTAGACTTAGCTCTCTAGAAAGAAGCCGCAGTGTGTACACCAGTGTGTGTATCAAGGCAGGTGTAACAACAAATTATATTTTATGCAATGTAATTGAATTAAATTAATAAAACCGAAAAAAGACAATTTCTATTTGTTTAATTTATGCGAACATTTTGAGCTTATTCTCTTCAGGGCAAATTTGCATTAAAAAGTATAAGAAATTATAATTTCATGACTAAGACCTTACTGGTCGATAAGTATAAAAACTTAAGTATATTTCCTGTGCTTATAAAATTAATATATATCACACTGATATGATTAGAAGATCATTGAATCGGTGCCAGTGATCCTTTGATGGATCATTTTATTTGTTTTAGTCAAATGAATGAACCGGTTGAATGCTTTAGTGAAATCAAAGAAAAGAACATATCGAAGCCTGCCAGATCAGAATGGGCCCAACTCGTTCTGGCAATCACTAGGTTAGTGACTGTTGAGCGGCCAGGTCTAAATCCATACCGGCAATTGCTAAAGATTTTATAACCTTCTAAATCACAGCTAATGCGTCTGCATATGAATTTTTAACACCTTGCAACATACACATGTTAGACGAATTGGACGATAATTGCCAGTCGATCGCACTTCTTAAACAAGGGTTGGATAAAGGAAACTTATAATTTGAATGAATTGTTCTTGAGGTGATGGAGTAAGAGAATATTGCATATAAAGGATCAACGATAATAGGATCAAGTTAGTGGAAAAGGAAATGTGAGATGTCATCAGGCCCAGAATCGAGTGTGTGTGGTAGTTTGGTTAGCTTTAATGGGCACCTCAATTTTATTAAGGATGACGTTATCAAGCAGTGACCGGATCGTTTACACGAGGCTGGCAGTTCCAGAGACATGACCTGAGAAATTACACTATCAAACGAAAACTGATCAAGGAAAATATTAGCAATAGTTATTTAGTCGTAGTGTATTTCCATTAGGAGTGGATAGGCTAACTATTTCTCTATTTATTGAAATCCCTACTTTAAGATAACTGAATAACTTTAAAGAGTTCGTCGCAGTTGACGAACAAATTGTAGGTATGAAGTATTTCCGTTTCTACTTTTTTAATGGTGTGACTTTATTTCTTGTATACTTATAACTCGAGAAGGGACCCGAAACGTTTTATACGAGTATAATAGTCTGCCACAATTTGCCCGCCCTTCGGATTTCCAGTCAAAACAAATTGGTACGCTGGAGTTGATTTTTTTGATATTTTAAAGGGGAGAAGTAGGTGAGGGCGTTCAGGAGGATAGATTTAAAGAATATCCAAGATGTTTCTACTACTAGATTAATTGATTGTGATGGCGATGTAGTCACTACGACCAACATGTGGATGAAAGTTAATATCTGGCATTTTAGGTAGGCTGATAGCTAAGCACACGTTAAGCAATGAAGACGATTGTCCTTGAAAGCGGATGGATTCATGTATTGTTGTACTAAATAGTCATTACTTGTATATAACAGTGAACTAGACTTTTGATCACAACTCATTTCTGCAACCATGTCGATCCAGTTTATATAAGGCATATTGAAATGGCACAATATCAATCAGCGGGAATGTGCACTGAGTTGTACCTGCAGATAATTGCATATGTCGAAGGTTTCGGAGAGAGGAAATCGATAAAACAAGCTAATATAAATGATCACTAGTGTTGTGGACGAGATAACTGACCATGTATACTCACTCATGTTCATCGAAGCCGAACATTAAATTATTTTGAAGTGAAGTGGGTGCTTTATATAAATAAGTACTGTCCGCCTTTTGACATATTACAATCAGCTCTGACTATTACGTAACCATCTATATTGATTTCTTGATCAGATATGTCGCCATGGAGCAAGGTTTCTGTAAAAACTAAAATATATGGATTGACGTGTTCAACAAAATGGCAGATCTCTTCAAATTTACAAATAACTTGAGCAGTTTGTGTAAAATAAATTTAGATCATGATTAGCATATTGTTTTACGGGTTGGATACCTGGCCTAAGCTAATTTACTATTGGGGTGATACATAGTCAGCATAAAGAATCGACATTTATTACATTTATTACAACGTGTGTGCTTGTTGTTGAACATCGATCTGAAATGTGATATATACATTCCTCTGCAATATCCAAAATTTTTTGATGTGAACGATAAATTAATAAATAAAGGCTTATATAATATGATGGCTCAGTAAAAAATTATTTTACCACTTATGAATGCTGTTCAGCATAACAAAGGAAAATTGCGTCCTGCACTCGATTATCGAAAATTAGAGACTGGTAAAAATCCGGGGGCTGGCTAAAAATCGATTTAAATACGGCGTATTTACAAATAAACGTTGACAAATTCTTATGGCCTTACCAAGTAATTGGTTTTCAAAACACTTAATAACTCTTCTTGAATTTGATTTAATTGTGGTCCTTCGCATAATGACAACTATAGTTCGGGACGCCATTCACAAAATAAACATTGCCGAATATGAAGCTACATATTTGGATGATATTATAATCAACAAACACAGATTAATGCAGATAACGTGGTACGTGCATTAAACGAATTTGGTTTCGACTCGAAGCCTTTAGACAACTTATGCGAAACACGTTTATTGTGTCTCAATATTGTTGCGCACAATGGCAGTGTAAGTTGGGAAATGAGGAAATAAACCAGAAAATATGGAAATCAATAACGAAATGATTCATTGTAATCGAAAAAGATGGACATGCTAACGCAATATTGTACAACGCAGCAATCCGGTTTATCGAGTTAAAGGCATTCTTCACATCAACAGCCAGGATACAGTGATCGTAATTTTCATTGAATGCGTGACGAATTGAATGAACAGCGTATTTAAGCCCACCCTTTTGAGAGGGCTCTTGTTGAACTAATCCTGCTGCGTTTTGTAAATCCTGCTTTATTACTTATAGTAAAGTCTTGCAGATTATTCTCCCTGCGACATCGCATACATCTATTGGACGTATTCCTCCTGACTTTTTGCTAATCGCGATTAACCTGCAAGCAGTAAATGCATCGAGAGAACCGGACGTCATTGGTTCAGTTGCTATGCAGATTGCTAGCTCAGCCAAAGATTTCGCGAGGTTTAGGGACTTATTGCCGAATTTCGTGAGCATATTACGCCAGTATATTGAGTCAATTCTAGTTGATCCTGCACCTCCGTTAGTTCGTTTACAAGCCATAACTATTTGATCTTCGTATATTGAGGTGAATCTAATCGAGTGATGTAAATCCGTATTACTTAAGTGGTATTTATTTCAACAATGCATCATGATGAGCGGGTAGTCCAGTAGGATGTAAGTCTTGAAGATACTCTCTAACTGTTTTTCTTATTAACGACCATGGCGTAGTATGATAAAATGCTTGACGCAGTGTCCTCTAAGAATAACGACGATCCAGCAGAGCATTTGCTGTGAGTAAATAGACTTTTATATATTGTTTTTTTAGTCAGGTAATTTGGACCTTTACTTGCCACAATTCAAACTTTTTTGCAGAAAGTGGGCCTTGTCGAAAAGCTCAGAGAAACGGGATTGGCAGGTTCTAGCAGACAGGGACCTAGCAAACGTAATTGCTAGGTCCCTGTCTGACATTTGTTCTTGTGTCGCGATTATACCTCTGTTATCGAATTTACGAGGAATACGACCACTCGTGATGAAAACGCGCGACTTGATATTGTATGTTGCGGACTGTTTGGAGATAGATTTGAGTGAACGTTTTTCGACGTTAATATATTTTCTTATCATGCTCAATCTTACCAAAACAGAACCCTTGTGTCAGCTTTCGATTACAACGAGTCACGGAAAATTGTCAAATACGAAGAACGTGTAACTAATGTTGAACACAGTGGTTTCATCCCTCTAGTATTCTATACATCCGGGGGCATTGGCAACAAGGCAAGCATTGTTCTGAAAACGATCGCAAGCAAGATAGCTCATGGGAATCCTCTTAATTACCACGATGTGATAACCAACCTGAGAAGAAAAATCAACTTCACGATAGCGCGTGCAGCGTCCGCGAGTCTTCGGGCTCCGCGATCTACTAGATTTCATCCAGTTATCCCACATTACAGTCATGATTTTGTTATTCTTTCGGAACTGAACTGACCCATTAGCGGGTAGCCTTTAATGTGTAAAAATGTAATAAAATAAATTATAATTAAAAAAGTATTATTAAATAATAAAATATTTTGGTTATTTAATCTTTTGGTTGAAATCTTTTGGTTATTAAAACTTACAATTATAACTAACTACTTACAATCAACGACAACCTTCGATGACAACCAACAACAACCTTCGACAACAACCAACGACAACCATCGACGACATTTAAAGGAAAAGAGGGGTAAACTTTGAGAGATAAAATTTACAAATGGTCGCACAATCTGCGAACAAGAGATGCTGTCCATGTAATGGACAAACTGCGGTATGCAAATGATGTATATGCGTTAGAAACGGCAAAGTGTGCATCAATTGCTGTACACATAGATGTTCGCACCGTGAACAATCAGTGCAACCGCAACTTCCAAATTTAAAATGTCCAACAACAGACATCTTAACGGACAATTCAGATAACAAAGATATCCAAAATTTATTAATTCAAGAATCTATTACCGTGGAAATGAAATGTACTGGAGAAAATTGCGAGGTTTACTCGAATGTTATCCTTCCAAGAAGATTGTCCAGAGATATGCTAGCTCAAGATTACCTCAGGGGATTTTGTGCTGCAAAGGCAGTTCGCGAAGCAAACATCGAAATTGCTAAACTTCGAAGTAAATTGAGAGTGGATGAAAAGTCAGTTAATTGCTGGACGGAAAATCGCGTCTGCATCAATTGATTAACAATTATGTCAATTCATATCTCAACCGTTGCATTAATAAACAGGTTTCCCATGCAGTTTGTTCTTATGGAGGTTCTTCGAAGGAAGACAAATCGTACTCCAAGCTGACAAGCTCTCTCAATATGGAAAGTGCTAGGGCATCGAACTTGATAATTAGGAAGTTGCCTTTAAATAATAATGACGTTAAAGTTGTCACTGATCTCTTTAAGGAAATTGGTAGCTCATTAACCAATAATAGTATGAATTTATATCAGCTACCAGTTAGTTATACCAAATCGCCTCCTTAGGTAAGAGTAAAGACAAACATCACTCATGTAGAATCCTCTCTAAGATCATCTTTTAAGCTTAAAAACTCTGATCGCTTTAATAAAGTATATTTATCTCCAGATTTATCATAGCTCGAGCAGCAGGAACAAACAGCTGCTAAATGAGTTGATTGAGCGAAAGAAATCGGATCCCACTAAATGTTATGTAATTGGAGGGAATAGGGTAATAACGCTAACAACAAGCAAGACAACTTCGCCCTAAAGCAGGTTATGCCTAGCCTTGATGAAACGCAAACATTAGAAGTTGAAACTCACGTCCAGTCCCGTGATATATGACAAACCAAGATTACTAATCAGATAGAAAGGTATCTCCCAGATTATAGTCCCGTAGAGCAGATCAGGCTGTTGCTTTACAATGTAGAGGGTTTACACTATCTCATTAATACAAGTATAGTTTCTTATTTGAACGATTTTGATATTCTCGTATTGCTAGAGACATTTTCTGTCTGTCATGAATCACTACCATCATTTTACTGAGTCGTGGTAGGCCAATGGGAGGAATCCTTTGCAGTCTTAATAAACGTTTTTCACAGTGGAGAAAAGATATAACTCAAAATTATATTGTAGTTTCGACAAATCTGGTTATCATCGTATCTTGTTATTTTACGCCCACTATGTCCGCAGCTGATATATTGGTTGACTTAGGTAGTGCGTTTCACAGTGTCGATTTTTCTCATTCAGTAATAGTTTGTGGAGATTTTAACCCCCAGTTGAATTGTAATTTGTCAAATAAACTGACTAGAATTCATGATTTCTTCGCCACGTTTGGTTTATTGTTACGGTCAAATAGTAATGCAACGTACATTTGTTCTAACAGGCAGAGTACGATATACTTAGTTTATTCAAATTTCACCCTTTGTACGAAAGTAGACATTGATTCAGCATGGTACTTGGTTCGTAAGCATCAGCCAGTTATTGTGGAATTTGAGTTTCAGCCTACGGATATCTTGCATGACAATGGAAATATACAATAAATATATACAATAAATATACACAAGCTTAAACACAATCGTTATTCCACGACAACCAATGACAACCTTCGTCGACAACCATCGACGTAATTTACTTACAATTATCGAACGACTTTAATCGAACGACAACATTCTATTCAATCGATCGACAACTTAAATCGAACGATAACTGTACAGCGACGCAAGTGAGCAATTCAATCGAACGACTACTATAGAACGAAGATCGCGCTTCAATCTACTCATAAAAATAGACGGTTTACAGCTCGCATCTAGAAAATGAGTTCTACGAGATACTGTGCTTGCAATGGGCCGCATGCCGTGTGTAAAAACTGTAGTTGCGTAAGAGCAACTACAAGGAGCGCAGTTTTAAAAATTGTAAACTATTGCAACCTACAGTTAATGGGATCCAAGAAGAAAAATCTACCAAAAGCCAAGCGATCAATCTCTGTTGATACCGATAAAACCGGCAAGCTCGAGAACATACAAGTGGAATGCTCCGCTGCCGGCTGTCAAATCTGGACATCAGTAACACATAATTGTGCTTTGGGTCAGGAAACTTGTGGCGGGCCACCGTTCTACTGCGGATTCTGTGCGGCGAAACAAATCAACTTGTTAATAAAACGCTTAGAGCAATTGGAAATGGCATCGCAGCATGATCGAATTTCTCAAATTTCTGATAAATCTACTGAGACAGTGAAGGAGCCGCAAATTGTATCGCAGCAAGATGGATTTTGTCAAGTTTATGATAAATCTACCGAGACAGTGACGGAGCCGCAAATTGTTACAACTAATGTATTTTCACTCCCCGACACCCCACGTCCCGTCCTTCCCGTCTCGTTTCTCAATAACTTGCATCCATCAATCAAAATCACCTCCACCAACCTCCACTATCCTTCCACTCATAACCTTTCCTCACATCGCTTGCCACCCTCTTTATTATCATTATCCTCTATGTCTCTCGTCGACAAACCAAATCCCTCAAAATCATCAACTGTCAGCTCTTCTATCGTGATATCACCTACTCACGTCAGTCGTCCTCCCTTTACGGAAGCGCTTTGCTTCTCGCGATCGTTGCGTCATTGTCACTAATATCACGCCTTCTAACTCCTTATCTCCACAAGCACGTCTAGACCACGATGTTTCCGCCTTCAGATCCATCCTCTCGTCTATTGTCCCTGCGGATAAACCATCCTTTTTCAAGGACATTTCTCTTGTCGCATTCATCCGTCTAAACAAATCTTCTCAATCTAATCCTTCCCAGCCCCATCTCCTCAAAATTGTTTTCAAGCATCGCTCTCAGGCGTATTCTGTCCTCTCTCAACGATTCAAGCTCATGTCATATTCAACCACTCGAATTTTCCCCGATCGCGCCCCTTTTGAAATCGCTCAAATCTCTTCAGCCCGCATCGAAAAAAGCCGTCGCGAGAAAAACGGCGAAACATCACTCTCCATCCGAAACATAGACGGAAATTTTCAAGTTGTCCACACCCGTCCAAAAATTCGATGGCGCTCCATCTCTCCTATGTGTCTTCTCCACTAGACTCTTTCGCCACAACACACGGTTTCCGCCTCGGTCTCCTCAACACTAGATCTATTCTCAATAAATCCGATATTATCCTCAACCTATTCACCAAGCAATCCATCGATCTCTTCTGCCTCACCGAATCCTGGCACTCAGATTCCGACGACCTTTCCATTCGCCGTCTGCTCTCTACCGGTTGCTCCCTAGTCGAATCCGCCCGCCACCTAAGTTCATGCCCTTCTAAATTCTCTAATCATGGCGGCATCGTCGCATTCGCGCGTCACCCCGCGTCTCTTCGCAAAATCAATCCCCCTTTCAGTCCTTGCTCTTTTGAATTGCTCACTTGTCGTTATTCTAACCCGATCACTCTAGATCTTGCTATTGTATACCGTCCTGGTTCATCAACTCCTACAGCCTTATGTTTTACCGAACTCGATGACCCCCTTTCTCATTGTTCTCTGTCCTCAATCCCTTCACTAGTTCTAGGCGACTTCAATATCCGCCTAGACCGCCCCTTCCACGGATTCCATCCGGTTCATCAACATTCTATCCAACTACAATTACAAACTAATCTCCACTGCCCCCACACATATACTTGGTGGGGCACTCGACATCATCGCTGTCCCCGATCATTTTGCTGCCTACACCTCACTGTCCATCTCTGATCCAGGTCTATCCGATCACTTTCTTATCACCCTTGATCTCACTCACAACCACACCCCTCCTCACACACCTACAATCCTACGTCGCCCTTGGAGAAATCTTGACTTTTCCCTTCTCCGCTCTGCCTTACTCAAATAATCTCTATCATTACCCACAATAACATATTCATCTCCTCACTATCTCGCCTTTCTTTTCGATTCTGAACTCACATCCACTCTCGAAATTCTCTTGACCTTCAAGTCTTACCCACACTGTCGCTTGCACCGTGCCCCATAATTTGACATCCAATGCCTACTATCAAAGCGTCGACTTCGCCATGCTTTTCGAGTCTATCACCGCTCTCTCAGACGAGATTTCCGATCGATCACTCCGTCTTTCCGTGATTCCTATATTGCTCTTCGCCGGTCTCATCTCAACCTACTACGTACCAAATGCAACTCTTTCTGGCAGCATAAAATCATCACTTCATTCAACTCTAAGACTCTCTGGCATACTTTTAACTCAATCCTTGCTCGCTCCTCTTCGCCGTGCAACATCAATGCCAATGATTATTCGTCATTTCTCCAGACTAAAGTATCCACGTTGCTCTCTCACACCCCGGTCCCCATCCTACCCCACTCTGCCCAGTCTAATCTCATCCTTCCGGAACTCTTTCATCTTCTCCCTGTATCACCTACAGAAGTATCATCTGTCCTCATGACCATGCCGAACAAAATCTCACCTGCCAATCCCCTGCCTACTCACATATTAAAATCTATATGCTCATCGATATACCCATTTCTCACAACCTTGTTTAACTCGTCCATCCGCAGTCGTATCTTCCCTTCACACTGGAAATCCGCAATCGTTCATCTCCTCCTTAAGAAACAATCGCTCGACCCTCCCTTCCTTCTAGCTATCGCCCCATTTCACTACTCCCTAATCTTTCTAAGCTCTTAGAACGCCTCATCTTAATACAAATCAACGCTTATCTCTCCTCATCCAATCTAATCACTCGACAGAAATTATCCTCCTTTCCAATCCGCTTTCCGCTCTAATCACTCGACAGAAATCGCATGCATAAAAGTGTACAATGACTTACTCATTTCTCAAGACAAAGCTCTATATAGTGTTCTCATCTCAATCGACCTCTCCTCCGCATTCGACATTGTCGACCACTCCGTCCTCCTTTCTCGCCTTCGTTATGATTACGGCTTTTCTTCCTCCTCCGTAGCATGGTTCGCCTCATATCTATCCGACCGTTCCTTTCGCGACTGTTCTAATTCATCGTCCTCCCCTCCCATCCCTATTTTTTGCTGGGTCCCACAAGGTTCAGTCCTAGGTCCCCTGCTTTTCTCTCTTCTGCTTGGCGATCTATCTCCGTTTATCAAACCTTACACCTTTAAGGTCATGCAATACGCCGATGACATTCTAATCTATGCTCATGCACCCGCACATCGCATACACGATATCGGCATTTCTGCCTCCAACTGTCTTTCTTCTATCTACAAACGTCTCTCCAATCTCCATCTCGTTCTAAACCCCGAAAAGTCCAAACTAATGTGGATCCTCCCCCGTAAACCAAACATATATCCTCCCACTGTATATTTTGCCTCATCGATCAACCACATAGTCCACAATCTCACTTTCTTAGGCTTCCATTTTGATAATCACCTTTCCCTTAAACCCTTCGTCCGTGACAAGGTCCGCTCATCTAACTTAATTCTCCGTGACATCCGCCGTATCCGCCCCCTTATCGACTTCCGTTCTTGTATGTCTCTTCTTTCATCGCTTCTTTTCCCTAAAATCGATTACTGCCTTAGCCTTTTCGCCAATTCTCCAAAATCCATCATCCTACCCCTACAACGAATAATCAAGTCCGCCGTTAGAGTGCTCTTTCGTCTCCGTTGCTTCGACCACACATCCACATATTTTGCCCAACTCTCCTGGCCCACCATCCACATCCGCATCAAACTCCGCCTATTTCTTGTAACTTTTCGTCTCATCGCTGTCGGCTCCCCATCGTTCATTAACCTTCCTTTCTTAGACGACACTCGCCCCACATCGCTATCGCTGCATTCCCGTAATTCCCTCTTACTCCACGTTCCCCATTACTCCAACAACTACGGTCTCCGATTCTTCCTCGTCGCTGCCCTACTCGCCTGGAATCAACTCCCTCTCGACGTCCGCCGCGCTCCCTTCTTTATCACATTCAAACACCTCCTCCGTTCACACCTTCTCGACACCTGATTCACAGTCTTGTTTTGTTGTGGTCATGTAAGCGTGCGCTGGCACGCATTTGCCACGTTAAAATAAATCCTTTTTAAGAGCAGGTTGCAATGCCGAGACTGCTTTCCTGGCAGCAGACGTTCTAATAAAAGCAATGATCTTCCTCGTGATAAGCTTTTGTGCCCTACGTCTACATCTCAACCAGGTTCCGTAAATATAGTATCTACAGCAAACACATTGCAGAGTAACTCAGCTGATTTTGTAACTCTTGATATGGAATGTTCCACATTGGAATGTGTTCTGCGGTCGTTTTTAAGGTCCATAGAAGCGTTCCGTGCGATTTCTTCAGACGTGACTTCCTTTGTGGATTGTGCCCGCCAATCGTCTGTCATAACTAAACAATATCTTTGAGAAGATTAAATCTGAGATAGAAGGTTTGCATAAAGAGATAGATGAATTGCGAGGATCGATACATGCCTTATTGACAAAAATAGGCAGTGAATCTAACGTGATTATTACAATTGGAGTAAATCCATCGTCCTCCTTTGCTAACGTTTTGAAACGTGTTGTAACTCGTTCGGTTCTGACTACTTTCCAACTGAGCAAAGAATCTTCTCCATTGGAGATTTTGCAAGTGGCTGAGAGAAACGCGAGATATTCAGCCAATGTCATCATACGGGGTTTACCAATATCCGAAGCGGAAGAGAAAACCATGCGAAAATTGATTTCAGAAATTGGTGTACAAATTGATAATGTTCCTTTACGAATGCGTCGCTTCACCGCTCGTAAAAGTGATTCTCCTACATGGCTCCTCACTATGAACGATTTTATATCCTCATCAATTCTTAAAAATAGCAGTTGATTAAAGAATAGTGAACGCTTCAATCGTATATTTATTCATCCTGATCTCTCAACTGTAGAACAAGAGGCCCGAAAGGCACTTGTTGAACAGCTTAAGGAGGCTATAGCTAAGAATTCCTTTTGGGCGCTATTTTATTCGTAATAATAGAGTTGTTTCGTATTGGAGGGATATGTAAATGGGGTAGTGTAGTGTCTCAAATTAATCGCGAGGTTGATCCGACAAGGAACTGCAAAACATGACTAGCACCGACCAAACTCCTTCCAACTCACATGGTATGTACCGAACCGTGTTCTGATTCATCTTGTGTGGTTCGTACCATATCATGCTCTGATATTATGTGCTTACATTGACTTTTGCTTTTCAATGTTGAAGGTATTGAAACACTTTTGAAGGAAGGTTTCGGTACGTTTCTCTCATCTGTTGATGTAGTTGTTCTACTTAAAACATTCGCTTCTTCTTCTGTTTCGTTAAATGCATTTTATACATTCGAAATTTTGGCTACCCTGGGTAATCGTGGTCGACCTCGTGGAGGTGTTCTTCTAGCAGTTAATTATTTATTTCGAGACTGGTCTTGTAAGACTACTGAAAACACTGTGTTCCTAGACTCGCCAAACTTAGTTATAATTGCGTACCTCTTCAACCCGTCCTTGAATGCGTGTGTTGTTATAAGTGAGCTGTCCAAACTTCTCGATGATGTTTCTTCCAATAAACCCCTTATCATAGCCGGTGACTTTAATGCGAATTCTAGCAAATATTCTCTTAAACTAGAGCTTAAAAGAGTTCTTCGCTTCGCGCAATCTAATTCTTCATGCCCCGATTTAAGGTTGGAAGTATGAAATTGTTCAATATAGAAGTTGTCTCGATGTAATCTTTACTTACACGGGTGTTCATAACATGTGCTTAGATTTTAAGTCCGCATGGATGATACGTCGAAAACATAAGCCAGTTATATGCATATTTCACGGTCTTCTGGCTTCTAGTAATTTTCTTCCTACACAACACTCAAGTAGAAGGATATTTATCGATGATCTCGATTCGAGCGCATTAGAGACTGCTAAGTATTTTGTAAATGATGGCCGAATTTCGGCGAGCTACTCGTTGGTTTGCGATGTTCTTCTATCTTTGAGTATACATAGTTCCCCATCGTCCCGTCCTTTGTTTAAATTACCATGCTACTTGAAACGATTGCAGAATATATTACTCTCTTTTTACAAGACAAATGAGTTTGCTCTCTTAAAAACAGATTTTGCAAACCCGCGAGCGTTTTACTCCAGTGGTGTGAAGCAATTTTATTGGAGGATCTTATTTATTAGAGAGTGCAGATTGCTTATCAAAGCTGAAAATGATACGTGGCTCGTGCGCGCTTAATCCTGTAAACTTGCTTCTCGTATACCTTTGAATCAGTGGCGTCGCCACTTTGTGGATATTCTAACTGACAACACTCCTTCGTCTTTCAATCCCCAAAATTACCCAATCTTTTGTCATCTCATTAATACTAACCCGCTTAAATTATCGTTTACCGTAGATGAAATTGAATATTGTCTCGTCCATATGTCTGCTAGAAAAGCAGCAGGTGTTGATCAATTGTGCGTTGAACATATCAGGCAGTCTTTCAGCTTACTCGCCAACTATTGGGTTTCTTTCTTCAATGCAATTCTTAGGGGACAACCCACGCCTCTCGAGTGGCGCGATGGCATCATTAAAGTTACTTTACAAGGGTTCAGGGGATCCCATTATGCCAAGACTCTTACAGAGGAATAGCGCTATTAAATCATTCATATAAACTGCTCTCGAATCTGATGGCCTTGCGTTTGGTGCAGTTGCGTAGTGCTCTTCTACCCACTGAACAACATGGGTTTCGAAAAGGTCATTCCACATTTAGTGATCTTTTAATTATAAGATCGCACGTTCTTGATAATTTTCTTAGACACTTCGTTGTATTCAGTATTAGTTGATTTCGCTAAAGCGTTTGACTCGATTGAAAGATCTATGTTATTGACAAAGCTTCACGATAGGGTTAACGTTCACAGCGATTTTCTATTTATACTCGAAAGATTTCTACGTTCCAGTTCAGTACGAATATTCGACGGTGTAAATTATTCAGAATCGCTCACTGATAGTCGCGGGTTCCAGCAAGGTGACCCACTCAGCCCACTTTTATTTGCATTTTTCATGATGGACCTCCCAGATTATATTCGTTCGGCTGTCTCTAATGTGTGGTCTATATTGTATGCTGACGATCTTGCCTTAATTACTCTCAATAAGAACGCGGATCAATCGGCCATTTCAGCACTTGTTAAGTATTGTGATTCTAATAGACTAACAATAATTACGCGAAAACCAAGATTGTGAAATTTAGGAAGGGTGGTCTACGTTGTCGAGATGACGTTTTGTTTATCAGGAATATTCTTTTAGAGTTTGTTACTAGATATAAATATCTCGGTTTTTTGCTCAATTCACGATGGTTTTTTCGAACTCATCCACTGAAACAGTCATCACAAGTGATAACTTTAGCTTACGCAGCTTCTAGGCTTAGTTCACTTTCGTATGATGGAGCGATTAGGTACTTTGACGTAATGTTTCTTCCAATATTGAGTTACGTCCTTCGATGTTTCTGGTTGGATTTAACAACGACTGACTTTAAAATGATTGATAAGTGTTCCTAGCTTTTTCTGAAGCGAATTGTTGGTATTTCTCCGAAGTCTACATCAACAGCCGTTGCTGTTCTAAACAGATCTTTCCTACTCTCAATAAAATTACGAAGAATGTTTAATCTAGACGAAACTGATAGCTACTTAACGAGCCTACATCTCTTCAATTCCCAGGTTGCAAAATTAGATCCCGATATATACATGTGATAACCAGAGAGAATAAATGGCTTTTATTCACGAATCTACAAATAGTAGGTAAAGTTAAATATAAAATGATAAAGTAATTAAATGTGATACCACATTCATCCCATGTGATAGTTTTGGAAGTATGCAGGACTTCTTCGACTTCTTGTACTTCGTCGGTAGAATTCTCTAGTTGTCACGGGATGATGGTTTGCCTCAGGAATTGATGTCCTCTTTGAACTCAAGCTCATATCGATATTGTCAGTGGCATCATATTGCTTTCCGTTATTGTTATCATCTTCATAGTCTGGCTGGTTCCTATCGAAGCTATCTTGACAGTCGTCATCCCCGTCCCTTGACAATCCCGAACTACGAATATCCGAACTGTCTGGATCCTTGTAAATGGAGGTTTCTGAAGGATAACGAGATAGGTGTCGAGTTGAAATATTTGCTTCTTTCCCAGATGGAAGTTCGATATAAGCCGTGTTTGGATTCGCGTTTATCAGTTTAGCTTTGAGCAATTTATCGTCGTATTTGTCGTGTTTGTAGAAGTTTCGCACGAATACAGATCCGGGACGACGGAGCCATTCTGGTAAATTGAATTTAATTAATGGGCGTCTAGAGAAGTTGAAGATTCGATCATGAGGTGTCGAGCCAGTTGAGGTGCATAATAGTCTTCGAATAGATTGAAGGCTTTCAGCGAGGACCGTTTCCCAAGCAGCAACCGGACGATTGTAGTCTCTATGCCGCAAAAGTACAGCGCTCCATAATATACCGTTATAGCGTTCGATCTGTCCGTTGCCTAACGGATTGTACGGAGAAGAGTAACTTGCTACCGTGCCAATACTCTCCAGATAATCAGAGAATTCTTTCGACATGAAGGATGACCCGCGATCGGAATGTACAAATTCAGGTGGACCAAATATTGTCACTATACCACGCAGGCAATTTATCACTGTTTGAGCGGACATATCACGGCATGCAAATCCAAAGGGATAACGAGAATATTCATCGACGGCTGTAAGCAAATATTTCTTGCCTGATGAACTGGGCAAAGGACCTTTGAAGTCAAGTGAAATTCTTTCGAAAGGTCGTGTCGCTCTGATGAGGGCAGTTTTTGGAGGCTTGAAGAAGTTTGGTTTCAACAACGAACAGGTAATGCAATGAGATACAACATAACGAACGTCTTCAGTGCTATATGGAAGTTGATTCGATTGAACGAAGTGATACAAACGATTGACTCCTGGGTGGCAAAGCGTAGCGTGAAGTTCATAAAGAAGCTTGAGATCTTTCTGTTTGTTAAAGTAACCGCAACTTGAAGCACAAATATCCCTAGACATTGAGTCGGCCGCATAATTCAACTTTCCAGGCTGGTAAAGTATACAATATTTGAACTCAGATAGATCGAGACGCCATCTTTGCACTTTTTCATTTTTAATTTTACTCTTATGATTCCTGTTAAATATGAATGAAACTGACCTTTGATCCGTTAGAACATTGAAAGTTCGTCCAGACAAATAGTGCCTACAGTATCGCAATGCTTCAACGATGGCAAGGGCCTCTTTCTCAATAGCCTAATGTCCAACGACACTCTTACTAAGTGTATGCGAATAAAATGCGACGGGTTTGTTATCCTGCGTTAATACAGCACCGATAGCATAAAGGGATGCGTCAGTCTCTACTGTAAATGTCTTATTGAAATCAATGGGTGTTAGAGTAGCTGAAATAATAAGATCACGAATTATCTCAAATGAGCGCTTTGCTGCAGGTGTAATAGGAAATATCGTGGTTTCAGCTAACGGACGAATCTGCGACGAAAAATTTTGAATCCATTTGGAATAATGTGAGAAAAGGCCGACAATTCTTCGCAGTTGACGTTTATTTTGAGGTACCTGCAGTTCTCGCAAAGGTGAGACACGATTAGGATCAGGCCGTTTAATACCACTACCAACTTGATATCCCAGAATATTGATCATCGTTTTATTAATCATACATTTCGATTCATTTAGTGTTATTCGGTACCTAGAAGCAACTTCACGAAACTTGGCCAGATTTGTATCATGTTCTTGCTGTGTTTTGCCGCACACAATGATATCGTCGAGGTATGAATATGTGCCGGTTAAGTTTTCTTTCTCTATGATCTCGTTGATTATTCGCTGGAAAGCGGCTACAGCATTCGTGAGTCCAAAAGGCATACGCTGAAATTGATAGAGTTGACCATCTGCCTCGAATGCGGTCAAGAATTTTTCGTTTGCTCGCAAAGGAACTTGATGGTAAGCACTTTTTAAATCGAGGGTGCTAAACACGTTATTGGACGATATGGTATCGATCAGGTCGTCAATTCGGGGCATGGGATAAGCGTCGAGGACCGTGAATCTATTTACGGTCTGCGAGTAATCTACTACTAGACGACGACGTCCTTCTCTGTTTACAATAAGAACTTGCGCACGCCACGGTGAGCGACTGCGCTCGATGATGCCTTCGGACAACATCCGTTTTACTTCCGAAGCAATAAAGCGGCGATCTTCGATATTACGGCGCCGGGACGGAATTGCTGCAGGTTTCCAGTTTTTAAAATCGTCTGAAAATAACGACGGTATATCGATTTCCATGCTCGATAGTTGCCCAATGGTTAATGTTTCTTGCTTAGCATTTCCTCGAAGTCGAATGGAAACACTTGAATGCAAGCGCAGGAATGGATGACCAAGTATGAGATCACGACAAAGATGAGGCATGACGAAGCATTGAATGTCAGTATAGTTTCGGTCACAGTAAGATATCGGTAATACGCATCGTTCATTGCATACGGATGTAAATGATGAATTAGCCATGGAAATCCTAACACAACAAGATTCTGTAGGAATACCTAGTTTTCGAATAACTGATGAATCGACAAAGTTGGAAGAGCTCCCTGTATCGATAAGAGCATCCAGCTGTTGTGTTCCAACGCGAACTTGTACCGTCATGTCGTCAAGTTTAGATGCATCACCATTTGCATTTTGACAGGATATGATATTAAGTGATTCACAGTCGGACGCGTATGGTCGAGTACTACGATTGTATTTTCGTCGAGATCGAAGCAACTTAGTTCGACAAACTTTTTCGTAGTGTCCACGTTTTAAGCAGAATGAACATTCAGCATCCCGGGCTGGACAACGATTTCGTGTATGCATAACTCCACCACAAAAGTAGCACCTTTTCTTGTTGATCTTTTGAGCTACGGCAATAGATTCTTCACTTTCAGAAATATCAGTATTTCCTTTTGAACCTTTGGTTTCCCTTAAGGCATTTACTGTGAATTCGGATGTGTGTCGATATTCGTTTGATTGAGTTTGAGCTGCTTTAATCGTTCGAACGACTTGATAAGCTTTCTCTTTGTCGATGTCATTAGTCTCGAGTATGCGTTGACGAATCTCGTTCGATTGTAAACCCGTAATAAATGAATCGCAAATAAGAATATCGCGCAGCTCCTTAGCTTTCACATCTTTGAAGGTGCATTGTCGCGCAAGTGTTTCAAGACGATCCACATAGTTAGATATCGATTCATCGAGAGTTTGTCGTGCAGAACACAGTAGATGTCGTTTGTAAACCGAATTTGTAGATTTTATGAATGCTTTGTCGAGGACATCCATTGCTGAATCATAATCCAGGCACTCGTCAATCTTGTCGAATAATTGAGCGGAAATTGAGATTTTCAGGAGATCAAGTTTGTCATCTTGTGAATCCATTTTGATGCGTTTGATAAATGTTTCGAAGCGATATCGCCAGTGACGCCATTCGCGTTCTGCTTCAGGACAGTCTGTCGTTAGTTTGAGTGTATCCGGCTTGAACAGAGTATCCATCAAGACAATTCGTGAATAAAATTGTGATAACCAGAGAGAATAAATGGCTTTTATTCACGAATCTACAAATAGTAGGTAAAGTTAAATATAAAATGATAAAGTAATTAAATGTGATACCACAATACATTTCTCCCGCTTATACGCAATCGGCTTGGAGGAACCCTAATTATAGTTAGCGGCCGCTTATTTGGCGTTTGTCATTAGACGGATACCACAGTAAATTTTGCTCAATTCGGCTTCTTTTTCATTCTCGTTGCGCGAATTGCTTTTGTCAATTTTGCTCGCAACAGTGCTGTTAGTTGCTACATGTTTTCAACTGCTCGTTTTTGTTATCTATGCTATTGAGACAGATTTATCAAGGGCTTTTGTAATTTTGTAATTTTGTAAATGTTTATATACAGTTTCTACACATACATGAAAAGGGCAGTCCTCATGTCCTGATTTCTAGTGGATACAGCTCAACTTTTGTACTTTGATTTATTTATATATTTTGCCCTAAGCCGAGAGGCTTAAATGGGATAATAAATCTCTGCATTATTACTATATTTGAGTAACCGTCAATTTCAGGATGCGCTTGCTATAAGATATGGCTGGCAACCTCCTAACGCACCACAAAATTGTACCTGCGATAACTGTTTTGATTTCAGACATTGCCTTGTGTGTCAAGTTGGAAGTCTGCCAACAATAAGGCATAATGCTGTTCGCAATTTTGTTGCATCGAGATTAACCCAAGTGACGTCGTCTGTCACAATTGAGCCCGTATGACGAACGCTGCCTGAAAATGTCGAATTCGAGCGACCTACAACAACACGGGATATTGACGCAAGACTCGACATTGAATGCAACGGTTTACTCGGTGATATATTAGATCGATCCTTACTAGACATTTGTACAATCAACCATCTAGCCCAATCGTATCGTTCAAATAATCCAGATAACCACTTCAATTACCCCCACACAAATGAAAATGACCAAGTACAGCGAACGTGTTGCCAAGTTTGAAGACGCAAATTTTTATTTGCTCGTAATAGCGTGTAACGGTGCTATTGGAAATGAGGCTCAGCTAGTTCTGAAACGGATGGGGAATTGGAAGCTGAAAAATCTAAACGACCCTACAATCGTTGCATTGAAGACCTTAGAGTGGACATTTGGGTTTGCAAGAATTGCAATGGAAAATTGTATTGGTGATACGATAGATGATCTTAAAATTCAAGATACACTGTCGTGCATGTCAGACCCCTATAATTGCAACATTTTTCGTGGTGAAGTTTAAAGTCTATCAAATTTATTATGTTATCCTGATTTGCCATTCAACGAAGTTTCGATTTGTATTTCAGTGGATATTCTGTAATTTGACTTTAACTGGGCTTTTGATAATTTCCTCGGTGACAAATTTGAAACATGGCTATCATATTTTAAGTCTAGTATCGTCATCACCGTGTTCCTCAGATATAGCTTCTTCAGGACTCTCGTTTTCATTAGTAGTAGACTCGCGCCTCGTGTATTGTTGAAGAACTTCAGACGAGACTTGAAATATGATAGCCGTGTTGAGGAAGTTGAGCTGATTGACGCAAATCCTAACTATGCAACAGTATCTTTTGATAATGGGGAAACAGCTCGAGTATCGACGAAACATATTGCCCCTTGCCCTGAATCGAATGAACACGAGGCGCGAGTCTACTACTAATGTAAACTAGAATTCGGAAGAAGCTATATATGAGGAACACGGTGATGACGATTTGTTACAGAATATGTAATTGACTAGAGGGTTTTTTTCCTGATGAAATACAACACTGCAAATCAGAAAATCCATCAACTCGATACCCTACACGCAACAGACGTCCTCCGCCCCATATCAAAGATTTTTACCAGTGGGGGGATTGATGTACTATTTAGTATTATTAACTTTGCTTATTCGAATGCTGACACATTTACTACATGTTTTTAGATCTATTCAATAAAGCCTTATGTCGCCCTTTTGATTCTACATCAATCCCAACGCTACCTAACCTCATACATACGCATTTACTTATATTTAACTTCATCTGCGTTGTTTCACTCCGTTCATAAATGTGGTAAGGTCGTTCTGCAACAGTTTAGCATCCAGTTTATAATCTCTAGTGCAACATAGTTTTACATAATCGACAAATGCTGAGCATGGGTTTTGGATACGTAATAATAAGTCATTTAGAAATGTGATAAAAGAAGAGGATCCAATACAGTACCCTGATGGACTACATAATTTACATATCTTATAGTGGAAATGTGGCTCCCTACTCTAACTCTGTATAAACGTCGACTAAGGAATTCTCGAACCCAATTGCAGATGGTACAAGGAACACCTAGTTTGATAACAAATAAATTAGACATTAGCGCGGAGATCGATTGAATGCTTTTGAAATATCTAAAAAGATAACGTCGACGCATTTACCTAAGCTAATCGCCTCAGTCCACAATTCACGGGCTGACAGCAGGTTAGTAAGACACAACCGTTTGGAACGAAAACAGTGCTGTGAATTGGTAATAATCATGTGTTTATCTAAATGATGCAAAATTCTACAGGCAATCAATCTCTTCAGAACTTTACATATGGAACTTGATGCTTATAGGTCTATAGTCTGAGCAAGATGATGGAATCGATTTCTTGGGAATTGGGACAATAACTGCATACTTTCACAAATTAGGAACCCAGAAGTTGGAAATACTGGATTGGAAGAGTTTGGCAGTTATAATTATTTATTTTGATATAACTTGTTTTACAATTTATCACGTAAGTGCCTTTAAAAAATAACATAAAAAGTCACATTAAAAGTAACGTGTTGGATCGATAAATTTTCGATCAAAATTAGATGCTTCAGACCTTGCTACGGTCATAATTACTTAAAATCGCATACATCACTGAGTGTCAACATGCGACCTCACAGCGGCAACAATTGTGGTAAGCTAATATGACATAACAATCTAATCTTCTGCTAGAGATTTTTTCGTTTCGTCTTTATTAAATTCGTGAAATCTTTCGTTACTTATTATTGTAGGTAACCAGTAATTATAAATACTTTATTATATTTTCACACAAGTTAGCCGCAAATGGCTATTTTAACTGTTCACAGAAAAAATTCAACGACTAAAATAACTTGGAGCGTCCACGCCAGTATTAATCTAATTAAAAATTGCTGATGAAAACTTTTTTACTGATTCATTCTCGAGCGGTAAGCCCAATGATTGCTATTATGACCCCGTCAATCAAAGCAAAACATGCGAAAACACTGAAGGAAATCCAAGCAATCAACATTCTGACTGTGATCCAACGAGTCAAAGTAAAGCACGCAAAAACTCAGAAGGAAGTCTAAAGAATCAGCAATCTGAACGTCGTCTTGAAGATCTGACCCTATCGATATTCAAAGCCTTCATCGCACGCTAATATTTACTCGTTCAAATGGTTCAGTATCGGATCAGCTGGAACATCGTCCACATAGAAAACGTCAAAAGCGCGATACTTCAAGAATTTCATGGTGAAGAGTATGTCATAATTCACATGGCAATGACATGTTTTATTACCTAACCTGTTTCTTATTGTAAATTCACTTAAATAAAGCCTTTGCGTTTGTTTGGTATATGCAGGTATCCGCTAGTTATATTAAATTTAATTTTTTATTAACTGATAATTACCATATTTAAAAACATTTGTATTGTTATTTAATAAATCGATTGTTCACTCATATGCTTTAATTATTGATTGAAATGAAGATTATGAATTTATTTTTATTTCTTTATTCACATGGGATCTTAAATCATTTTTCATCAGTTTTTACTAGAGGCTAGTGATGTCAATCTCAAATTATTATATAAACCTTTGACTTCGACAGATAATATTGTTACATCCCGTAAGTTATTTTAGCTTCATTTTAATTTTGTAAAGCACATACATTAACTTTCCTTAACAAGAATAACGTAGAATATATAAAATTAGGTGCGGATGTTATTAACAATTCAAAATTTAAAAAATAAAACAGAGACGATTCATTAAAAAGACAGTATTTAACAATTTTTAGAAAAAGATGAATATAAATAATAAAATAGAAAATAACATTTTAAGAACTTTTTCATCAAAAAATGCGAAATCTGGTTCTATATTCTTACTATCAAACATTCATAAAAAGGAACATTGTGCAAGACCCCTATTATTGCATCATATATGACATATTCATATACCATAGCAAAAATAATAATTGTGGTTAAAACAAAGACTAGGCTTAGCAGTGCAGCGCGGCAACGACTTTAGCATTATTAGCAGTGCTAGACAATGATTTTGTTTAAAAACTTAATGTAACTGTTTTTTTATATTTTTTATATAAAAATAATCGCGAGGAAAATTAAATCATTATTAGATACATCCATTTTCCCCACGTTAAGGATGGAATTCATTTTTTTAAAATAATCCGTAACTATAATGCAAAGGGTAAAACGATGATTAGTTTTGGCATCGTATTGATGTTCACTAATGTGCCCACAAAGCTATTGAGCCAAATTATTAGAGGAAAATTCGGATGACTCTTTTAAATTTTGTTTTGAGGAGTGGACAGAATTGCTTGTTTTTGCACAAATAAAACAATTTTTAAATTTAATGAAGAGGTATATGAACAAAACGATGGTCTCGCAATGGGAGATCCTCTAAAACCCTTCTTAGTAAATTATATATGAGAAATTGGGAATTAAATAATATCACTAAGATGAATGGAATTGTTATGTGGATTAAATATGTCGATCATACGTTTGCTATTTGTGATAACACAATTGATGTACATGACTTATTAAGAATAAGAATTACAATATAATTAGAATTAGATTATAAATTAACATTTTTAGATGTCGTTGTTAGAAAAACATCAAATGATATTTTAGAAACATCCGTTTATTATAAAAATTCAAATAATTTAAATATTGTTTCGTGGAATACCAATGTCCCAACATCTTGGAAAATATCTGCTGCCAATTCTTTGTTTTTACTAAATTACACTCAAAAAGGGCCTAAGTAGCGCTATTGTAGACCATAGTTTAAATTTAGATAACAATATTGACTATAATAATACTGTTGTTTTAGCAAAAGAAACCAATTGTGTAGCCCATTCGATACCACAGAATCACTTTATATTCGCGAACAATTGCAATCGGACGCTGCGGGTTAAATAAAGTCGGCCAACTTCAACCGGTACAAACTAGCTCGCTTGGCACATGAGATGTACAAACCGAACATAAGTCATCTGGAATATGCTTCACTCAAAGAGGCATCAAATTGGCTAAAATCCCGTCCACTTGATGATTACAGACTTCATCTGACTACAACGGAGTTTCGCAACGCAATGTCTGTAAGGTACGCTTGGAACCCATCTAAGATAACCAAAAAATGTATATGCGAGGAGGAGTTGAATAATGTTCATGCATTATTATTATGTAAAAGGGGCGGTTTATCGACGATACGCCATAATGAGATCCGCGACATTATATCAAAAGTACTCACAGACGTGTGTTCTGGGGTCGCCACTGAGCCAAATCTATATGGTGTTCCTGATACAATAAGTTTCGACAATGATGCAACAGCTCGAAGACCAGACGCATGTCCTGATATTGTGTGCAGTGGATTATTCGGTGGTAGGAAGGAGCGTACGTTTTTTGACATATGCATTTTCAACGAAGGAGCTCCATCCTATATATCGCGATCGTCGGCTGCTTGCTTCGAGTATCATGAGCAACGTAAGCGAAGTAAGTACGAGGAAAGGATACGTGAGGTTGATCACAGTACCTTCTGCCCATTAGTGTTTGCGTCGACGGGTGGTGCAGGCAGAGCAGCAAACGCAATTCTACGTGTGTTTGCGACAAAGATCTGCGAAAAACACAAGTCTGAATTTTCCAGCGTAATAACGTGGCTCCGTACGAAGATTGCAATTGCGCTCGCAAGGTCAATATCACAATGTTTCCGAGCACCGTGTTCCAAACTCAATGCACCGGTACATTCGATCGTAGACATTATGCTGCAAATCGCACAATGATCATTCAAAAAAGCAAAAGAAACCAATTGTTAAAATAGAAAAATTCTTGAGGCTTATTACATTTATAAAAACTCCAATATTATTATGCCGAATAATAAACCTGACGTAACGTTAAATATTTTATAAAGATATTGTAAACGATTCATTTGTTTAAATAATCTTTTCTATTTTATTTTTATACTTTATTTAATTTTTCTAGTACTTTTAATTATTTTTTATATTTTTTCTGATTTTTTTAAATTATTTATTTTGAATGGAAATATTATGGTTTATTAAAATTAAATATCCGCTTATATCTCAGCTTTATGTTGTTAAAATGCAAAAGTTAATCAGATTAAATCTGAATTAGTTATTATATATATTGTCAAAGCTTTCGCCGCGTTACGGCTTCGTCAGTGACTCATTGTAAGTAGTTATAATCAAGAATGTTAAATAAAGAATTTTTTAAATCAAAATTTCTTGAGTTTAACTACTTACAATGAGCCACTGACGAAGCCCTAACGCGGCAAAAGCTTTGGTAATATATATAATAACTAACCCAGATTTGATCTGATTAATCTTTGCGTTATTATTTTTGTTTTCTTTCTAAACTATTTTGAATTATCCTTTTTCATTGCGTTTTGTGTACCTTCAAAAGTTGCCGAAATCGTGTTAAAAATACAAACAACATGGAAAGGTCCTGGTTATCGCTAACAACAGCAGCACCTGCCCAAAGCAAATGACGGCGATCGTTTCGAACTCTTTTATATAAGCATGTACATTTTAAAAAAACATTGTAATTTTCTGAAGATGCTAACAGAAGTTAGCGAAATATCAAAAATAATTTCTTCTTTCCTTTGATCCAGCTCCAATAATTACAGATTTTTTTTGATGAATGAATCAAATGGCGACCTCACTTATTTCGCTTACCTCAATGTAATGCGATTAATCAGTTTATCGCAACCCTAGCAGAAATCCGCTGCGACGTCAGACGACTCATAAAACGATTAACTTCAACTCGCAACAGTATTTTGTCGATTAATAAGACAAGATATTGACAGTAAAAGGATCAGTATGATTCGCAAGACACTAGAACGCAGGTTGCGCATGTGTCATCACAACGAGCTTCGTGAAGCAGCGATTATTCAGAGCAGGATGGAGGTTAAAAGTGGAAATTATCCAAATAATCATGATGAGAAAAGATATTATAAGGATTTTAGAAAACTTGACACATGGGAAAACAACAAGCGCTGTACGCATGCTATTATCTAATGGAATTAGAAATAGAGTACTTTAAATGGACGATTAAATCAGCTAACTGAGTCTACGTATTTAATATAATTATAAAATAAACAAAACATAATAATGCTAAATCAAAATTTAATAATTAAATAATAAAATTAAAAATTGTTTTTAGATTTTCTATAATTTAAATCAAGTTAAAAAAAATAAAATAAAAAATAAAATTTAAAATAAACGTCATTTTTATGAATTGACTAATAAATAACAGACGTTGTATCAGAATAAGAATTAGAGGTCATCAGGAGGAACTGCTATGCTATCAGGTTTCGGCCCCTAACTCCTCTACCCAACATAGCAGCGGGGCCAAATACATGCTAATGATGTATTTCCTCTGAAATAACTATCTAGTATCTTATTCTAATGCAAAGTATATTATTTATTATCCATCCATAAAAATTTGCCACTTAAGAGTTTAAATTTATTCTTTATATTATTGTGTTGATTTATATATTTTACTATTTTCTGCTTAATGTTATTTTTATAGTAACCTAGTTTAAAATATGTATCTATTAAATTATTTAAATGATTTTGAAGAAAGCCAATATCATTACATATTGTTGCAATTCTTAAAATTTCATTATTTAATGTATTATATTTTATATTATATGGTATGCATGAATGCTCATGCAAAAATATGTTTCTTGTAAATTTAAATATGTCATCTTTACGATATAAATTAATAGTAGTTTTAGTTAATGTTAATTTAATGTTCATATCTAGATATACACCTTCTTTATCATTAATATTGGTTTTGTTAAGAATAAGGCTTTCTGGATAAATGTGCTCACTAATTGAATAAAAATTATTAGAATTAAATACACATATATCATCAATGTATCGAAACATATATTTCATATATTTATATTGTTTAGATTTAGTTTTTACACAGTTATGAACAAATTCATATTCTATAAAGCTTAAAAACAAGTCAGCTATAATTGGGCTACTATTACCACCCATTGGAACACCTTTTACTTGTCTAAATATAGATGTCCCTACTTTTAAATAATTTTGATTTATCAAAATATTTAAGGATTCTATTAATTCACTACAATTAAGTCATTCTCTACAATTAAGTTAGAAAATAATTATTCTCTACAATTAAGTTAGAAAATAATGTGACATTCTCTACAATTAAGTTAGAAAATAATGTGACTGTACGAGACAAGCTAAGTATTCTAAACCCAGAGGCTGGAGAACTGAATCGGTCGTTAGTTCTGAGCACGTTATTGGAAGGGGTATGTGATCATTATTCCGAGGTATTCCAATGTATCGATTCGCAAATGATTCCATCTATAAGCAAAACTGTCCAAGATAGATGTGGGCCATCAGGTATGAATGCCGAAGATTGTTGTATGATGCTCAATGAATTCAGCCGTGATTCTCTACAATTGGCAGATGCTCTGCCAAAGTTTGCATGTTGTTTGGCCTCAAAAGAAATAAGTTTGCATAACGCTGTTGCATTGACGGCAAGTCGTCTGGTCCCATTGAACAAACAGTCGGGAACCCGACCAATCGGAGTGGGAGAAGTAAGCCGACGAATAATAGCCAAGGTAATTCTTTCAACGGCAACAAGTAATATCGCAGAAGTGGCTGGTAGTGTACAACGGTGTGTTACACAACGATGCGGAGCAGAATCAGCGATTCACACTATTAGGAATTCATTTGAATTGCTGAACGATGTCTGTGTGTTGCAGATAGATGCTAGCAACGCGTTCAATGTGATAAATCGCAAATTGGTTTTAACGAACAGTACGAATGTATGTCCGGCCATACATCGTGTGCTGAAGAACTTCTTCCAGAAGGACCCTTTATTAACTGTGCAAGACGAACTTCTGATCTCAAAAGAGGTATTCACGCAAGGTGATTCATTGGCGATGGCGGCATTCGCAATGGCAACACTCCCTCCTATTAACGTCCTGAGAAATCAAGGTACCTTCTGTTATGCACCGATGGTACACAGATGATGCATGTGGCGTAAGACGACAGGAATATCTAATAAAAGTATGACAGGATATAATTAAAATCTGTCCGCTACATGGATTTCATGTGAATGTCGCAAAAAGTATATTGCTAGTGCATAAAAGTCATATGTCGCATGTTAATTTTTTCGCAAAACAGACTTGCACGACTGCCGAAGGCATTGTTCATTTGGGATCTCAATAGGAATCAATTTCGCCTCGCGTCTTAGGGTGATAGGACACCTTGATCTTCAAGCAGCATATATAGCGCGAACAAGATCCATTCAACATAAATGGGCACACCTCCAGAGATCTTGTGACTGCTCTGTTTACTGGTTCGATCCTTTATCTACGTCGATCAGGACGATGCTTCATAGTTTGATCGGAGCGGACCTCAACAATGACGAAATATTGTGACAAATATTCAATCTGAGCATCAGAAGCGGCGGACTCGTCATCAAAGATCCAATAACCTCCGCACACGACGAATATTCATCATCGTGAAAGCTATGCGGTTCTTACTTTGGCGATATACCGGATGCTGATATCATTATGAGGCAGAACACTCTTTGCAAACAGATATGAACAACGCGTTTCAAGAAAGAGAGGGATGAGAGATTTATATTGCTACAAAATATGGAACCGGTCCTCAAAAGTTCAATCGAGCATGCCTCAGTAAAGGGCGTATCAGCATAGCTGATGGTATACCCGACACATAACTCACATTCAAGAATGTCCAATGTTGCTTTTCGCGATTCGATATTGGCGAGATATGGTTCGTTTCTACCTGACGCTCTAGGTACGTGTCAATGCAGTGAATTAAACTCCATATCCTACGCATTCTAATGTCCCCACGAATGGCTGCCTTTAATGAGACACAACATAATTCGAGACTTCCTTGCAAACAAACTAAGTGAAGTTTGTTACAACATTCAAATTGAGCCACAATTAAGCCCTATCAAAGACGTGATATGTTTTCGCAAACGTACAACAACGGCAGACAGGGGAGCCAAACTAGACATTTCGTGCTCTGGCCTGTATGGACATAGAACAGAGCTTACTTTTGTCGATGTCTGCATATTTAATGCTTACGCTCCTTTTAATTACTCTAAAGGTCTCAAGCCTTGCTTCGAGTTCCAAGAATCGCGGAAGAAAAATAAATACCTCGAAAGGGTTACAGACATTAAACGAGCTTTATTTATTCCTATCATCTTCTCTAGTTACAGATTATCCGGTAAGGAGTTAACTGCACTGCTGAGGAGAACTGCTGGTGTCATTGCTCAGAGTCACAAATCAGCGTACTCTGACGAGATGTCAAACCTGAGATGACGCATAGGCGTTTTACTAGCCGAAATGTAATCCCGTTACATTCGGGGGGCACGCTCAGCAGCTCACTGCCCGTGTAAGGGTTAAATTATAAATATAATTATATTATCTTTCTTTGACTTTTCTGTGTTCTCTTTTTCAAAATAAACATTAATATTGTTTATTAATAATAAACAATAAATATTTTTTTTATTTAAAAAATTATTATTACGACTTCGATTGACTATTATTAAAATTTTGAATCGAAACGCTTCATAGCGGAAATCGTAAAATTTACGATTAGTTAAAATCGATTAGTTAAAATTTATTAGTTAAAAAAGTTATTATATGAGCGTGCGAGTGTGTTCCAATTTCAGAAAACTCGATTGGCCGTTTCCTCCCGGGCGATTATAATTCCTTCGATTACACTATTCTGAGAGGCACATATGATCGAATGCATTATTGGCATAAACTATTACTGAGTCTTTTATATTTACGAGAACGCATATAAAACTTGGTATTACGACCTGCATTTTAAATAAAGAAAAATAATTATGCGAATTAATTTAACCGTATGATGTTCTTGTAGTTCACATTTAGGAATTTTTTGAACGATGCCATCTTACCTTTCAGTTTGTGTAAATCACTTGATGATAAATTAATTACAGAGCATCGATGCCTATCGACAACATTTCGCTCATTAGGTTATCCTGATAAGATATTGTTTTCGATTTTTAAGAACTCGTTTAATAACATTTGGCTTAGCGATAATTTTCTGCTAATTATTTAAATAATATTAGTCGATCCTGAAATGTTTGCTACCACCTTGTTATTACCGTGATACAAATAAACGTAATTGATCGAACTTCTAAATTGTCAATTAGGTTAAGGTGCTATGAGAAAAACCACTTTGCATGGTCCTTCCCACAGCGCTTTTCTTACCATTTTCATTATAACGAGCGTTGCTAATGTATTAAACACAAAGGTCGTTGTGTCATTACACGCTTGTATTAGCCTTTACTTCACCGAGCCAAAACTTTGCATTAGCGATTCATGTACACAACACTGGTTATACTATCTACTTCGATAAAGTGAAAATAATAGATCTGGAGAGTAATTACAGAAAACACAATTAAAGAAGCCGTTGACACCAAGTTTTTTCAGCCGTATTAAATATCCAAGATGGATTAAAAATTTACACTAATTTTTAATTCGTCTTGTATTTTTAGATTAAATATTCCTGATAGTGGAATATTTGTTCAGTCAAAATATTTAAAATAAATGCAATTTTAATATTTTAATTAATAATTAATTTAATTAATTTAAAAATGAATTAAATTTTAATTGAATTTAATGAATAACGTCCAATTTATTAAAAACATGCGCTCTTTACACGATCGAATTGCTGTGCGGCACATCCTTAAACACTAAGCATAGGTTGTTGCTGAATTGTCGCTGCACTCGATGGATCCTTAATGGATACGGCATTTATAATGGTGGTGCACGGATGTGCTTGGTAAACAACGATTCAGTATTTTTTACGAAATACGGCATTTATATAAAATGGAGTTGCATGATAGACTGGACTTAGATTCACGACTTTCAATCACCATGTCACTTCTAGACGACCACTTCAGCATCGAAATGATGAGTACCTGGCAACACTCATCAGTAGAATGAGGTACACACTGGTCGTTTCGGTTGCCTGTGTGACATTGTGAATAAAGGCGTTTCCGACACTTTGCTTAATTGTCTGAGGCTTTCGCTCTTAACCAGATCGAATTGCTGTGCGGACCATCCTTTAAACACTAGGCAGAGGTTGTTGCTGAATTGTCGCTGCACTCGTTGGATCCTAAATGGATACGGCAGGTATAATAGTAATGCACGAATGTGCTGAGTAGACAACGGTCCAGGATTTCTTACGAAATACGGCATTTATACTAAATGGTGTTGCTTTATAGACTGGACTTCGATTCACGACTTTCAGTCACCATGTCACTTCTAGACGACCACTTCAGCATCGAAATGATGAGTACCCGGCAACACTCATCAGTAGAATGAGGTACACACTGGTCGTTTCGGTTGCCTGTGTGACATTGTGAATAAAGGCGTTTCCGACACTTTGCTTAATTGTCTGAGGCTTACGCTCTTAACCAGATCGAATTGCTGTGCGGACCATCCTTAAACACTAGGCAGAGGTTGTTGCTGAATTGTCGCTGCACTCGTTGGATCCTAAATGGATACGGCAGGTATAATAGTAGTGCACGGATGTGCTGAGTAAACAACGGTCCAGGATTTCTTACGAAATACGGCATTTATACTAAATGGTGTTGCTTGATGGACTGAACTTCGATTCACGACTTTCAGTCACCATGTCACTTCTAGACGACCAATTCAGCATCGAAATGATGAGTACCCGGCAACACTCATCAGTAGAATGAAGTACTCACTGGTCGTTTCGGTTGCCTGTGTGACATTGTGAATAAAGGCGTTTCCGACACTTTGCTTAATTGTCTGAGGCTTTCGCTCTTTACCAGATCAAATTGCTGTGCGGACCATCCTTAAACACTAGGCAGAGGTTGTTGCTGAATTGTCGCTGCACTCGTTGAATCCTTGATGAATACGGCATTTATAATGGTGGTGCACGGATGTGCTGGGTAAACAACGGTAAAGGATTTTTTTCGAAATGCGGCATTTATACAAAATGGTGCTGCTTGCTAGACTGGACTTTTATTCACGACTTTCAGTCACCATCAGTTTTTTATTTTGTAATTTCTTTGTTGCAATTATGTTTAAACATTAAAAAAAGGATTTATTTTAACGTGGCAAATGCGTGCCAGCGCACGCTTACATGATCACACAAAAAAACAAGACTGTGAATCAGGTGTCGAGAAGGTGTGAACGGAGGAGGTGTTTGAATGTGATAAAGGAGGGGGCGCGGCGGACGTCGAGAGGGAGTTGATTCCAGGCGAGTGAGGCGGCGACGAGGAAGGATCGGAGACCGTAGTTGTTGGAGTAATTAGGCATATCTAATTGCTTGAAGTTGTATTAGCAATGTACATCAAATATAAAACTTTTTGTTATCGTGATAAAAAATGTTGGCTATCGAAAATTTGAATAATTTTTATAAAAAGAAATTATTTCACTCTCTTTTTTTTCAAATTATTGAAAACTTTCAAAATTTCAAATTATTTATTTAAAAAAAACACTTTAATCGGTGATTTTGTTAACAAACTTTTAATTTTTAAAATAAAGTTTGAATATCATTACACCTGTTTTGAAAAATTACAGTTCGTTGTTATCAAATTCTTTCTCATCACTATCGTCTTCATTCTCGTCCTCATCAAAGTCCATGTTTACGTCATCGTCCTCATCCTCTATGATGTGAAGACTGATGTCGTCGTCGCTAATCCCATCAACGCCGAGCTTTACATTCCTTTTCTTCTTTCCGCTGGCGTTTTCGACTTTTGTACTTTCGTCGTCGTTATCGGCTTTAATTGTCATCATTTCAACTCCCGCGCTCATTAAGATAATTCTCTCGCCAAATTCCTCTGAGGAAAAGTAATGATCGGTTAACGCGCTTCCTACGTAAATTGTTGTCGGTTCCTCCTCCTCTTCGCCTGGTAAATCTGTTACTTTTTCATCTGATGTCCTGACGTCATTCAATCCATTATCGACTTCCGTGAAATTAGTTTGATTTCGATTGTCACTGCAATCTGTCCCGTTCACAAGTACCGACTGTTGATCTACACAGTTGCTACAAAATGAGAGGTTTGTTTTTGAGCACCGTTCAATAGATGCTTTTGAAATAGTTAAGTTTTTTGAGAGCTCGTTAATTAGAATCTCTTAATTCTTTATTCTAGGTTGAGGTTGGAAATGTCGATATCCTTCGCCTTTAGTTTTTCGTCTACTGCGATTTCCTCGCGGAATTTCTGATTCTCGTTGTATATCCGCTGCATTTTCTGCAAACCCTGGAGTTCTTGCTGTTTTGTGTTCAATTGGCGCTCGATATGGCAGAGCAAATGACGATGACGTCTGAGGCGTTGTGCAGGCAGCAGCTTTGGCATTTGTGAATCAGTATACTTTTCACGGGCGAATACTGAGTATTTTCTATTTTTGATCATATCATTTATCTTAAATAGAGTTCCGAAACGTGATCATCTGAGAGTGTTGGACAGAGAACTCATGTTATCTGTGGTGTTGTTACGTAGATCATCTGATATGTGAAAGTCAATAGGCACTTCGTCAGGGGGTTACATGCACCAACGGTGGAAAAATCTATCACGTGTTTCGCATCGGACGGGAATGAAATAAACGCAGAAGGCTGGAGCATTTCATGAAGACATGATTCAATTCAGGGCAACACCTCCTCGTGACATTGAACGTATGTATCTAGACATGATTTGATTCGAATCACTCACGTTTCCTTAAAGTTCTGCAGTTCCTTATCGTCGGTCAACTTGCCTCCTAGGTTGGTCATGAATTGCCGTATCTCGGATGCCGATGTGAAACCGTTATCGTACCTATTGAAAACCTTGAAGGATTCACAGTATTCCTCCTCGTTGTCAGTTTCCCTCATCTTCGTGCCTGTCGTATTGATGGATTCGGTAAAGTCAAAACATCGCTTGTTCTCCGCGACCACCTCTTTGATTGTCTCCTGTAGATCAGGTTATGTCGTTAATGACGTGAGGTTTCGTCTTCTCAGGTTTGTGCGATGAAATGACAGGGCGTCGTTCCCTGTGAACATGTGTGGCTTAGGAAGGGATACGATTGCGGTTGTAGCTATTGCTACTTCGCTGTTTTCCAATGAAGCCAGAATCGCTTGCGCATTAAGGCCACCGACGCTTCCTGGAATATCTTTGTAGCTGCTATCGGGTAAGGGGTGCCTACTACCCGATTTTCAAAAGTTGTTATTTTACAGAGCAAAGCCTCGCACCTGTCGTTCCATCCTCCAAAACCCTCTACTACTGCTGGCCTGAAGTTGTAGCTGTCGGACTCCACGCGCTGTTTGTACTTACGATATTTAAAGCCTTCTGCGTTAGCGTTACTGTCGAACCTCCGATCGTTGCGATTATCGTACGTAAGTCGGTTGTAAAAGGTTTGTCACCGCGAAATCTACAGCCTCGAGTGGGTTCACATAGAGAAGGATATCTGCCGGACTCTCCTGTGAGTCTGGTAGTAAGTGATGCGTTTCTAACCCCACGTGCATCATCGTTCGTTGGGCGGCGCGAAAGAAAACGTCTCAAATAGCATCATGCCTGTCGCCTCCAAAGCCTTCAAACTGGCAAGTTAGAGCGTGCAACCCATAACGGTCGCCGTGACGGTAGCATCGGCTTCATCTGTAGGCGCTGGGCGTTAATGGAATCCCTAACCACATACGGATTAGCGCACAAAATTGGGGTGACGGAAACACGGTCAGTGACCCTTTATTGGGAATTACGTGTAGCCATGCCGATGCGTGCGGTTGGGCGACAGCCAAACACCTCGCTCTGTCGAAATGATTTAATCTGACTAGCAAATTTTCGTAAGTAGTGTTATCAACAATCGAGGGCAAGCGTGATTGAGATAAGATTTCGGCATCGGATGCTGGTTCTTTGGGTGCGAGGAGTAGATCCGAAAAAGAGGAGTCGAAAGTAGGAAAATGCGAACAAGGGAGACCTTAAATGAAAGCTACTCTTGCGACACTGGCGACGAAAGCCGATGTTTAATGTTCGGTCATTATCCGAAAACCCAGATCTCCTAATCTCGTTGGCAGTGCTGCCTAGTCACGCTGATTGTGATCAAGATGCGTAGTTACAATGTTCTGAAGCGAATCCAGGATACATGCATCAAATCGAGTGGCGAAAGGGCGAAAGGTTTGAGGATAAATCGTTCTCATTATATGGATTACTCTGGACGCCGAACAACATTTAGTAATAAATAATCGATTTGAGAGTCTTCTATTGCAGATACGAGATCAAGATCAGCCGCTTGTTTCGGGAGATATGTATCCAAAAGGACCCTTTGTATAAATTTAACGCTTCCCAAAGGAGTGCCCAGTAACTCGAAGTCGCCAGTGGAGTTCTGTACCGGAGGATGCCTACAGTTAGATCCACATATTCTTGCAATCATTGGTGGATCGATAATCTCAGTTTTCGCCAGTTAAGAAAGTGCCCGATTGACTTAAATTGCACGTCGAGCATGTTTAGAGCGGTGCAAACGACATCAGGATCTCTTCCTATGATCCCGTCTTCGAGATACCACATGTTACATGCAATGTCTGGGATCGACTTGACGTTAGTTACGTTAGTTACGAAGCGAAATCAGAAAGGAACCAAAGAGATCGCCCTGCTGCACCCTTTAGCAGAAAGAATGCGGATTTTGGACCAGAGGATTTTCGAATATTTGGAGGGACACTCTTAATGGGGGGCCTGTTGGGTAGTTCTTTATTTTTGCGCGTATTATCCATGATATAAATGATTGCCTCGGTTTTCTGCACTTACATGGCGTCCTGAAAAGCATAATTTAGGTAGACAGAGAAGGCGGACCCAGCTATTTATTGAGTTTGAATCATGGGCAGATTCGATGATGTTAGAGAGTAAGTCCGCCGCTTCTTTCCGACATTTTCATGGCAATCGAGTGATAGTTCGAACGTTAGAATATAATATTGATTGGAGTTCATGTGGGTGGTTACTTTGCCCCGTTAGTTCGTGTTGCGAGGTCGGCTTGTAGTTTGTCGAGAAACCTGCGCTAGGGCGATATTCCCAGAGTAGAAGCTATGGCGATTTATTCTGATACAAGTCAGATGAAATATCCGGCTACATCGTCTGCAAGAGGTAGTGCGTTTACGCGGGTTCGTTTGACCGCAAACGTCGCAATCTGTTAACGTACCGTTGTGAAGGGAGAGTTAAGGCGGCTCCAAAAGTGAAGGGTAAGTGAAAGGCAATTCGCTGAGATCCTGACTGGTACCGAAGCACCGTGCACCCTTGTACCTGTGGAACCTTGCTAAACCCCAAGCAGTGACAGATATCATTCTTTGGCAGTGAGGGCACTTCTTTTCCCCTGACTGATCGGAGGCGTCGTTCTCCGGACGTAAATAAAAATCGTTTGAACTCGTCCATGCAGTACAAAATAGTTCGAAGCTCGAGCTGCCGTTGTAATCAGTCGCCTCCCTCGATTTGGATTATGAATCTGCTGATAAAGCGTTTGCGTTGCGATTAGTAATGAGCACGCATGACTCTTCCACCGGTTCGGTTTTGTCTTGTTGAGTTTCTCGAAGGGACCACTCGAACTATCAGATGTCTCCACGGAGCGCTGTATATTGTCAATCGATATTATTTTGGGCATGACTGCTTTGACGTAAATCGTCGGGATGCGATCAAATTTCAATTGTATGTATTATTGGTACTTCAATTGTATATATTGGTATTTTCAATTATACACGAAGGAAGTTATTTTGCTGTGTGTTATTTATTTTGTGTGTTTAAGCTGTAAAAATTTTTGTTTGTAAGTATTTATAAGAATCAAGACAATTTTTTAACTCGAGATAATCAAAACAAAATTTTTAAGAGGTGTTCAATGTAGGCGTGTTAGTATAATTAACAATTAATTTTTCTTCTATTAAAACATCCGATACAGTAATTTAGTAACAAAATTACCTTTAGTTTAAATGTTAATGAAACGGGCTTGGTCGGGAATCGAACCCGAGACCTCTCGCACCCGAAGCGAGAATCATACCACTAGACCACCAAGCCGTTTTACAAATAATTATCATCAATTAAATATGATTGTTATATTATTACAAATTTGAATTTCAATAAATTTAGATAGTTCTAATACATCCATTTGAATTTAAGTTTTTCAATAATTAAATTGAAATTAAATTTATTGAATAGTAGTTTAGATAAATTTCATCTGAAAGCTAATAAAAAATAAATCCTCTTTATTGTTAAATGTCTTTGTTCTAATTTGTTGAAGTCGTTGTATGGGCGTATTAAATATTCGAGTATTAAATTTGACATATAAAAAATGTAACTATGTCTTAGCAAATGATAGATAGCAATTAGCATTAACGCTTCATTACTAAATCATTGATAAGATCCACATCACCATCATCATCTTTCTCAGTCACAGTCAAAATCGCTTAATCCACTATTTGTAACCCAATCTGGCAGCACTTAGCCTAATTACGAATTTTAAAGAATTCCAATCCAGCTAAATCTATAAGCAGACCTATAGTAACATTTAGTAACATTTAAGTTTTAAGTAACATAAGTGTTTTACGTTTTTGTTCATTTTACCGAACAAATATTTCACTTCAGGGAACTTATACACTTTATACACTTTATAGATTTATACGCTTTAAACAAAGCGTAATCTTGAGGATTTAAGATTACGTAATTAAAGGATTGAAGTTAAATTTATGCAGATGTTAGTACGAATACAAATTTATATTTAGAACCATCCGTGAGCGTGTACGGATCGATTAAAAACAGTCATCATTAAAAGGCATAAATGCAATGAACGCGTTTTTAGCAACTTTTGATCAATAATTTAACAGTGCAATGACAACAGCTATCTCTAGATGGAAAATGTTTTAGGTTTGCAATTTCGTAAACTTGAGATGCTACTTGAAATCATTGACCTCTCACAGCTCTTTGTATTTGTGGTACACTTCAGAATGAATAAATGGTTCTATTTCGCGAATCCTCGTTTCGTGATTCCAATGTCCAACCAGTTGTCCTTTTCTATTGAACAAATACTTCCAGTAATTCCATTTTGGTATTTCGTTCGATTCGTCTTCAAAAAGCGTCGAATTAAAAATACCATCAAATATTTAAAAATATCATTCATATGAAGTACTCTGTTTTAATTAACTCTGTATTAATTAACAGGAACAGTAAACTTGTATTAATAAAATATGTCATTATAAATCAAATGTTTCCATTTTAAAAACATTAAACGGATATAAACATGATTGATTTTGAATCATTTATTAAATTTGGAATTTTTAATCAGGATCAATAAAACATAAATTTATTTTTATATTTCGCTTCTCATTTGCAAAAATTTAAAAATACGGTTTTTGATTGCATGATCTTTCTCTTTTCCAATATTCTGGATATGCTCAGATCAGTGACTCCATAGCCACCGGTCTGAGAATCAGATTAGATAATTTAGTATACATATTTTATACGATAAAAAAAGTTAAATTGTAAATAATAAATAATTACATAAGATTTTATACAATTTATATTCATATCAAGTTAAAATTAAAAATAAAGGCAAATTTTTATGAATTAACTAATAAATAATATACGTTGTATCAGAATAATGATCAGAGGTTATCAAAAAGAAGAATTGATACGTAGAAATTTTACCATCAAAGAGAGAATTGATACGTACAAAACTGAATACTTTGTCGACTCAAAAATATTTCAAAGCAAAGAGTGAAAAATATTATTATTTTTAAATTTTATTTCGATTGTGTATGTGAATCGCAAACGGAATAAATCAGCAAAAGTTAAGTCAAAAAATATAGTTTATTTTACTCCCACGCTCATTGCACACTGGATAATTAAAGAAAAAAGATAAATTAAACCTTTATAAAATTTCAAATATTTCGATAGCTGTTGTCTTTTGACAAAACATTTTAAAGTTTGTTTTTATAATAAAACTAAGATCTTAGTAGAGTACATACTTGCATTGTAAGTTGCATATTTTAGAGTACTTGTCGAAAGAAGATGCAAACTCTTACTAAATGCATCGCCTATTATTTATTATTTCGCACAAAAAATGCTATCAGGTTTTAGTATCAAATCATCGACACAACATAGCAGCGGGGCCATATGCGTGTTAAGGACGTATTTCCTCTGATGAAATTTGATTATTCAGAGTACCTTATTCTAATACAAAGCATATTGTTTATTATTCACCCATTAAAAATTTTCGCTTAAGAGTTTAAATTTATTTAATATTGTGTTGATTTATATATTTTACGATTTTCTGTTTTGTTTTATTTGTATATAAACCTAGTTTAAAATATGTATATATTAGACAACTAATATTATTACATATAATGGTAATTCTTAAAACTTCATTATTTAATGTATTATCCATCCTTTAAAATTTTTCGCTAATGATTTTAAATTTATTTTAAATAATATTATTAAAGAATTGCAACAATATTTGCAATTCTTCAACAAATATGAGTTGGAATTTTTACCAACAAATAATATTGTGTTAATTCAGATATTTTAAGATTCTCTGTTTTATTTAATTTTTATAGTAAACTAGTTTAAAATATGCATCTATTAATATATTAAAAATCTATTAATATATTATATACATCTATTATATATTTGTTTTATATAAAACAAATATAATAACATATTGTTGCAATATGATTTTAAATTTATTCTTTATATTATTGTGTTGATTTATATATTTTACTATTTTCTGCTTGATGTTATTTTTATAGTAACCTAGTTTAAAATATGTATCTATTAAATTATTTAAATGATTTTGAAGAAAGTCAATATCATTACATATTGTTGCAATTCTTAAAATTTCATTATTTAATGTATTATATTTTATATTATATGGTATGAATGAATGCTCATTCAAAAATATGTTTCTTGTAAATTTAAATATATCATCTTTACGATATAAATTAATAGTAGTTTTAGTTAATGTTAATTTAATGTTCATATCTAGATATATACATTCTTTATCATTAATATTGGTTTTGTTAAGAATAAGGCTTTCTGGATAAATGTGCTCACTAATTGAATAAAAATTATTAGAATTAAATACATATATCATCAATATATCAAAACATATATTTCATATATGTATATTGTTTAGATTTAGTTTTTACACAGTTATGAACAAATTCATATTCTATAAAGCTTAAAAACAAGTCAGCTATAATTGGGCTACTATAACCTCCCATTGGAACACTATTTATTTGTCTAAATATAGATGTCCCTGCCTTTAAATAATTTTGATTTATCAAAATATTTAAGCCTTCTATTAATTCAATTTTATCCATATATTTACGTGATGTATGAACTTTGTCAGATAGGAGTTATAGTGTTTTATTTGATGCATGAAATAGTGTTTTATATAATTATGATTTATTTTTCACCCAGTTATGAACAAATTTATTTCATATAAAGCTTAAAAACAAGTCAGCTATAATTGGGCTGCTATTACCACCATTTAGAACAACTTTTACTTGTCTAAATATAGATGTCCTTACTTTTAAATAATTTTGATTTATCAAAATATTTAAGGATTATATTAATTCAATTTTATCCATATATTTATATTTACTTGATGGTTTAATTTTTGTTAGATAGGCGTTATAATAAATTAGGCGTTATACTAAATAAAACTTATATAGTATATGAATATGACAGAATTTGTCTGAATATAACGATGAGTAAACTGCCTTCTCTTCCTACAAAAATGTATTGTTTTCAAAAACGAGAAATATCTTTATTATTTACTTTTTTTCGAATAAAACTTATTAGAGTTAAATACACATATATCATCAATATATCGAAACATATTGTGAGTTCATCATATTCATATAGAGTTCATCAGCAGGAACTGCAATGCTATAATGTTTCAGTCCCTATTTATCAATTCAATATTGCTGCGGGGTTAAATACACGCTAATGACGTATTTCTTGTGCCTTATTCTAATACAAAATATATTGTTTATTATCCATATTTTAAAAGTAAATTTAAATGCGACTAATTCATATCGAAAAATATTTAAATTTAATAAATTAAAATTATAATTAGAATTATAAATCAGATCAGCTGACTGAGTCTAAGTATTTAATACTATATATAATTAAAAAAGTTAAATAAAAAAATAATTATATAAGATTTTATACAATAAAGTCAAGATTTAAAGTGAAAATTAAAAATGAAAAAAATAAATAATAAATAATATTCGATGTATTAGAATAAGGTTTAGAGGTCATCAGGAGGAACTGCTATGCTATCAGATTTCGACCCATATTCCTCGACTCAACAGATCAGCCTGGCTAAATACTTGTAATATCGTATTTCCTCTGTTAAAATTTGATTATATAGTTTCTTATTCTAATACAAAGTATATTATTTATTATCCATCCGTAAAAATTTTTCGATTAATATTTTTGATAAATTTTTAATAATATTTTTTATAATATTATCCATCTTAATACTTCGGTAATCTATTTACATTAACTAAAGTTTTGATTTAATTTTCTAATCTTTATTTATTTAAGTTATTTTTTCCTAATATCTAAATATATACTCGTTTGATATAAATATTTTTTCCAAATAAGCATTAATCAATTTTTAACTCAGATGTCATTTTAGTTATGTATTTTACAATCGATTTTATAATTTTCTAAAATTCGTATTAAGAAACAAAAACACAAAATAACTTAATGGTTATTTTGGTTAAAATAAATATCAGATAAATATTAGATAAATGTTTAAAATAACCATTTTATTTTTCGATAAAAATATTTATTCATAAAGAATCATTTGAAACCACTGTTCTCATTTTGCCGGATAGCGAAATTATTTAAAATATAATTTTACAATGTAACATTAATTATTCATTAATAGTTAATTTAATTATTAATTTTATTTATTAATAATTTTATTAATAAATGTATAATAATTAAAAAATATAATTATTTATCTGAAAGAATTACATTCGTGAGCCAGCTTATGTAAGTTTTAAACGACATTTTATCCACACGAGAAATGTAATAATTTATTAAAATTTTTTCATGAAAAGGGTCATTTTGATCTGATTTTGGTGTCAAATGAATTATTAGAGTTTTTGTGTGAGTAAAATTTAATTATTTATCAATTATTAATTTAATTTTTATTTAAAATCAGTAGTAGTTATGGCATTTGGCATGATGTAAAGGAATTCGAAAGATATTTAAATAATTTAAAATAAGGTAGAGTGTAGTTACACGCTTACCAATTATGTAAGCCCATAATGGATCTTGATCTTGTTCTTGTAATATGTTCACTTTGCCAAGTACCGGAAAATTAGGATCAAAATGTTCTTTTACAAATTTTTGTATCTCCTCATCTGACTAAACGCAGGTGCATATTTTGCATTAAATTTCATTAATTTAAACAAATCAAAAATACAGGAAATATATAGCAATTTTAAATGTAAAGGTTAAAATATAGTTTGCAATATATCACGAATGTCGAGATTTAAACGTAGAAACGAAATTTTGAAAGTCAAAATTTGAATTGTATACTAGCAAAGATAATCAGAATGATGTGTAATTATAATGTTTAATTAGATTATGCAATCTCGTTTACTACTACCTCAAATAAAGTTTTCAGTGAACCAACTGAGAGTATTCGTGTGTTCTTTTCTAATTTGCTCGAAAAAGGTGAGGAAGAGGTCGCATCGTCTATTTTAGTAAGGCAGCTCTATAGGTTGGGTAAGAAAAACGATAGATCACGATTGCTAAAGGTTGTGTTAGGATCGGCAGAGCAAGCAAAGTGTCTTTTAGACCGTGGTTATCGACTTAAAGGTAACAAAATACGAATTTTACGTGATCTTTCTCTCGAAGACAGGCAAAAATTGAAGGATATCAAGGCGGAACTTCATTACAGGCTGCAAAACGGTGAATCGAATCTGTGCATTCGAAATTTTCGGGTTGTGAGGTGGCGTCCTGCAGTTCGATGGAGATCGATCAATCTTTCTCTAGACCTTACAACGCCATGATTGGACATCTAGTGGATATATGTTTGGAAAGGAAGTTGCCATCTAATTGTTCAGAGAGAATATGTAATAATGAATGTCCTCTGGTGGTAGGTTACTCCAATATCAGAAGCTTACCTGCTCAATTGTCTGAAGTGCAGCAGTTTATATCTTTTAAAGATTTTGACGTGTTTTGCATTTCTGAGTCATGGCTTCATTATCAAATTAATGATGACCTTATGGCTATCTCTGGGTATCGACTTTTGAGAGCAGATAGAGTTGCAGGTCGTCGTGGCGGGGGTGTTGCTGCTTATATTAAAAACACCTTATCAATTACGAAGATTACTGAATTGTGCGATGATCACTATTCATTCGAGTTATTGTCATTCTGCGTCAATGATACTCATTGTTCAATAGATATCTGCGTCGTATACAGATCACCCTCAGTTCATACACAGTTAGATCTTCTGAAAAATCAGTTAAGATCATTCTGCTCCTCAAATTATTTCTTCCTTATTGGGGATTTTAATCTTCCTCAAGTTAACTGGATTAGTAACAACCGGTATTACTATAATGTCGAAAACTGCGAGCTTGCTGAATTCTTGCTGGCAGAGCTTCTCCTGATCCAACATATTAATCAGCCAACATGTATATCGTCTCAACCAGAGACAATATTAGATCTTGGGTTTATTAAGCGCATTGAAGATGTAATCAGAGTTGATTTCGAGTCTCCTTTAGGAACCAGTGACCATTGTGTGATTTCAGTACAGATTGCTCACACTTTACAACGACGATCTAAGTGCAGTGGCATCGGAAAGCGTAATTGGAATCGAGTAAATGTGGAAGATCTCTAACTCTATAGTCATCAGCTGAACTTCGGATCTGCTGATCTTCCAATTGATGATCATTTATCGTTAGTGACCAGTAACCTCATAACCATTTCGGATACGTTTGCACCAATAAGAAATAGGGCTTACAAGACGACAACGCCATTGTGGTTCGACAATGAGTTGGAGACTACGATAAAGGAAAGAAATCGATTATGGCGAATCTCTCAACGTAACACTGTTACGCACCGTGAGTACAAAACTCTTCGCAATCTATGCAACCAACTAAAACGCTCAAAAAGAAAAACATTTGAAGAGGGTATTGCTTCTGACATTAACAGGTCACCTAAACGTTTTTGGGCATACGTTAGACATCGTCGAATCCTACCTTCTACGATTAATTGTGTACGTTTAGAAAGTGGTGATGTAGTTGACAAGGAGGCTATTGTGGAAGCTCTTGCAAGCAGTTTTGTAGTATCTCCATCCTCGCAATCGAATATTGACCAGATACAGTACCCGCCCAACTTACAATCTAACTTACCAATATCTCCTATTAATGTCATTGAAGTTCAGTCTGAACTCCATAAATTAAATAGTTTTGGCTCTGCAGGACCAGATGGTGTATCCCCTTTTCTTTTGCGTACTCTGTCGCACATTATTGCTCCAAGCCTTACGTCTCTATTTCATCGAAGCTTACAGTATTCGTGGATTCCTGATGATTGGAAAAGGGCAATTGTTGTACCTATTCCAAAGAAACAGTTGGCACTAACTTGTTCAGATTTTAGACCAATTAGTCTTACCAGTGTTATTTCTAAAATTATGGAGAGACTCATTGCGAAGAGAATACGTGAACATCTAAATTTATATCAAATTCTTGATGATTCTCAGCACGGCTTCCGACCTGGTCGCTCGTGCCTAACTAATCTGTTGAATGCTCGCGAACATTGGGTAGCTGCTCTTAGTTCGGGTCTTACAGTTGATATAATATTTCTTGATTTCTCTAAGGCCTTTGATAGAGTTCCACATGCTGGTTTAGATTCACTACTACGTCATTACGGTGTACCTACGACAATTTGCAACTGGATTAAGACATTTCTCGAGGATCGATCATTCGTTGTGCGATTAGATGAAGTTTTGTCAACAGCTCGACGTGTTCATTCGGGTGTTCCTCAGGGCACGGTCCTAGGTCCACTTCTCTTTATCATCTTTTTGAATGACCTACTCCTAAGGTTAAAGTGTCCTCACCTGGCATTTGCTGACGATGTTAAAATATGGGCAACAACCCAAAACGAGGCGGATTGTGAATTTTTACAATGTGACCTTAACCGTATCGGGACTTGGTGTAATAGCACTGGCTTGATACTCAACGCGACAAAATGTGTATGGATCAGATTGGGTAGAGATAAAACTCATTTCGATTACAAAATAAATGGACACTCAATCAAGCGAGTCTCAGAACATCCCGACCTGGGAGTGATAATTCACGAATCGCTAAAGACAAGAGCAAATAGTGATCACGCGCGGTTAAAAGCGATACGTGCCTTATACTGCATAAAAATGACTTTTGCAAAATTATCGCCGCAAATCTTCGCCAAACTTTATTGTGCCCTAGTAAGACCACATCTTGAGTATTGTGTACAGGCAACCTTTCCAACGACCAGGAGTGAGTTGAATAACTTGGAAAGTGTAATGAGACGAGCTTCTCGGATGTGTTGTCAAGGAAGCTTTATTTCAAGATTAAGATGTTTGAACGTTTTATCAGTGAGGTATCGGTATCTTTTTCTTGATCTGATTACACTTTGGAAAATTGTACATTCAGCTGATGGCTTTCCTTTGGGTGTAGTTAGATTTCGAGATAATTCGAGATTGCGAGGCCATTGTAAGATGCTTTTTAAAAAATTACCGGGTAAGCTGCGAAAATTTTACAGACTGTCTGAACGGGCAGTAGATGTTTGGAATAGTTTGCCTGAACCTATCGCTGCCATCACCAATTTCCTCGCTTTCAAAAACAGGGTTCGACGTTGGATATACGTCCAGGCTGATTTGTCACCTTTTCTAACCTACCCATTTGGTTGATCTTTTTTCTGTATTGTGTGATCGGCTTAAAGCCTTATGGCTAAGTCTGAACTTGATAATAATAATAATAATAATATACTGTGAAATACGAATTATTAATAGCAATATTTTTTTATATAATTGTTAATAGAAAAATTGTAAAGTTTTTTATGATTTAACTATTTCATAATTGAGAGTTGATCATCTAAATAATATTATTTAATATTACTTAGTATATTCGAATTATAATTATATTAATATTATATTATAATTAATTATTACTTAGTATAATCGAATGTATATCTACAGATATACATTCGATTATCGAAGACAAGGTGAACACATGTAAGATTATTCGCATAGGTCTTATAAAGGAGAAATCTGTCAGAGTAGTCAGACTTGTCCGAAGGTTTTGCTGATTTGGAATTTTCAAAGCTATCAAGTTTGCAACGTGAGACTTGTATGCAATCTACCTATGCTCGGAGGGCTTATATCCTCAATGAAAAATCGGTACGCGATTTGCGTAAGAAGTTAAGGAAAGCCTTCTATCAAAAAGAATGTGGTTTCAAAAGCATTAAGCGATATTCTTATTTGAAAAATGCATTGAAAGCTGAAATTAAACTCGTACAACAAAGAAGAAAGGCAATCAAGGATGAACGTTTTTAACGAAGGCACGTTTAATGGCTTGGAAATTAAATCATTGTAGATGGAAATGAAAGCAGGTGATAATCATTACTATATCATCATAGGTATCACATTGTATTTAAACTTTAATATCTGCGTCCAGGTTTGACCGTTTAGGTGCAGTTAGTTATCTTAATGACAATCTACATAGGTCAGTTGGCGTAATTGACAGATTTGTGAGGGATATTAGTATTTTGAATTATCTAATTCAGACGTCAGAATTAGTTTCAGCATTGATAAAAATGAAATCGTACAAGGCAGTCGGTTATCATACAAAAATAAAGATTTAAAGATAAAGAGTTCGTGCGACTTAAGCTAGTAGACGGTTCTAGGATCTTAGAACTGGATGTTAGAGGCGTACTCGAAACGATCATTAACAAGTTCAATAAATAATAAATAAATAAAGAATTTCTAAAAACAATAATACATGGGATAGAGTTTTCAGTTAAAGAAAAATAAGATCAAAATATGACAGTAATCGTCTTTCATCCTTCTGTTTTTAAGTCCTCAATCTTTATGGCCTCAGGTCCAGTAGGATCTGATCCCTCCGGCCAATCCAACCCGCCGTCTTCCGACTAAACCACCAGGAGTCTTTTACCCCTTCCCCGAAGAGTCCAATCGAGGCAAACGATGCTGGGTAATCGAGAGACGAAGAGCTTGAGAAACCTTAGCCTTTGCTCTGGGAAACGTCCTCTAGAAAAAAAGACTAATCCCGAGATAGCCCAAGTGTCCCAGAGGCGCACCTGGGTTTTCCCTTTCGATGACAGATGCTGGGCCCGTTTTAGGACCCTCCTAGCTCTCTTCAGGATACGTTTAAGTCTATTCAGGTCAGCTTTCGCTGACCAGTTCACCGTAACTTTGAATCCTAGGTAATTTACTCGACTCGTGAAGACAGGGAGTGGTTGATTAGTCAAAATGGAAAAGAGGGCAGCGAGTGCTAATCTCTCAAGTTTTTGCTTTGTTGCAGGGGTTCCAATAAATACTACCACCTGCGATTTGGCGAAGCTTAAAATAAAATTGAACAGGGTAAACTGGTCTTTTAATCTTAAGAAGAATCGGCTGATGTCCGAGACTACGTCTTTGCACCTGCGTCCAAAGAACAGGGCTGTAGTATCATCAGCGTATACCACTAGACGTTGTTCGTGTTTAAATATTTTAAAGAGTTCAATGGAGGCAGCAAGAAACAAGATAGGAGAAAGAGGTGATCCATGGGGCACACCCGTAATAGGGTAAAACTGACGCGCATCAGGGTCGTCTTCATAATAGAATCACTAGGTGTACAGATGTATCTCCACCCTGTTAACAATTCTCGCAGGCAACCCAAGGGACCAGAGGGAAGAGATAACAAAGAGAATGGAGATGCTGTCAAATGCAGGAGGAAAATCAAGGAAAACAGCCACAGCAAGTTGATGACTATTCTCCTGACAAAACTGATGCACTTCACCTAAAGCTGAATGAACCGAGTGAGCTTTGACTAACCCATGGAAACCTTGTGGGATTAAATTACGTCTACTCTGATCATCGCGGATTTTACGCGCAAGCGCTTTTTCGTAAATCGACATGAGGGAATTCTGAATCGAAATGGGCCGCAGATCTTTAGGACAATATACCGGATTTTTCTTAGGAATTAAAACTCTTCTACTTATTTTAATGCCATCCACGTCGGATGGGGCGGCTAAAAGCATTGTGACGTCCATTTCTTTTCTTTTTCGACTGTCAAAAGCTGACAGACACGAGAAGACAGTGGAGCGACGGATTTAGAAATGCCCGGAAGAGGCCCCCAGGAATTAAGAATATCTGTAACAGATATATCTCTACTGCTAAAGTCTCCCCAAATCGGGATATGCTAAAGTGATTGAGTGGCTCCATAATTATGTAGGGACAGTGACTCTTCCAAAACATTATCAAGACATATTTTTACAATTCAGCCCAATGCTCTATCCTTCCAATAGATAAACTTCTCCTTCTTAAATATCTTTTAGCAGGAAGACTGGTCTGCATTAAGGGAAGCAATGCTTGCCCTATCTTTACGCGTCTCCTAAAGAACTGTGACATCTGCATCTCTACCGGATAGAAGTCTAAGGGTAGAAGCTACTCTCTAATTCCACAGAAGAATATTAAGTGAAAAAGATTCACGAGTACTCTGCATTGTGTTAGGTCAGCTGGGTGGGATTGCCTCATCCCTAGACAGAGCTAGGAGCGGAAAGGTTGCCCTTCCCGCCACCAACTCCGTCCTGGGCGAGCACTTGCCCACGGTCAGTGTTTTTATTTCCCAGGGAGGCCTTTCGTAGCAGCTTCGCGATCTTTAACGGAGGAACAGAGAGTGAAGCTCTGCCCCCTTTTTTCGATGTAGGGGCAACCGACAAGGAAGTTTCAGGTGATGAAAACAGCAAAGAGAGCATAGTATCAACAAATTTCTCCATTTGCGATAGAATTGATGTTTTATTTGAGTCACATAAATGGATGATATCTCTGTCCGACATACGTTTATCAGGATTAGCTGCCGAGGCTGCAGACAGTCTTTTTGTATTAATTGGATGGCTCACATAGTCCCTTCTATATTTTCTGAAGAGGGGACACTTTTTGGACCAGGCAGGGTGGTCCCCTTTACAATTAGAACACTTGGGAGAAGCCCCCCCCCATTTCTCCACTTTTTGTAATGAGCAGCAGGAGTTCTGAGAACAGACTCTGCAGATTTGAACTTTAGAACACTTAGATCACATGTGCCCCCAGTTGTGGCATACGCTACAATGGGGAGGTAAAATTGTCTTCTTCAACAATAGAGAAGAGTAAATTGTACCCCGGGAAGAAGTTGAAGGCTAAGGCATAACGTAAGACCGTATCCCGATTCCACCGAACAGAAGGTCACTGGAATCGGAAAAACAGATTTGCCTTTTAAAGTTCGTACATTTGAAATCTTGTATAATGACTTCAGAGAAAGAAGGTATCCTCCTCCAAATTTGGAGGGAAGTTCAAGATTTTCATAGTTATAAAGATGAGCTTGTGTTCAAAAGTCCCAAGATCTTTAAAATTACGATTGAAAAAAAACTGACATAATCAGATGCTAACTCATTGGTAGTGAAAGAAATTTTGATTGATGAGTCGTACATTTTGACCGAATTAAATATAATCCTGTTTGGAAAGTCTTTAACGAATCCTCTCAAAAATATTGAAAAGAGCTTATGACGCTCTTGTGGTTGAGACAGTTCAATTACACTTAAGTTTTTTAGCTTCGGGATTGGGAGAAAGACCCGCTCAACCTGTTGAGAACAAACACTAACCAGCTTGAGATGATCGTTAACAAAAGTTATCTTAGAAACTTCTTTTCCCTCATGAAAATTGCTTGAAATTTCCAAAGAAGATGTATCATTTGAAGCACCGCAACTGCTCGTACTGCACATTTTTTGATAAATAATAACTGCATCGATTTAAAATTAAATACGCCAGACCGGTAAATTTGTAAATTCGACGGTATCGGCTTAATCAAATATGATTTACTAATGGAAATGCGATATAAACGCTATTTAGCCACTTTTTTGGTTTGGTTATGATATAATCGCATGTGAACATATTAAGCAGCCATTTCACATTTTGGACAATTTTTACTTCTCGTTATTTAACCGGATAGTGAAGCTCCCTTTGTGCGTATCTGGACAAAAGTTAAAATTACTTTACAAAGGAAATGGCGACACATATAACATGAATTCTTATAGGGGTATTTCGATTCTCAGTCAAGTATATAAATTGTTCTCTCGTATCATTACGCGCCGTCTTACTGAGTATGTCAAAGATTTTGACAATTAGGGTGAAAGCAGCACGGCTTTCACCCTAATTTTTCAACTTCATTGGCCATCAAAATCATCAGGGAATCTGTCATATCTGCTAGGGATCAGAATAAACCACTGTATGCAATGTTCGTCGATTTAGAAAAGGCATTCGATTCGGTTAATCATAATTTCTTATTATACAAAATAGACAGATTTTTAAATTTGTATGGTAATATTAAGAACGTGATTACATAAATGTTATACATTCATAAAATTGTTAGTTTTGATGGCATTCATAATGCAGAGGCAATTTACCAAAAATGATAATTTAGAAATAAAATATGATAAAATAAAAGATGGCATTTTTAAATATGTACAATTAGGCATGAAGCGGATGTTTGATTACTCTTAATAATTTGGTTAAGGTTAATTACCAAAAAACAAAGATCGACAAGTTTCGTAAAGATGGACAACTAAGTTGAGATGATCGTTTAGTATGGTCAAATTTTCAATGGTCAAAAACCATTGAATTTACAACTCAGTTTTGTTATCTTCGTAAAGCACTGACATCACGATGGATATTCGCTGATCATATTGAGAAAAAGCTGTGCAATATATTTAGTAGAATGCATTCAGTTCGTCTTCTCTCTTACTCGTATTTTGAAACAATGATCATATATTTTGATAATAGTATAATATTACTATTTAATAATTTATTATTTATTTGAAGTTGATATGATTGTTTAATGTTTATAAAGCTAAGAGATAATTAGAAATTATAACTTTTTCCTAACAAATCTAAAGTGTTATGGATTTAACCCTCCTTCGTTTCTGTATCTCCTTCTCTGTATCTTCATATCGCAATTATTAATGTTGTAGATAAACTAGTATTTTTAGGTATTCACTTCGACAATAATCTGCATCTCGATCACTTAATTCGTGATAAAACTAGATCTTCAAATATTCTTCTTCGTGATATTCGTCTCGTCAGAAAATTCTCTAGACTGTAGTTCTTGCGAATCTCTTATCTCATTAGCCTTATTGTCTTCTCTTCAAAGTCATCCCTTAAACCTCTTCAGCGCATCATTAACACTGCTGTGCGCATCCTCTTTCGACTTCATAAATACGATCATACCTCCTCCTATTTATCCTTGAACAGAATCATTAAAAAGAATCCAATGATTCTGTTCCACTATTGTGGGCTTGTAAGCACACAGTCTGTGTACATTTGCCACATTAACAAACTTGACTTTAGGTATAATCAAAATAAGCCAATGAGAAAAAACAAGGATAAACTAAAAAATTAATAATTGGTATATCACATAAGTAAATTAAATAATACGGTCCTTTTTAATTAGCAAAGTACCATAACTTGTTAATTAATAACACGGTAATAACAATTATTTAACCCGTTATAAGATCACATAATTCTACAAATTAATATATATATCAAGAGTTAAAGTATATGTCGAGAGTTAAAGTGTATGTGAAGATGGGTGAGTCCGTTCATTTACGATATTGCTGAATAAAATAATTTCACATGAAAATTGTGACAGAATGAAATTGAATTTTATTTATTTAAAATAAAATATATTTTATTTTTTTAAATAAAATATATTAAATAAAATTATTTATAAAAAATATTTCATTGCAGTGTACAGACTAGTAAGAAAAGCATGATATAAAACTATAAAAGTTATACTATTAATTGCAATTTTATGTATGTAGAAGTAAAACAATTGCTTACGCCGGGTTCTTGATAACCAAATTGATTACATGGAAATGCAAGAACAGTAAAATTGTACTTAGCGTATTTGGCTTGAATGGGTACCATTGATTCATAGTGATCATCTACAAATACGCATTGTCTGGCTACATTAACTATTAATATCACCTACATTAACATAAGAATGAAAATATATAAAAATACAAATATGTTGCATACGTATCCGTTATATTGAGCTTGCAAATCTATCATGCGACCTTCGTGATCTTTCACTGAAAATGAATATAAGTTTACACCCCCAGCTTCCAAGATAACAAATCCTAATATTATTGATACCAAAATCATTTTTATCGACGAGTTTGTGAAATTTGATGTAGCAGTAAGGTACAATACCTTAAAGATAAATTTATTGTGCAAAAAAACAGCAAAATAACACATCAAAAACGCTAATTTTTTAGGTCCGACGTTACCGAGCCTTAAATAATGATAACATATTTAAACGATTTTGAATCAAATATAGCAATGCACGTTGTTGCAACCTACATTTGATTTTTATGTAATCGTTGTATATGGCAATTTAATTGAATTTAGATACATCAAATAATATTTTCCAAACGAGCAAATTTATTTCAATATAAACGGAACCAAACTACATATATGCCTATAAGATTATTTAAAAGACGTAAAATTTTGTAAACTAAAATACAAGACAATAAAAGATAAAAGTTTAAAAATCCTTCAAACTACATTTATACTATTAAATATGATGTAATAACATTATCTTTCACAATAATAAAAATAACTATATTCTTTTGTAGAAAAAATAGATATAATATTTAATTCCATAAATATTAGATATTTACTTCCAACGCCTGACATATATTTTTAAATTTAAAATAGTATTTTGCTATATTTTATTGATCAATGATTAATCCGTTCAATCCATCTGAGTGAATTTACCTGATGATGTATATACCTGTAAATATCTGATGATGTATATATCTGTTGATAACAGCTAATCTCATATAAACATGCGATTTGAGAATATTTAGATTAGGTCTTTATATTCCTAGATGATGTTGTTGTAGAAAATTAAAAGTTTATATTAATAAAAGTTATTTTTTACAAAGCTTAAAGCGACCGCCGTTAAATTAAACTAAAGAATAATCTTTAACATTTACAGTAAATAACATTTACAGTAAAAAAATTATATATTTTATAAGAAATTATAAACATGTGAAGTGCTAAAAATAATTAAATAATTATTAATAACGATTATTAATAATCGTTATGCTTCAATTGTAAATAAAAGTAAAAACCTATCAAGAAACACATTATATACATACACAATATATTGTTTAATAAAATACGATTTAAATATTTATAAACTTAAAAATGTAGAACTAAAGGGTGTGTTTTACATTTATGAAAGTATATTGATCATTATGCAAGTGGAAATGGTACGTAATCCAGATTGTAAATTTAATTTTTGATGTCTATATCACTTAATTTCTAATTTCGAAAGTGAACAGCATGTGTTATAGAGTATTTATATTTTACTTTATAAGATAATAGTATATTAATATTTAATAAACTACTATTTTATTTGTTAATTTAAAAAATAGTATTTAATTTATTGATTGTATTCTCTACTATTTAATGCATATTAAATGCTCGGTAATCTAAGATCGAGAATAAGCTGCATTAGACAGTCTCTAATCACACAATTAATTAGATCAATCAAGCATTGATTTATCAGTAGAGGGAAAGGCGACGGAATGAGTGGATGACCTCATAATAAAGAATGAACCTCATATAACTTCCGTTATGCTTATGTATTTATTAAACTTATTAAACTTATATATTAATCTAAAATAAAATATATTAAAATTTTAAATTATTAAAGTATATATTTAATATTAAGATATATTTAATATATTTTAATACATTTTAATACAAAAGACTAAAACTTTATGGTATTTACATAATAAAGTATCAGAGATCTATTAAAGTCTTGGTTAAAGCACAACAAACGCTTATAGTTAATTTAAGACTACCTTTTCAAAAAATTCAACGACCTTTCTTGCAGCGTTCGCAATTAAATGAAAATACAAACTTACGTCTTTTAAAATTAAAAGACGTTTAAAGGAACGTATCGGTGACTAGCGGGCGGAATATACATCTTTGACGTGCCGGTTTGCCAGGTTATTAAAGCAGTGACCTCAATTTCTACTTTTAAAATTTATTATGTAGCAGAAATTTCTAGAGAAAATAAATAGTAAATAATAATAAATATTATTTATTTTATAATATTCTTATTAAAAGACAAAATAATATCAATATTTTAATAAATTATTAATATTCTTATAATGATAATAATAATCAATAAAAATATTAATCAGTTCAAACTTTATAGACTTTATTTCCAAATAAAAGCCACTATTCTTTTTAATTAAAATGTTTTAATTTTTCATTTTCCAAATTCTAATTAAAAAATTGTGATTTTTGAATATTTTGAAAAGTAATATTTTAAAAATAAGTTAGAATATTTATCAATATATTAAAAATATATTAATACGCAAATTATAGACTTTTCCAGTCGTATAAAGCTTTATACAAACGTGAATATGCAAAGCAGTTGAAGAAAATCTCACGGTAGATTCTGATATATTCTTGCTTATGCCGGTGTAATTTAGCAGTTTTATGCTGTTTCGCACATCATAACATTTGCAAATTTATAATTCTTTTGCAAATCATATGTCAAGTATTGACTACTGCGATAAAGCAAAACATTGTTAGTGGAAAAAGAAATTATATTATCGTCTAAATACACAAATATCTGATTTAGCATAAAACTTTCAAACGATCCATGTATTTTGTGGTTGCGTTCTAATTAAAATTATTATTTAAGTTAACCGTTAACTATCTAGCTAAAGAAAATTCGTAAAGTCTATAAAATTCCATATTAAAGATTTTTAAATTGCAAAATTGAATTTTTAAATTATAGATCGCATGCTTGCTAATGGAAGTAGAAATTAAATATTAAAATTTTACTTAGCATAGCGATTAATGAAAATTTGTCAAGTCTGCTAAGTTGATTTTGTAAGTTTTACTTTAACAAATTTACTAATGAAATTTTTTATTAAAACCAAATATTTTGTTTCATTTTAACAAAGTTTAATAGATGACATTTTTATATTGAATAAATATTAAATATATCAAAATTATTAATATGGAATTAAAATAATAATTACATAATTTTTAAATAAAAAATTATTTAAGTTTGTGAAAATTCGTTATTAAAACCAAAATTTATTATTTTGGTTTCGTTTTAACAAAGTTTAATAGATGACATTTTAATGAATGTTTTTGTTTAATTCTATAATAATGGAAATTTGTTAGATAATTAAGTTTAAAATAAACTATTTGTCTATTGTGATTTTGCCAGCTACCACAATTGCAGTTCTTTAAAATTAAAAAACATCAATATAAACGACTTTAAAACAACGATAAATGATAAATAAATGGTAATATATGTACATTGCTCGCTCGGTAATGTCTGATAAGGATAGGATGTTCGACATCCTATCTAATATGCTTAATCTCCTCAATCCGCAAGATTCAGGAAAAAATCGAGTTGAATAATTAATCTTTTAGGATTCTTCCGACAAATTTGCGACATAGAATACTGTCGCGATTATTGTCACGATTAAGGAGAAATATTGATAAACTGGAAAATGAGATTTTAATGCGAAATCTATTGAAGATGGAGAAGTTTGCCAGTTGATAGCAAATTGATCGAATTGGATTAGTTATATATGTTTGGACAAGATTTTTAATGAGCATATTATAATCAGAATTATGAAGCCACTTTCCTCAATCATTCCCTTGTTTTTTGATGGTTCTATTTGTAAGGATCTGTCTATAATTAGAATTTTTAAGCCACCTTATTTCCACAATCATTCCATTGTTAGAATGGTTTTAAAATGTGAGGATATATCTTTCATGGATATCCTTTAAGCTCGGTATATATTAAGCAACGGTCCAGGATTTCTTTCGAAATACGGCATTTATAAATGCCGTATTTCGAAAGAAATCCTGGACCGTTGTCTACTCAGCACATCCGTGCACTACTATTATACCTGCCGCATCCATTTAGGATCCAACGAGTGCAGCGACAATTCAGCAAAAACCTCTGCCTAGTGTTTAAGGATGGTCCGCACAGCAATTCGATCTGGTTAAGAGCGTAAGCCTCAGACTATATATATATATATATATATATATATATATATATATATAAATTGGTAGTGCGAAAAATCGCTTTTAACTGTGGTCCAGGAGCCTAAACAGGCTACTATTGATTTTAAATCCATATGAGTTGCTACAAAACTGGACTTCGATCATCAGCTCCATCAGTCTATTGTATCACTCCGAGACGCCCCAAACCACCCAGCAGTCATCGTCAGTCGGATGAAGTGGTTAGGGTGCGTTTCGACTGCTTTTGTGATAGCTATAAAGACACCAGCAATTCCTCACGATGCTAAACAAAACTCAGGTGCAGAAAGCGTTTTTACTGGCTTGTTGCGTGTGTAGACCTTCTAGTTATTCTTTATATGCACAAATGCGTATCCGTTGGTTACGAGGGCACTGAATTTCTCACAGGATTCCGAAAGGAATACGTTTTTTATAAATTGGTAGTGCGAAAAATCGCTTTTAACTGTGGTCCAGGAGCCTAAACAGGCTACTATTGATTTTAAATCCATATGAGTTGCTACAAAACTGGACTTCGATCATCAGCTCCATCAGTCTATTGTATCACTCCGAGACGCCCCAAACCACCCAGCAGTCATCGTCAGTCGGATGAAGTGGTTAGGGTGCGTTTCGACTGCTTTTGTGATAGCTATAAAGACACCAGCAATTCCTCACGATGCTAAACAAAACTCAGGTGCAGAAAGCGTTTTTACTGGCTTGTTGCGTGTGTAGACCTTCTAGTTATTCTTTATATGCACAAATGCGTATCCGTTGGTTACGAGGGCACTGAATTTCTCACAGGATTCCGAAAGGAATACGTTTTTTATAAATTGGTAGTGCGAAAAATCGCTTTTAACTGTGGTCCAGGAGCCTAAACAGGCTACTATTGATTTTAAATCCATATGAGTTGCTACAAAACTGGACTTCGATCATCAGCTCCATCAGTCTATTGTATCACTCCGAGACGCCCCAAACCACCCAGCAGTCATCGTCAGTCGGATGAAGTGGTTAGGGTGCGTTTCGACTGCTTTTGTGATAGCTATAAAGACACCAGCAATTCCTCACGATGCTAAACAAAACTCATGTGCAGAAAGCGTTTTTACTGGCTTGTTGCGTGTGTAGACCTTCTATATATATAGGTCTAACAGATATAGGTCTATAAGGTCTAACATATAGGTCTATAGGTCTAACAGATATAGGTCTATATATTATTAGGTCTATAAGTGTTATATGCCCATCAATGACAAAAGAGGTTATTCAAAATTAACGACGATAGGGCAATATATATATATATATATATATATATATATATATATATATATATATATATATATATATATATATATATATATATATATATATATCGTTAATCAAAATCCTATAAGCGAATAATCACTCTTTTCAGGCCGCTCCGGACAAATAGTAAGTGTGATGATATAGCAATAATTTTGCTTTTACCACCTTGTCAGATATTAATATTTCACGAATACATTTTTTCCAAGAAAAATCCTTTCCGAAATATATACTAATGATTGCGATTTAAAATCCTTTATGCCCATCAATGACAAAAGAGGTTATTCAAAATTAACGACGATAGGGCAAGATGAAATTCAACTACCATGTTATTATGTAATTCATGATGAAGCATGCAATGCATACGGAAGCATTATCATATTGAAATACATTAAATGTAAAGTGTTAATTGTCAGTATATATTCTGCTTAAAGAAACATCAAATTGAAAATAATCTTCTATTTTTTTTGCAAAACATGTTTTCATAAATAGACTTTTATTAATCACCAATTGATCATAAAGTCATATTATTAATTAATAAATGATTGGCCCTTATTAGTCACCTCTTAGTCGTTGACCCTTATTGTAAGAATTCGGGATTTCTTTCTTGCTATGTGATATATCCTTTATTGATTATATCTTAATATCCTTTTTTAATATCATTTAATATAAATATAGATTTATAAAAATATCTTATATCTCACAATATATCTTAAAGTGTATTTATTATCAATAGATATATATTATATATTATAATATATTATATTCATATTATTATATTATATCTATATATCTATTATATATTATAATATAAGTGTTATATCTTATAATATATATCTTATAAGATATCTTAATATATCTAATGATATCTCAATATCCGTTATTGGTAATATTTTTTAATATATATTTGGTATGATTGATATCTGGGAATAAAAATACAAACTTTATTGCATATATAATAACTATATTTGATTTGAATTAGCAAAGCGGATTATGCGAGTATGCGACAAGTCATTCGTGGCATGCAATGGCCTAACCCACATTTGATTTGCATATAGCGGACGCATTTAGAGAACGGACACATTTAGCGAACGGACACATTTAGCGAACGGACACATTTAGCGAACAGACACATTTAATGAACAGACACATTTAACTAAAGGACGCATTTAACGAACGGACACATTGAACGAACGGGCATATTGAACAAACGGACACATTGAATGAATGGATGCATTCAACGAACGGACACATTTAACGAACGGACGCATTTAACGAACGGACGCATTTAACGAACGGACGCATTTAACGAACGGACGCATTTAACGAACGGACGCATTTAACGAACGGACGCATTTAACGAACGGACGCATTTAACGAACGGACGCATTTAACGAACGGACGCATTTAACGAACGGACGCATTTAACGAACGGACGCATTTAACGAACGGACGCATTTAACGAACGGACGCATTTAACGAACGGACGCATTTAACGAACGGACGCATTTAACGAACGGACGCATTTAACGAACGGACGCATTTAACGAACGGACGCATTTAACGAACGGACGCATTTAACGAACGGACGCATTTAACGAACGGACGCATTTAACGAACGGACGCATTTAACGAACGGACGCATTTAACGAACGGACGCATTTAACGAACGGACGCATTTAACGAACGGACGCATTTAACGAACGGACGCATTTAACGAACGGACGCATTTAACGAACGGACGCATTTAACGAACGGACGCATTTAACGAACGGACGCATTTAACGAACGGACGCATTTAACGAACGGACGCATTTAACGAACGGACGCATTTAACGAACGGACGCATTTAACGAACGGACGCATTTAACGAACGGACGCATTTAACGAACGGACGCATTTAACGAACGGACGCATTTAACGAACGGACGCATTTAACGAACGGACGCATTTAACATTTAAGGAACGGACGCATCTAACGAACGGACGCATCTAACGAACGGACGCATTTAACGAACAGACGCATTTAACGAACAGACGCATTTAACGAACAGACGCATTTAACGAACAGACGCATTTAACGAACAGACGCATTTAACGAACAGACGCATTTAACGAACGGACGCATTTAACGAACGGACGCATTTAACGAACGGACGCATTTAAGGAACGGACGCATCTAACGAACGGACGCATTTAACGAACGGACGCATTTAACGAACGGACGCATTTAACGAACGGACGCATTTAACGAACGGACGCATTTAACGAACGGACGCATTTAACGAACGGACGCATTTAACGAACGGACGCATTTAACGAACGGACGCATTTAACGAACGGACGCATTTAACGAACGGACGCATTTAACGAACGGACGCATTTAACGAACGGACGCATTTAACGAACGGACGCATTTAACGAACGGACGCATTTAACGAACGGACGCATTTAACCAATGGTCGCATTTAACGAACGGACGCATTTAACGAACGGGCGCATTTAACGAACGGACGCATTTAACGAACGGACGCATTTAACGAACGGACGCATTTAACGAACGGACGCATTTAACGAACGGACGCATTTAACGAACGGACGCATTTAACGAACGGACGCATTTAACGAACGGACGCATTTAACGAACGGACGCATTTAACGAACGGACGCATTTAACGAACGGACGCATTTAACGAACGGACGCATTTAACGAACGGACGCATTTAACGAACGGACACATTGAACGAACGGGCATATTGAACAAACGGACACATTGAATGAATGGATGCATTCAACGAACGGACACATTTAACGAACGGACGCATTTAACGAACGGACGCATTTAACGAACGGACGCATTTAACGAACGGACGCATTTAACGAACGGACGCATTTAACGAACGGACGCATTTAACGAACGGACGCATTTAACGAACGGACGCATTTAACGAACGGACGCATTTAACGAACGGACGCATTTAACGAACGGACGCATTTAACGAACGGACGCATTTAACGAACGGACGCATTTAACGAACGGACGCATTTAACGAACGGACGCATTTAACGAACGGACGCATTTAACGAACGGACGCATTTAACGAACGGACGCATTTAACGAACGGACGCATTTAACGAACGGACGCATTTAACGAACGGACGCATTTAACGAACGGACGCATTTAACGAACGGACGCATTTAACGAACGGACGCATTTAACGAACGGACGCATTTAACGAACGGACGCATTTAACGAACGGACGCATTTAACGAACGGACGCATTTAACGAACGGACGCATTTAACGAACGGACGCATTTAACGAACGGACGCATTTAACGAACGGACGCATTTAACGAACGGACGCATTTAACGAACGGACGCATTTAACGAACGGACGCATTTAACGAACGGACGCATTTAACGAACGGACGCATTTAACGAACGGACGCATTTAACGAACGGACGCATTTAACGAACGGACGCATTTAACGAACGGACGCATTTAACGAACGGACGCATTTAACGAACGGACGCATTTAACGAACGGACGCATTTAACGAACGGACGCATTTAACGAACGGACGCATTTAACGAACGGACGCATTTAACGAACGGACGCATTTAACGAACGGACGCATTTAACGAACGGACGCATTTAACGAACGGACGCATTTAACGAACGGACGCATTTAACGTACGGACGCATTTAACAAACGGATGATACATGTGTGAAAGATAGTGATTATGATAGTAGAGATTGTTAAATTGGAACTTGACAATTTGGAAGAAAATATTTCCAATTTTAATATTCGATACAACCTAATATTTCAGTAGAATTTATTGGAGTATGCGAAACTTGGAGTTCCACATGATACGAGCTCATTTGTATATTTTCAAGAGATTTTGAAGGATAATACGATACATATTCTAGCAGAGGTAAAATATATTGTAGATAAAATATCGTTATATCATTTGATCATTTGAGTAATATAGTTTGTAATTACAGGTGTGTGAGAATAGACATGGTATGAACATGATTGCTTTGAAAAAGTAATGCTTAACATCTCCATGTTAAGCATTAATATTCTTCATTAATAGTTGTAATAATTCTTCATCAACTATTCTTCATTAATAGTTGTAATAATTATTTTCGAAATAATGTGTTGATATGCTTTTTCAAAAATATATTTTAACCAACATGCTGGGTTTTGTTAATAGCCTACCGGCTTTGACAATATTTTGAATACATTATCGTAATGTTGCATATGTATAAGGCCCAATGCGGATCATGCATTTAATAATAAGTGCATATTCGACTATCAAGTTAGCTAATCCTGAAACCATGATGATATGATTAGAAGTAGCTCTTACTATCATCTTCATTTCTGAAGATGATAATAAAAAAAAGATAAAAAGAATTTTCTTATTTTCTTTGATCCAGCTCAAATAATTCCTTAAGTAAATTAGCAGAAATAACTGCTCATGTGAAATGCATAATCCGCCTTCACGTAGACGATCTGATTGCCGCATATGCCGTTCTTCCTCATTTGAAATATACGAAGCTCGTTCACGAAATTCGTATATAAAAAATACATTTGTGTTTTAGCTGTCTCTAATATAATTCGTTTAGATCACCATTTGCGAATGAAAGTAAAAGATTTTTGAGCAGTTCTGATGATAGATTATCAGACAATAGTGATGTGGATGTTTCGGATGAAGGCAGCACCTACCCAAGAGAAGTTGTAAGAATGCCAACTCCACCACCGATCGTTAAACGAATTGTCGAACGAGTGCCAACTCCGGAAGCCTATATTATTGAAAGAGTAATTTTTATTAAATAATTCTAATTAAGTAAATGTGCTTGTAAATAGTTGATAATGATCCATTATTGATAAAGAATTATTGGAGACGGATCAAAGAAGAGAGGAAATTATTTTATTGATATTTCGCTAACATCTCTTAGCATCTTCAAAAAATTACCTTTTTAGGGGTAATGATTTAAATATGGTTTTTATTTATCGAACATGTAATGGATCCATAGAATAAGCGATAAAATAATTATATCAATTGTAAATAGTTGATAATGATCCATTATTGATAAAGAATTATTGAAGATGGATCAAAATGAAGGAGGAAAGTTTTTGATATTTCGCTAACTTCTATTAGCATCTTCAAAAAATTACCTTTTTAGGGGTAATGATTTAAATATGGTTTTTATTTATCGAACATGTAATGGATCCATAGAATAAGCGATAAAATAATTATATCAATTGTAAATAGTTTATAATGATCCATTATTGATAAAGAATTATTAGAGCTGGATCAAAGAAAAGAGGTAATTTTCCAATATTTTGCTAATCCCTGTTAGCATATTCAGAAAATTTTATGAAGGTGCTAACAGATGTTAGCGAAATATTAATAAAAAAAAGATAAAAAGAATTTTCTTATTTTCTTTGATCCAGCTCAAATAATTCCTTAAGTAAATTTGCCTTTAAAAATAGATCAATAATTTTGATTGACATAACAAATTAAATTCTTTATAGTTTCGTAAATGCACAGGAATGAAGAATTAAGTGAAAATTGTGGTATTCCAAAAAATCACAATATTTCGAACGCTCTTGTTATCCTCTGCAGTAAATTACAAAATATTTTATTTTTTAAAATAAAATATTTTTTTAAATTTTCTGAAGATGATAATAAGAGCTACAATTTTTAATACAATTAGTATTATGCTAATTTGAATTGTTAATTTATCTTATTAAATTACTAAAATTCATAATTGAGAAGGTAAATTAAAACATGGTATTGTAATAACATTATTTCACAGAATCATGGAATAATCAAACAAGAAATCACTCCCAACACAATTTACAAATAGCATACACTACCATAAATTTGGAGTATAATGATTTTATCATTCAAATCCAAATTATACAAATTTCTGAAAAAAATTACATTCTACTTATTTTGCCATTTTTTGATTTGCATATAAATGACAAAAATAATAGAACACTTTTGTAGAATTCATTTTTTATAATAAAATCTAATGAATGATAATATATAATATTGAATGTGATATAATAATTGCATAATATTGATTGCATGATAATGAACGGTTTGTAGTTTTTCTTTATATGATAGTAGGAACTATCGAAATATTGTAATTTCTGCAATAAAGCTAATTTCATCATCCCTGTAAATTTGTAAAACTATGAGAGGAAAAAAAAGATATTTTCATTTTAAATTAACACAAATTAAATATCACATTAAAATCTACAATCCACTTATATTCCAATATCCCAACTCGACAATGTGATCGAAACTTTTGTTTTATTAAAAGTAATAATTAAATAATTAAGTAATAATTAATTAAAAGTAATTAAGTTTTTATTAATAAAACCAATTGTAAGCAATTAAAAGTTTATTGAAAATTTTTGTTTGATTAGCAATTAGTAATCTACTTTGTCCCGGATAAATATGTTACTTCAGACATATTCGACTATCAAGTTAGCTAATCCTGAAACCATGATGATATGATTAGAGGTGTGAAGTAGGATTTGAAACATGTTTTAAGTATATTTGTAAAGGACGAAATAATATTAATTAATCAAATAATTATTTGACTGATGTTTTTATGTATTTGAAATTGGTACGTTACAACGCTCGCAGTTACGTCGGAAATAGCGCTTAGAAAAGTGTATAGTTATCATTTTTGGTCACTCGGTACAAACATATTAATATAAATGTAAGGATTTATAATAAGTGAGATGATATTTCCCTAGCCAATTGGCAATATGTACAAATATTTTGTTGGTGCATTGAATATTCTATCAATGAAATTGATTTTAGTATTTTCCTTTGTTTCAAAGATGGCAAGCAATGCCGATTTCGCGATTTTACGTGAAAGCGTAATGTTTATGCTCACAAATATGATAATTACGTTAATTTGAAAGTTCATTGCAAACAGTTATTTATTGTGAATGTATGTTGATATTAAGATCAATCGGATACCCATTCTCCATCTCGTACAGAAATCGTCATTTTAAAGGTATTTCACGTAAGGCTACACTTCCCGTTCATTCACTTCGGTCCACTCCATTTGCATACAGGATTACTAAATTAAACGTAGTTTCAGTTGAACGATTTCTTGAGATGGCTTATTTAGTGTTTGTATGGAGATCCTAAACATCTCAAATTAACCGTCCCGCCACATGTCCCTTTAGGATCGAGTGACCGATTACGATGACACAAGCTTACATTAAACATCTCTCAAACTACTCTACCTATTTTGGCTTCCACTCCTTTCTTGTGGCTGCTCCTCTCTCGTGGAATAATCTGTTCATTTATATACGGCAATCAACCTCCGTGCCGTGCTTCAAACGCCAAATCTCTGTATGACTTTTATTGTGATCCGGCTTCATGAGCCTAAGTGCTATTCAGCTGTTTTACAAAATAATATGGATCTATGATAATTATATGAACAAGTCCAATTTATAAAATGAATTCCAACTCAAAAGATAATGGATCTTAGGATATTGATTTTTGTAAGAAATATATTATTATTATTATTATTATCAAGTTCAGACTTAGCCATAAGGCTTTAAGCCGATCACACAATACAGAAAAAAGATCAACCAAATGGGTAGGTTAGAAAAGGTGACAAATCAGCCTGGACGTATATCCAACGTCGAACCCTGTTTTTGAAAGCGAGGAAATTGGTGATGGCAGCGATAGGTGCCATCACCTATCGATATAGTTTTCAGTTCGCAAATACGTAGTTTTATACAGTTAAGTGATAAGGCTTCAATTACAAACAATTTCCATGTTTTCGTCTGGATGGTATTATATGATTTATAAATGTCGCATTTCATTCGACTTAGAATTACAAGGTCGACACACTGAACGAATTTTAGTTTTGTGACCCACTCTAGTTGTCCGCATTACATTATGAATTAAGTAATAATATCAATACAGGTAAAACTCAGATTCAATTTTATTTTTTAAAGTGTCGTCATATATAGTGGTAGAAACTTAGAAGGTAAGCCTATTAGATAAAAACTCATAAGGTAAACCTAATATCAATTCAAAATTAATTATTGAAAGAGCGGATCCTAGAATGTTTAAAAAAGGTAAAAAGTGTATTGATCAGAATAATTATTGAAAGAGCGGATCCTAGAATATTTAAAAAAGGCATAAAGTGTATCGAACGGATAATTGAAATTTCGGTGAGTATTTTAATTCTACACTTTGCATTAATCCTACTTATAAGACAAAAGCAGTACGCTACATTTCAGTATTGATGGGCATAATCAACTACTGATCCAATACCTACGTGTCGGTCCTTTTAATGTTGGATAACGATCATTCAACTCGTCTGCTTAATTGACAAATAGATTCAATGAAAGACTTTTCAAATAAAACCAGCATTGGTATAGGAAAGTCCTACTATCAATTTGAAAACCAATCTATTTTTGAAATTAATTACTTTTATCAAACTAATCATCTATAGTTCACTTTCTAATTTTAAGTTAATATAACTGTACAGCCATTGTTACAATTGAAAGTTATGATGACACTGCACGTTGCTTTATTCCTAAGTCAACATCATAACGCTACATTTCAGTATCGGTGGACCTCATCAGCTACTGATCCAATACCTACGTTTCATCTTTCGGTCCTTTTAATGTTGGATGAAGATCACTCAACTCGTCTGCTTTAATGACCATAAGATTGAATGAGAAAGACTTTCGTCTTACATTTTGCAAAATTAAATCATTTCTGATTTTAAATTTAATCTGCGTTGGTAGTGGAAGTTGCTACCTTCAATTTAAAAACTTATCCATATTTGAAGTTATTTTCTATTCTCAAATTAGTTAATTATATCTTGCTTCCGAAGCTTAAGTTAATATACTTGTGTAGTATATTTACATCAGAATTAATCAAATGGTTTTGACACAATGTTTGAATGATTTTGATAACTTACAATCCGCTTACATTATAAAACTTGTACATTATAAATATCCATATTATAATAATGCCACTATTAATTAATACACCATTAATATAAGCCACTATTAATTTTATGTGAACTTAACATTTTCGAAATATCGCATTATTTGATCGTGTGATTTTTATATGAGAATATATTTATAACGAACTACCTCTCAATCTAGAATATCAGTACATCAATTTTTATTTAGGTAAATAATAAAAACAAGACTGTTTATAGATATGTCTCGGGCTTATCTAAGTGAAGACGTAAATGCACTTATTTTTGATATTGGATCGAGAAGTGCACGGATTGGCTATGCTGGTACCGACATAGCGACATTTGACATAAGCAGCGTTGCCGGTGTAGTTCCTAATTTCAGTGATGATAACAATGGGAATGACAATTATAAAACGGATCAATATTATTTTGGTGATATGCATTTAAAAGCAAATATTCCAAATATGGAAATTCACAACTTTATGAGCGAGGGTTGTGTGAGTAACTGGTTGTTATTTGAAGAAATGATTAATTTTGTTTATACGAAGCAATTGTGTACTCAGCCCGATCAGCATCCGGTTCTATTCTCAGAACATGTTCTTAATCCTAGGGAAAATAGAGAACGACTTTGTGAAATTATGTTTGAGAAGTTTGAAATTCCAGCTATTCAGATAATCAAAAATCCAGTATTAAGTCTTTTCAGTCAAGGAAAAAGCAACGGAGTTGTTTTGGACATTGGGCATAATTGCACTGTAGTCGCACCAGTATTAGACGGATACACGATGTTGCGAGCAGTTGTTCAATCATCGACAGTAGCTGGATACCCTCTTTTACAATACTACAAGAAAATACTAAAGATTGACAACAAGTCCTTAACAGTTAGAGTCGCTGAAAATGCAACACAATCTTATAAAGACTACATTGGGATGTCAGTTATGATGGATTTGACGGCTGCGACATTACAACTTTACGACCGAAGCCCATATGATGCTACCATACTGGAACAAATGCCACATGTAACGTACGAACTTCCTGATAGAACAATTCTCGATATTGGCGAAGAACGCTATCGAACGTCTGAACGATTGTTTAGCACTCATCAATATAACATTGAAGAAGCCGGGAAAATAGATCTTGCTAGCATGATTAACTCTAGTGTTCGACTCTGTGATGTAGACGTTCGCTTACCTTTGTATTCAAATATATTTGTTGTTGGTGGTGTGTCTTTGATACCGGGTATAGTCGACAGACTAAGCTACGAGTTGTCAACAAGAGTGCCGCATTCTGCAAAGCTTAAAGTGGTGTCTCCGTCAAATGCATCAGATAAACTTTATTCTACGTATATAGGTGGATCTATAATCGCATCGCTTGGCTCATTCCATTCAAGGTGGATTTCTAAGCATGAATTTTCAGAAAACGGGAACTCAATTGTACATAAAAAATGCCTATGAAAGATATATGGTCAAGTAAATAATGCTTGTAAATCTGTTTGATTATTATATTGTATGCTCTCTGATTTAATTGATTAATAACGCTACAGTAAAAATATTTAGAAAATATAATTCAAATATAAATACTAGATAAAACTTAAAATGACGTATTTTCTAAAATTATTAGCAAAATATGTATCATGAATTTAGATATAATGTATACATCATAGTAACAATATTTAAGCAATTTGGATAATATACTATATTGCTGACAACATAGTTATATTGTTAGGCATATGCACGTATTTGAAAATATAAGTAACCATTAAATTCGTCATGCTTTTCTCAAGTTTACAATATATGCAGATCATTTACTTATAAGATTATTGGCATTTTAATTACTATCAATGATTTATATTTTGGACTTGAGGGATCTTGGAAACAGAGGATTAATCAAAAAATTAATTTATTAATAGTTCATAGTATTAATTACGTTCCCGTTTTCTGAAAATTCATGCTTAGAAATGCAGATCCGGTTGTATACCCACGTACTGTGTATGAACATAAGAAATCAGATAGGGTACTTCGCAGGGCAACAAAGCTAGCACCAACGTTGGCGTCGCTGCTTTATGAAGACAGACTGAGATCATTAGGACTTAAGGCCGTCACATGGACCCGTCAGTACATGGATATCTGCCTTATTTGGCATTTATTCCAACGTCCCCATCACCCTCTTCGGAGTAGGGTTCAATTACGTGGTTCAAATGTTCTTCGAGGTCATTCTTTAACTATTCAATGAAGCAGGGTACAGAAATTGGGAGCGATGTAATTTGATAGAAGAATTGTGGAGCTTTGGAACAACTTTGATGCAGACACCGTTGGATGCAGTTCACTTAATACTTTTAAAAGAAGACTATGAATGGATCAAGCAATGTTTCGTGTTGCATTTCCTTATTTTAATAACTAATTAATTTATTTACGAACTTATTGTGAGCCAGCTATTTGAGCTAATGCTCGTATGTTGTTGAATGCATAATAATAGTAATTAAATAATATCATTTGTTTATTCTTAAAATTATGTCTTTAATAATTTACCAGAATTTACCAGAAAAAGAAATTTGTCAGAATTTACCAAGAATTTATAAGAAGAAGAAAGCAATCATCATCTATTCTGGACATTTGTTTATCTAGAGGGAATTCTTTGATTTCTGGAATCTCTCTAAGACTTCATATAGGTCATAGTGATCATTTTGTTATCAGTATTGTGTTTTCTGTAGGTACTTTTAAAATATCTCAAGTATCTAAGTTGCAATAAATTCTTTCAAACGGATTATGCAAGTATGCGACAAGCCATTCGTACATGCAATGGCCTAACCCACATTTGATTTGCATAGACCATTTCTTGGGATTTGTTATTTCAACTTTGCTTAACTTGCTAAACTACTTTGCACCGCTGAAACGTTATATTAAATCCTACACTGCCCCTATTAGGTATGATTTACAAATCAAACAAGTCATCAAATTAAGAGACATAATTTACAGTGAATTTAAATAAGGAAACTGCTTTTGGACCGAGTACATGAAAATACAAAATCGGATTACGTCACTTATGCGGTGAAAACGCAGTTGTTTTTTCTCATTTCTGCAATTCATCAAAGAGCCATTCTAAACACTTGTTCAAATACATAAACGCATTTAAATCAACTTCCTCTGAGATTAATTGTTTATTCGTAGAAAACAGTGAGCTTACGTACGACGCCAATAACATTGCCAACATGTTCCTTGATCAATTTACATTATATAGTCATAATTGTCATCGTTATCCTCAGATACCGATAACGCAGTTCCCTAGTTACAATTTTCTTCCTTTTGATAAAGGTGAGGTACTAAATGAACTCCGACAAATACCACGTATGATTGTTTCAGGACCAGACAACATCCATCAAATTCTTCTTCGTAAGCCTGCTTCAGTTATATACTAGCCAATGTATATAATTTTTGTTTTTCCCTCTCATCAGGCTGAATTCCTTTAGGGAAGTCTTCTATAATCTGTCCTCTATTTAAAAAGGTCAACGCAATATAGATAGCAATTATCGGCCCATAAGTCTTACATGTGTCGTCTGTAAAGTGCTGGAAAAGCTTCTCCTCAAACGGATTATCGGGCATCTAGAATGCAATCGAATATTCCATGACTCTCAACACAGTTTTCGCCCAGGTAGATCGACTGTCACAAATCTTGTATTAGCAAGAAGTGATTGGACTAAGCATGTCCAAACTAAAGTGGGTGTTGATATTCTGTTTTTCGATATCAGCAAAGTCTTAGATCGAATAAATTATCCTGTTCTCTTTAATCATCTGGAACAGTATGATATCAATGGAATCCTTCTCAGATGGATTTGTTTATTTGTGCAAAATTGTCAGACTGTTGTTTCAGTCATTGGAGCTATGCCCAAGTCAATATCTTCTCACCTTGGTGTTCCTCAAAAATCAGTGCTCAGTCCCCTCCTTTTTGTTATTTATAACACCGAGCTTGTAAGCGTTGTATCAAGTTTATGCAGTCTATATGCAGACAATTTAAGGATATGGCGTCCAATAATTGATAATCGCCATTAAATATTACTTCAAAAATACCGACAATATTCTAGATTGTTGTGAACAACGAGAGCTGGTTTTGAATCCTGAAAAGTCAAAACAAATGCACATTGAACCGCCATCATTTAGTTCATCATATAATATAAATGGTGATGTGATCGATACCGTCTCCGAATTTCAAGATCTCAGAGTGATTGTAAATGAAAATCTATCGACCAAAGCACATATTCTTTACATAGTTAATAAATGTCGACGAATTATTGGACGTCTCAGAAGGACTGTTGGCCAGCTTGACCTGTCTTGTTTTAGACTAGTATATAATGACTAATCTTATCTTTGATGTTATATGCATCTCCTGTTTGCTATCCTCAGAATAGAATTGTGATGAATATATATAAAAATAGTTTGTACAAAGGCATACACTTCGTACCTACAACTCGCCAGCTTCCATTTACATCAAGACTCGCAGCACTAGGCCTACCTAGGGTTAAAAACTCTAATGATATCAAATATAATTTTCTTGTAGCATGCTCTCACAAGGCAAAGAGAATACAGAGAACATATTTGTAGGAAAATATTCAAAATACGCCATTCGAATAGACTGAGATGTCATCACTTCACTTTTAAGACGCATCATTGACCAAAGAAAATATTTACCACTATTGTCGACCGATTAGATATTAACCAATTAGATATTCGTCCAGTTATTATGGACTTGAATTTATTTATGTTTGATTTGCTGTAACGTTGTAGTACCGAAAAGAAATCAGGCGGAATTACACCAATATGTATATGTGTCACATCCCGACGCATCATAAGCAAGGCAATCCTGCATATTATTTCCACAGACATAGAAGACGTTTGTGAAAAAGTGCAACTTGCCGCAGGTCAAAAAAGCGGCATCGACTACGCCGTACACTCGCTCCGTAGCGCTTACCGTGAACATCCTGACATATGCTTGATTACAATTGACGCCACCGACGCTTTCAACTCAGTTAATCGAGCTGCATATCTTCACAATATAGAACACGTTTGTCCATCCCTTCATTGCGCTTTGCTTAATTTATACCAAACCCCAGCACAGCTCACCCTACGAGGTGGCAGTATATACTCATTGGAAGGCTTCACTCAAGGTGACCCCTTCGCAAGGGCTGGTTTCTCATTAGCATCCCTTCCGCTAATTGACACAATACAACAGTCCGTTCCAAACATAAATCAGAAATGGTATGCTGATGATGCCAACGTCGTCGATTACCTAGATCAATTAAAAAAACTTTGGGAAATTCTTGTCAAGGAAAGACTGAAATACGGATATCACGTAAACGCGTTAAAATCTCAGATACTCTCACACAGTCCTCTCTGTCAAAACAATCTGCCATCTCCACAAATCCGCCAAAGATCGGCCGGCTTGTCAATTCTTGGTTCATCTGTTGGTTTACTTGAGTATAAACAAGAAGCGATCACCCAAGATTCAATAAAATTGGAACATCCTCGTCAGTCGCCATGATAGATCCCAAGTCGTTTTTACAGGACCTACCCGGCTATTCAAGCAAAGTGGACACACGTAATATGAACTTGTCAATGCCAGCATGTATGGCTATCAGAATTGTCGGAAGCAATAAAATCAAGCCTTCTACCAGAAATAACAAGAAACTCGTGCGTCAATGAATGGTATACAATTCTGACCTCTCCGCTTAAGCTAGGCGGTATGGGAGTATTTAACCCGTCTTTCATGACACACCTGGACTACGAAGCGTCTATACAAATTTGTTCTACGTATGACAGCAATCCAGGCGGAAACGCCCTACGTGATAGACAGAGAATCATGTTCAAGCGGATCTCAACCCGCCGGGCCATGACCTTCCAAGAGCGCATCATTCGATCACCCATTCATCATAACCTGGCACTTAAAAACATTCTAGCACACGCATCAAGAGACGGTACATCTGCCTAGTTATGCGCCATGCCTCTAAAATACGAAAACTTCCACTTGACCTCTAAGAATTCACCGATGCCATTTCAACACGATATGGTAAAATGCCATACAACTTTGTCGGTAAACACTGCCCATGTGGAGCTGAATTAGAGGTCGGACATGCCCTATCATGCAGAAAAGGTGGCCTCCCAACCATCAGGCACAATGCGTTACGTTGTGCCTGATGTGTCTGATGTGCCTGATGTGCACAATGCGTTACGTTGTGTCTTGGGTAGAGGAGTTAGGGGCCGAAACCTGATAGCATAGCAGTTCCTCCTGATGACCTCTAATTCTTTTTCTGATACAACGTCTGTTATTTATTAGTCAATTCATAAAAATGACGTTTATTTTAAATTTTATTTTTTATTTTATTTTTTATTTTTTTAACTTGATTTAAATTAGAAAATCTAAAAACAATTTTTAATTTTATTATTTAATTATTAAATTTTGATTTAGCATTATTATGTTTTGTTTATTTTATAATTATATTAAATACGTAGACTCAGTTAGCTGATTTAATTTGATCAAAACATATTCTTTTCGCTGAAAATTCAAAGTTAAATTATACTGAATGAAATTTTGATTTGAATGATGAATAGTTCAAATTTTGAATTTAAATTGAATTACTAGTTAGATTACTAGTTAGATTACTAGTTAGATACTTAGGTAAATAGAATCCACCGATGGGATACATGTTTGCTGCCTCAAATAGGGTCAAGACTATGATATGCATTCACACATCAATCTAATCATTGTTAGAATTATTTTGAATTATTGGTATCGATTACATGGGATCTATAGAATGACTGACATTAAATAAACCGAAATTCATAAAGCTACTATATTGACTTAATATGGGGCGGTACATAGCAACTGCGAAAACTGAACAATAGCAATATGTTATGGTTATCATAATATGATTATATTATGGTTATATCTGTAGAGTACACCTTTCAGCAGTTCTCTAATGGTTTTACTTGGTATATTCAAATCAAGGTTAACTTTTTATCGCCATAGCCGGCCAGATTGACTGTCAATTCAAATTGGGCCATATGCATAATATTTGCATCTCCTTCAAATCTATTATATCTCAATTTTTCACTGTTTGAGATAATGCATACTTAGTTGATATATCGAGCGTTTTTAAAAATATTCACCTGGGCGTATTTTGTGATCATGCTTATAATACGATTATGTATGATGCTTATAGTATTATGCTACAATCTGTAATCTATTAATATAATCTATTATATAATATATTTCTAGTTTGTTCGAAAAAGTCGAGGAATAGGTCGCGTAGTCCATTGTAGTGAAACAACTCTACAGGTTGAGTAAGAAGAACGATAGAACACGGCTGCTAAAAGTTGTATTAAGATCGCCGAAGCAAGTAAAGTGCCTATTTGAATTTTGTTATATACTAAAACGTAGCAAATTACGAATTTTACGTTATTTTGGTCTTGACGACAGGCAAAAAATTGAAGAATGCTAAAACAGATTCATTAAAAGTTGCAAAACGTTGAGTCGTATTTGTACATTCGAAAATTTGGGTTGTGAGGTGGCATCCTGATATTCGATGGAGATCGATCAATATTTCATTGGACGTGACAACTCCGTGATGGGACATCTAGTGAATATATGTTTGAATAGGAAGTTGTCATTTAACTATATAAAGAGAGTATGTAGTATTGGGCATTCTATAGTTGTAGGTTATTCCAATCTTAGAAGTTACCTACTCAACTACTTAAAGTATAAGATTTTATACGTTTTAGAGATTTTGACTTTTTTTAGATTTCAGAATCATAGCTTTATTCCTTATCTACTCTTAAAAGTTCTCAACTTTTGATATCAGATAGAGTAGCGAGTCGTCGTTGTGGGGCTGTTGCTACTTATATTAAAGAAACTTTATCAATTACGAAGTTACTGAATTATGCGATGATTAATATTTATTGGATGTACTCTTTGTCAAATAGATATTTGCGTCCTATACAGATCGCCCTCGATCCATACACATTTGGATCATTTTAAAAAATCAATTGAGATAATTATGTTCCTCAAATTATTTCTTGATTATAGGAGATTTCAATCTTCCTCAAGTTAGCTGGATTAATAACAGCCGATACTACTATAATGTCATAAACTGTTAGCTTGCTGAATTTTTACTGGTGGAACTCCTCCTGATTCAGTATATTAACCAACCAACATGTATATCATCTCAACTTGAAATAACATTAGATCATGTGTTCATCAAGGGCATTGAATATGTAAAGCGTTGATTTTGAGTCTCCTTTAAGAACCAGCAGTCATTGTGTGATTTCAGTACATACTAATCGCACTTTACAGCAAAGATTTAAGTGCCGTAGAGTTTGAAAAAGTAATTGAAGTAGAGTAAATGTGGAAAATTTCCAACTCTATAGTCATTTACTGAACTTTAGATCGGCCAATCTTGCGATTACTGATCATTTGCAGTTTGTGATTAGCAACAATATCTCCATCTCGAATACGTTTCCTCCAATAAGAAGTAGATTTTATCGGACGACAACACCTGCTGTGGTTCAGCAGTGAGCTTGATATTATGATCAAGGATATAAATCGATTGTGACATGTATTCCGTCGCAGCGCTTTCGCGCTTCACGAATATAAAACTCTTAACAACCTCTGCAATCAATTAAAGCGCTGAAAAAGAAGAGCATTTGAAGAGGAAATTGCTTTTAACGTTATTAGATCACCTAAATGTTTTTGGGCATATGCTAGGCATGTTCGTAACTTATCTTTCATGATTAATTGTGTTCGTTCGTAACCCGACGATGAAGTTGACAAGAAAACTATTGTCGAATATGTTGTTAACAGTTTTGTAGTATCTCCATCCTCGGAATCAAATTTTGACCAGATATAGTATCCGAACTACTTTCAATCTAACTTTTCCATATCTCACATCACTATTTCTGAAGTTTTTTCTGAACTATATAAGTTAAATATTTCTGGATATGAATGATCAGATGGTATATTTCCTTTATTTTTGTACTCTGTTGCACGTTATTGCAACATTTTTACAACATGACCTTATCAAGACTTTGTGTAGTAGCACTGGCTTGATACTTAACGCAACAAAGTGCTTGAATGAGATTAGGTACAGATAAAACTCATCTTGACTACAAAATAAATGGACACTTAATCAATCACGTTTGAGAATATCACGATCTATGAGTGATAATTCTTAATTGATAAAAACAAGAGCAAATAGCGATCATATGTGGTTGAAAGCGATACGTGTCTTATATCGCATCATGACTACTTTTGCAAAATTGCGGCTCTTATCCGCGCCCAAATTGTGCCTTAGTGAGTCCACATCTTTAGTTCTGTGTGTAGGTCATCAGAATGAAATGCTATGCTATCAAATTTCTGCTTTCATTCATCGACACAACATCGAAAAGTGTTCACATGCCAATCTGTATTTTCTTTTTGATGTAATGTAATTATCCAGCTTAATATTTTATTCTAACACAGCTTATTATTTCCTATCCCTAATATTCAACTTTAAGATTTAAATTTTTTTTCTTTAATATATTTATGATTTATAAATTTATGATTTATTTTACAATTTTACCCTCTGACTTGCATCATCTTAACTACGCTTTTTCGTTTACTCCATGTTTAATAAATTTAATATTCACTTTTACTTAAAAAGTAAATACATGTTTAAATTTAATATTCACCTTTTAAATACATATCTCATTATTGATCTCATTGAATAATTGAATACAAAATATGTTCAGTGGTATTTTTTACTTAAACTATTAAAGTTTGAATTGAAAATTAATGTAAAAGCTTTCAAATTTTACTAATCAAAATTGCTTTATATAATTTCAAAAGTAATTTCATTGTGTCGAGTATTAGTATTTCAGAAAACTGAATACTCGTTTGCTTCAACAATTGGCTTCTCACCGTTTTCAAATTTATTATTTGATGTTTGCATATTCTCTATTAATAAAAAATAAACTCGGATTTTACTATCGATAATTTATATATTTTTAATTATAAAAGAGAAAATATTTCTTAAAAATTTTTCGTAAAAATTCACTACAAATTAATAATAAAAAATTCTATCAAAAATAACAAACATTGAACAATCAAACAAATTTTTAAATTTAATTTAAATAAGGATCATGATCTGATATTTCAACCGCCTAGACTAGGGGCAAACGGCTGGCCAGCGCACCAAACAAGGTTCGTCACTATTTGTTTCGGGTCTTCGAAGCTGCTTTATGCTGTGGTCTTCTATTTAGCAATCTCTTATTGTAAAATGTCGCTTGAAAAGTGTTTCTTAAAAATGTTATATTCAACGAATGACCTCACGCTGGGAATGTTGGAAAACAATAAAAAACGCAAAACTTTTTACCTTTTCTTTGAGTTCTAAATATCGTTCTAAATTTGTGTATTGAGTTTAAGCTTTGTAATAAGAACTCGAATGTATTGATCTCTTATTATTTTCGTTCATTTGCTTGACTCAAAGCAGTGTGAGTCAAAATTTCCGGTCTATCTTTCCATTGTAAGAAAACAAAAGTTTTTTATTGCAATCTATTACACCACAAATCCATTCCTAAGCTCATAGTCATCATTTAATTTGAAATTAAAAAGGCTTTTCATCAAAAAATATTGTTGTATCTCCAAAAATTCATTAGCTTCCTGTAGTCACACCTACATAACTAAGCCCTTATTAATAGACTATTGGCTAGGATTATTTCTAAAAAGTATAATAAAAAGTATATAATTTTTGAAAATTTCCATTTTCTTCTTTCTTTCCGATATTTCAATAGCTACTGCTATCATCGTCAGGAAAAAAAAACTTTTTTCCTGCTCAGTTACTACTGCTCAGTAGTAACTGAGCAGATTGCGAACAATTAATTGTCTTTTTTAAACAAAGATCTGCCTATTTGCAATCAATAAAAATTGATCTAAATTTGTGGGGTGTGAATAAAGTAACCTTATTTGAAGCTAACCTGTTTTCACTAGGTAAATACTATAAATAAATGTTTCGTTTAAATCAATTGTGATAATATGTGGATATCACCCTATCCACATTTCTATTTTCTGTATTTCTTCTGGAATTCACAAGCCGGTATCACTAATTGCTATCTTACGACTTACTCATCAAATAATGTCATTTATTAAAAGTAAAATATCGGTTCTTGAGCAAAAGTATAATGAATTTTAAAATAATCTATAACGTTTTTTTTTCATTCATGCAACATTCATTTTATATGCTTCACTTCATATTCTATTTTCTTATTTTCATTCGATCCATATCATCAGCAAGCTTATCCCTATCTTCTCTGCGTGTTGAACCTTTGTTCGAATACTTTGTAATTATTGCTGCGCATTCATCGTGTTCCTTTTCCTTCGCTATATCCAAGGCTGTTCGGCCTACACATATATAAAAATGTCTTGAAATCATTACTTTTTTAATCAAAAAACTTATTATACTGGATCAAGAAAGCTTACCTTCATTGTTTTGCATTGACAAGTCTCCCCCTGCTCGAATGAGTGTTGATAGTATCGTGGGCTTACTGAAAAAAGTTGACACCATAGTGGCAGTGTTTCGTCGAATATCGACAGCATTAACTCTGGCACCACTTGCCAGAAGTAGCTCAATGCATTCTGGACTGTCCACAATGGCTTGAAAGAAAAATATCAGCATTAAGTAAATATAAAACCACAAATCTTACCTGCAGATGCAAAATGAAGAGGAGTGCCTCCTTGATCGTTTTTATGATTCACATTTGTTTCGTGGTATTTTAACAAAATCCTGTAAGATGAGTTTGTTAATTTCGTAAGATCATTGTAGAAACGAGTTTACTATTTAAGTAGGTAGGTAACAATATTACCAAGTAAAATTTACAAATTCTACTTCCTTCTAATATAAAGTAATTTAAAATATTATCATCCACAAAACGAACAATTATTGGTTTGTTGATGATATACATTCAATTGATAAGGTGACTTAATAAAAATATATTTATTCAACTGTATAAAGCTCTGATGCGCGACAAAGCTCGTTTTAAATCACTAATATGACAAAAACATCTATTCAAAGGATTTACTGAGAAAATTCTAACGCACTATGTAACATAACTTTTACTTAATAAACACAATTTGGTTATTGTTTCCACTGATCCAGAGGTCGGGTTGTGGAGGCAGTTCACGGACGAGACGTGACCAAACATCACGGTTCTGAGTGGACGACCATATTTCCTTTTCAGATAGCTCTAAGCGTTCCTTGGCAAGATGGATAGTTGGATGTCTCCACCTAGACCGAGGTCTGCCTAGGGATCTCCGTCCATAAAGTTTAATTTGAAACACTTTACAAGGAAGACGCCCCCTATACATAATCAAAACGTGGCCTAGCCACCTAAGCTGACTTCCTTCAATGGGGAAGAGCAGAGACTTTACTCCAACATTCTCGTGGATGACCGAGCTTCGAACTTCATTTCAAAGGCTGAAGCCGGCCACACCATGAAGGAACATCATTTCAGTACCCTGCACTCGAGATTTAGTCATTTCAGTCATGACCCAAAGTTCATGCCAATAAGTGAGGTAATTAGGTAAGAAGACTGAGCGATAAATTATAAGTTTCTCCTGAAGGCTTAGCTATCTCTTTACAACAACTTATCTGCGCAAATAACCCATTACTGCGTTAGCTGCACAGTTCCGTTTATCAATCTCCCTATTATTGTTATCATCATTCGAGAACAAGACACCCAAGTACTTGAACTCTTCAACGTCGGGTAATACCTTATCATAAATTTAACACATTCTGTTTGACCTACAAATTTAGCATTAATTGATCTTCAACACTTAAATAGGCTATACTAGCAATAGCAATAGGCTATAATAGCTTAAATAGCAATAGGCTATTTCCTTGAATGCAAAAGTAAGATATTAAATTAAATATCTTCGACTTAAAATTAGTTTATTTTTACAACATCAACGAGTTGTACATGCAGAAAGAAAGATGTTTCGTTATTTTTTAAGAAACGAGGAACTTACATGCAAAATCTCCTCTATATAGAACCGTTTTTATAGATAATTGCTATACATACATGCAATGAATATAAACCATTTTTCCAATTTTATGACGAATGCTTATTTTATTAATGACCTTAGTCATTTAAAACCCTTACGATTTATTGAATTTATTAAATTCAAATTTATTAAATTTATTGAAATCGAAATTCTTTCAGTACTGGTTGATCTTTGGACATTTTCAAAACCATTGATGACTGCTTGATTTGATTAATTTGCATTAAAAATCATAAGATTTTTCGTATTTGTATATTTATGAGATAGACTTATTTTCATGCTTTTATATTCCCGTTTGCAAGCAATGAAAGGAATGCTAGGCAAATATTAATTTCACAAAAATTATATCTCTATGACGTCCTAGTTTTTTATAAATATACAAAATAAATTTTATATATTAAAGAATTATATTAACATACGAGAAATGTGCTAATCGATCTAAGTGAACAAATAAATTTGCATATCTAACTTTTTAAAGTGAATTTGTCAAAATGGACATTTTTCCAGTGTAAATAATCGCTTATGAAATGTGATCCAGACCTTTGTTTTTCTTTCCAAAACTTCATATAGCATTGAAATCACATTATTCTTTATATTATAATTGTGAATTATAAATTTAAGCATATCGAATTAAGAAAATACTAATTAGTTATTTAATAATGTCACTAAAAATATGGATATTTCACCATATTTGTAAAATTTATTTACTTTTCAATTACCTGGTTATTTTTTCATTAATACATTTGTGATAGTTTCAGTCCAGTTTTATTGCAAAAATCTTTCTATCATCACAGATAAATTGATAAAAAATTTAAGTTTATATTTTTATAATGCATCCATATAGTAGCTCAGATAAGTACTCAAATCCCCAAAATATATAAAAGATATTTCTGAATAAATAAAAAATAATAATACGGATACTTCACTGTATCCTTTTTAAACGTTAATGGTATGTAACGTATCGATAACATTAACGTAGCTTGATTTTTTGTAAATTATTTTTATTTTTAAAATTTATTCTTATTTTTATGTTAATTTCTGAAGATGCTAGTAGTTACTAGCGAAATATCAAAATAATTTTTATTGTCGTTCAACTATAACTGATTGTTCCTGAATATTTTAAAATACAGATCAAGATGGATATATTTGTTATTATTTAAAATAAATTAAAACTTGCCAGAGAAAAAGTCTTATGGATGAATAATAAATAATATTAATAATAAATTAATAATTAATAATTAAATTTAATTATTACTTTACAGCATTAATGTGCTAAAATCATTCCAAGATAATTCCATTAATTAATAACTGAATAAAATAATCAACAGTGTAAAATAACACTTAAATAATTTCATATTAAGAGTTTTATTCGTAAATTATAGAATTAAAATTTCCTACGTGGCATAATATATAAATGTAAAAGCATTTTTGAAGATAATATCAAATATAATTTTGATATATCAAAATTATAATATATCAAATATATTTTGATATTCATTTTTGAATATCAAAATAATTTTTTTGTTGTTCAACTATACCTGATTGTTCCTGGATACTTGAAAATTTAAAAAGATAACAGAACATTTTATAAAGAGATATTAATGTACGACAATCAAAAGTGGCCAAACAACAAAACTCACTGGCATATTCTTGTGCGATTGTGTCTTGCAGCAATACTTAAGGGCGTATCCCCAAGATATATCACATTCGGATCTGCTTTTGCATCCATCAAAACTTGAACGCATTCCGGTCGGTCGTGTATAACAGCTCTAATCACATAGATGTTTATCCATACAGTTAATGTTTTAACTTACTTGTGTATCGCCGTCATTGCATTGCGGTCGAGGTGATTTACTTTCGCTCCTCTTTTGATTAATAATTTTACTAAATCAGCTCGATCCTTTTGCTAAAATGACAATAGGATTGTCACAAGAGACTACAATTTGTTTAATTTTGTTGATGTTTTTTTGCTTAAATGAATTTAATTTGTTATTCAAAAATGTAAAAAATAGAAATAAAATGAATAAAATAATGAATTTTATAAAATCATAAGTAAAGCTCATTATTTAATTATCAAATAAATAATAATTATTAGATGTACCATCATTCGCAAAAGCTCTTATTTAAAGTATTCAAGTTAAATAAGCTTAACTTAATTTTAATAAATATATAAAATTGAACATACATTTATTTAAAGATTTAATATATTAATTTAGAATGTAATTTAAATTCTATTAATACTCTCAAATTAATGAAATTTTTAAATTATAACTTATTAGATGTTTGCCATCAGCGTATAATTTAACTTATATGTGCTGAATAAATTATATGTTCTAATTAATTAAAAAAGCTAGATACAATAAGCTAATACTAAAATATAATATAGAAATATGTAATCAAAATTAAAGGCAAATTCTTAAAATTTTCTTTTATTTGATTAAAGTAAACTTTTTATAACTAGTATTTTTTAAACTACAAATTAACTATTTATTAAATTATAAGCCATAATTATTGAATATTATTAATGACGATTATTAAAATTATCGTTGATATAATTAAATATTTAAATAATTATTTAGTTATTATTAAATATTATTAATGTAGAGGAAATTTATTAGGGCACTGCGTCTCTCGACTTGGCCAAATGAAAGAAATTAAATAAAACATTGTGCAACGACTTCATTTGAGATAATATCAATATTTGATAGTCCACCGCTAGTTCCCAACAGGCAAAAGAAATTTAGCAGGTTTATCAGGTTAGCCGTAAACTTAACCTATCGATCTCCTTCAAAGATTTTTGCGCTAACACCGGGCACTCAAATACGTGGGATAAAGACTCACATCTATCACCACAGAAAACACACACGAAACTCCACGTTTATGGACAGGTATGCGAGTGCGACAAAACTTGTCGTGATATCCGTGTAAAGAAACCCTCCAAACGAGGGGGCGTTTAGAAGCACACGGAGACTGCCAACTCGTTTTCGTATTAACTGGTGAAGTGTACAGATGATGATCTAGCTTGCTAACCTTATCTGTAAAGTCTTTTTTATTTTGAATATAATGTACCGTATCTTGTGCTCCGATCATATTTCGTAAATACTCCGTACATAACTCGACTTTAGATAAAACATAAACCGCAGTCGTCGAGCACTTTGGAGAGACGCCTACAACACGCTTAATGAATCTTCCTTTACATTTGTCGATCTGCGCAAAATTAGCCGTCGTGAGGTCTGTCCAGATTGCTGAAAGCGCGTACGACAAAATCGGTAGAAGCATGACATGAAAATACTGAAGAGCACTACCAAAGGAAAGCTTACCAAAACATTTAACTCGCGAAGTGGCTATGACGATTTTCGCACAATTCTTTTCGATATGAAGCTTAAAAGACCACATACTTGTCAATAGCATCCCCAAGTACGTGTATTGATTACTGAACTCTACTTTCCTGCTGTTTAAACTAATCTCGTCATGCGAGCACAATCTGCCACCTTTACGAAACTTTACTACCTTTGTTTTATCGATATTGACTTCAATTAGATTTTTTGAACAGTAGTTAGCTAGAGCAGTGGTTACGTTTTAAGCCGATTCCAGATCTTTCGTTAGAATAACTAAGTCGTCAGCGTAAAGAACAGAACTTGAAGTTTGACATTCGTTTCTCAGATGAGACGACAAATCATGGATATAAACAGAGAAAAGGATAGGGCTGAGCGGATCTCCTTGCATCACACCGCGGCTAGCAATTATTGTGTCTGATGAAGTACGTCCGTCGAAGACATTTAATGAATTGGCATAGAGGATATTGAACAAGAGTTTCAGCATACGACCAGATATCCGGAAATCCATCGACAATTTACGGGTGAGTATTTCTCGATTAACCGAATCAAAGGCTTTTTTAAAGTCAACAAAGATAGCATATAAATGACTCTTGCGTTCGAATTGTAATAACACTTGTTCACGAACTACCTTGATTGCATACACCGTTGATATCACAAGCCGACATCAATGGGTTAAAATAGCAACCTATTAAAAGAATACCACATGAAACTATACATATTACGTTAGATGACTTTTTAACTTCCCAGTTTGTAAAGCTTGAACTAACAGCAATGGACACGCCACCGAAGGGTCGACCACGGTTACCCAACGATGCTGGGATATTAAAAGTGTAATAGTTAGGTAAAGACACCAATTGAGTTGAAAGAGTTTCAGTAAGGACTATTAAATCAAACGAAGAAAACCAGGAAGTTATGCCCGCTGATTTTAAATAGTTTAGTCCCTCAACATTAAATAGGAGTAATCGGAGTAAATTTGACTTATTGGTCTGGAAGTAAGTTCGAATACTATCTTGGGCTAGTCATATGGATATCTCTTCAGCCCCAGATTTATTCTCATCGGTAGCCTTTTTGGAATAACTTGGCACTACGCGACAATCTTTAATGCGATAAACAATGTTAGGATTTTCAACACGTTTCTGGTGAAGCTCTTCCCGTAATGATATTTGAATCTCACGTTCTGGGAGGGACAAGTCTGCATTCACAAAAACATCATGGAAATTCGTCGAATCTTTCAATAAGTGAGATCTTGAAAGCAGCTGAGTAACGGTGGACTCGTCGACAGTCATTAAGAGCCACGGTGGTGTATCAACTCGTTTTGCTGAGAAACGCCGTAGTTTTACCTTGTTATCAGAAGGCAAATGCACACCTAGCAAAGAGCAAATTTCCTTAACTAATCGAAGATCATCACCCGACTGCCTAAGACCACGGATAATAACGTTTGAAAATCTCTGTGAATCCCGACTAAACGTTTGTGCCAGTTTTAAAGGAGTAGAGTCAATTCTCGTAGCATGTGAGGCAGCTAGAACAGTGCGTGATACCTCTTTTCTAATTATACTGGCGAACGTTTGTTTAAGTGGGATATGGGAAGTTATATTAGATGTCAATTGCTGAACACTAGCAGGTGTAGATATGGCTTGCATGTGTTTCATTTCATTTACCTCAGAGACAAGAGAGTATAAAGATTGTTTAGTGGCATCAAGATCAGCACGTAGTTTATTAATGTGAAATGCCGCACAGGATCCGCAGAAAAAGTCCTGCAAAAAGAAATTTCTGTTTACCTGTTTGGGAACTCTGACATGAGTGTGCAGTGGACATCCAACTTGAGTACATCCGATTTCCAAACTGACGTACTCAATATGTGTGCTTTTTGAGTCTTCGTTCGAGGATGGCATTGACGAATCAGATAAAGCTGACGGAAGGTTATTGTCCTGTGCCAATGAAACATTTCGATTTGTACATTTCGACCCAGGAAGGCAGTTTAGACAGAGCTTCCCTGCTTTAACGCACATACAATTTTTGCAGACTGCGTTCGAACCATTGCATGGGCAACAATGCGTCCCGGAACCGCTCGGGTTTGCGCGAGGCATTGAATATTGCCTGTTGTACTAGTTGTTGTCGATCCTCTGTAAGTTCCTGACTGATTGTAAGTAGCTGTAAAGTGCTTCGTTAGTATTACGAAATTCCAATGTTACTTTATTTGATATTAGCCTCGTTGCAGATATTGATGTTGCCTCGTTGCAGATTCTTGTAATTTGTGTATGCTTATTAGAAACCAGAAATTTTTTAATTTTTTTAAATATTATTAATGATGATTATTAAAAGTGTCGTTGATATTATTAAATAATTATTTAGTTATTATTAAATATTATTAATGATGATTATTAAAAGTGTCGTTGATATTATTAAATAATTATTTAGTTATTATTAAATATTATTAATGATGATTATTAAAAGTGTCGTTGGATGACAAATATTTAAATCAATATGACTTTTAATTCTTCAAATTATAACTATTTAATTGATTAAATTAGCGATAGTAAATTTTTTAAACCTTAAATTACAATTATTTTTGTCTTATTTATCACTCATATGCATTAGTAATATAATTATATTATATTATAATTATAATATAATTATAATATAAGTATATATTATATTAATATATTATATATTTTAATTAATTATTAAGTTCACTTACTCGTAAGCACTGCCCTTGGTACTCTGCATCGCATAAGACGTGAATTGGTGTCAAATGATGTTCACTTTCAGTTTGGTTAGTATCTGCCCCTGCCTAAATATTATAATTTACAGCCTTATTACAAGTATGTCAACTTAGTTGTATAAGATTTGCAAATAAACTTATGTAAAAATAAACCACTTGATATACGCTAAAATATTCTTAGAGAATCGAGTCTATTAACACAATACTTAAATTAGTAAGATCTTGTAAATGTAACACAAAATTGTAAAATCTGGCGTTTAAGCGCAAAAGTGAATGAAACTAATTAATAGTGAATGAAGCTCAATTAATAGAATCCTGTTTGCACTTTCTCCAACGACATAAATATTTTGTAATTGAACCATATTTTGTTTATCCGTCAAAATATCTTGTTTCAGTTGCTTTTTAACAACCTAAGAATGGATGATAGATATTTTATTACGTTTAGAAGGCATAGCTTATTAACATACAAGCATCAGGGAAACATCTATTTTGTGAATTTCATTTAAGACATAAACAATAACAATTGTTTAATGAGATACATATAAGATCACAACATTCGTCACATACATTTAGCCCGAAGCAATACATTTAAGCCCGAAGCAATACATTTAAGCCCGAAGCAATACATCTAAGCCCGAAGCAATACATCTAAGCCTGATGTAATACACCTCAACCCGAAGCAATACACCTAAATCCCAAGCAATACACCTAAGCTCGAAGCAATACATCTAAGTCCGATGCAATACACCTAAGTCCGATGTAATACATCTAAGCCCGAAGCAATATACCTAAGCCCGAATCAATACACCTAAGCCCGAAGCAATATACCCTAAGCCCGAAGCATACTTATGTAAAGACACTGTTGAAAGGCAATATGAACAAGATCTAATACTCTTGTGATGATTACAGTTGCATTTAAAAATCAAAACGCTTACTTTTTACCAACGTTGTAGGTTTGATTAAACCAAAATGAAAAATAGTGTCAATGTTTTTGTTCAAATTAAATCAGCTAACTGAGTCTACGTATTTAATATAATTATAAAATAAACAAAACATAATAATGCTAAATCAAAATTTAATAATTAAATAATAAAATTAATAATTGTTTTTAGATTTTCTATAATTTAAATCAAGTTAAAATAAAAAATTGAAATTTAAAATAAACGTCATTTTTATGAATTGACTAATAAATAACAGATGTTGTATCAGAATAAGAATTAGAGGTCATCAGGAGGAACTGTTATGCTATCAGGTTTCGGCCCTAACTCCTCTACCCAATTTGAAATACTGCTGGATTTTATTTTTAAACTTTATTTTTATTACAAGCCCTTTTCTTTATTCCGTTTCTATGTCGATACTTCTTGAATGGATATTTGACTTTGAGTGATAATATCGTCCGTTCACTGCTACTGATAAATTAAAATTTTGTCAAATTCGACCAACCCTGAACTCATTTTAAATAAATTAAACTTTATCTGAATATCTAAATTAGCATTCCCTATCAACGTTCATTATAATTTATAATCATGAATTAATATAATTTAGGGATTATTCAAAACAGCTTTGGTTAATATATAAAATACCGGGGACGTAGTAGGACACAACGAGATCTCTAAAAAAGGGTTATATTTTATAACTTTTAAATCATTTATATCATTTAATATTATATCTCTAAAAAATGTACCGTTATAGTTTATAAATATATTGAGTCACCTATATTATGCTTAATTTTCTTGTCACGTATTAACGTTATCCATTTTTTAAATATTATCTAAATATTTATCTCTTATTTTATGTGAAAATAAGATAGGTTTAATCCATTAAATATGTTTATATCAACGTGATATTATTATACATTTTTTAATTTCAAACAACTGTTTTTAGGTAATATATGTTTATTAGCTTACCTCAATTATAAATTTTATAACATCTAGATCTCCTTCAAAGCAAGCTATTATTAATGGTGTAGCCTGTGCTATTGGCTTTCCAGTTATATCGTCAAGTACATCACATAATGTACTAACGTCTAAAACGAAATGAATTTGGTTTATAAAACGTATAAACTCAAAAATTAATATAAAAAATTATATAACATCAACATTGGCGAATAAATTATAAACATCATTAAACTTGGATATCTAATGACACTGTAATCAAACTACATAATTAAACAGTGATTCACGGCAATTATTTTATGTATAGCTCATGAAATATAAGCTAACCGGTTAAATTCTCCGCGTATGCATACATACCTAAATTTAGTTTAAAATGCAGTTTAAAAATCGTTTAGATTTGAACTCTTTGCTATACTTGGTTTTTGTAGACATCATGAAAACCAAGTAGTCACAACAGGTTATATTGCTTGAAGAACTATGACTCGATGTGTACGTGCGATAGGGCGACAGCTCTTCGATAGATGTCGTGAAGATCGATTTCAATCGATCTTCACGATCCCAAACGAAACTATATACATAATTTTAAATCAGATTGTGCTCAATTGTGCTCCTGGAGCTAATAAGCTTCAGTTTCATAATTGTAGATGTTGCCAAAAACCGGAGTTCGATTACAAGTAGAGCAGACTTCCTTATCACTCATAGACGAGCTAATGGTAGCCGGCAGCACTCATCAGTAGGGTGAACTACCATCAGTCGTTTCGGCTGCCTTGTGATATATTAAATAGGCATTTCCGAGAATTTGCTAACGTGGTAGCTTGGGCCTAGCCCCTTAAACTAACATGTGCTTTCCAGAGCATCCTAATTTTATTCAGCAAGAATTTTACTTGCTGTCGTTGCATGCTTTCTCACAGGATCCTTTGAAGGATACATTTTTATAATTTTAAATCAGATTGTGTTAAATTGTGCTCCGGGAGCTAATAAGCTTCAGTTTTATAATTGTAAATGTTTGCAAAAACCGGAGTTCGATTACAAGTAGAGCAGACTTCCTTATAACTCCTAGACGAACTGATAGTAGCCGGCAGCACTCATCAGTATGGTTAACTACCATCAGTCGTTTTGGCTGCCTTGTGATATATAAAGCAGGACTTTTACTTGCTGCGAATTTTACTTGTATAAAATTCCTGCTGAATAAAAGATGATCCGGAAAGCACATGGTTAGTTTAAAGAGGCTAGGTGCATGCTACCACGTTAGCAAATTCTCGGAGATGCCCTTTTAATATATCACAAAGCACCCGAAACGACTGATGGTAGTTCACCCTACTGATGAGTGCTGCCGGCTACCATCAGCTCGTCTATGAGTGATAAAGAAGTCTGCCCTACTTGTAATCGAACTCCGGTTTTTGGCAACATCTACAATTATATATCGGATACTTTCAAATACTAAATTATCGTAACAGTAACCAACCAAAGACCAGAGAAAAATTGTTTCTTTCGACATCGTTCCGATTCTCATTTGGATCTTTATCAAGTCAAATTATCTACAATTTCAACAAAAATTTTAGAAAATATTGCATTAGAAAATAAATAAATGCAATAACATTAAGTTTAATGACCTAGAGTGGATTCATGTTATGTCCTGCCATTGCAGCATTGCCAGCTGTGTTAATCCAAATGGCATCCCAGCCATCATTTGCTAATCCAAAAAGCTTCCCTTGCCTTGCGTAACTTAGAATACCCTGGGTTGCCTTCAATAATCGTATATTTATAGGGCTCTATTGTTTAGGATCACCGTATTGTATTGCGTGATAGACCGCACCTATTGATTGTGTAAACGGCGATTATTTATTTTGATGTTTAATTGTGTTGATGTTTCACCGACATACTGTTTACAACACATTGCACAGGTTACAACTTACACGCAATTATTAGTAGTACATGTAGCACTACTAATGGTAGTGCTATCATATAGCATTACCAACGTTTGGCATACGCTTGTGCCAAATCGTCGTCGCCTGCTTTTCTATATGTACCAGAATTCAGTTGGCGTAATCCTTCCTTAGCACATTCTTCTTTAGACCATAGTACGATTTTACCACCCGATTTATTTAATCGATACAGAGTGATCAAACCGAACAAACCGAAGAGTACGGACGATTTCTTACTTCGCTTTGAATGGATAAAAAGTACCATTCCTGATAACTCAATATTATGGACATTTGACCTCGAATCACTGTATACGAACATACCTATTGAAGAAAGTATGAAAGCATTACGATTGGCTACGCGATTATTACCTATGGTGGAGGCGAACTTTATTGTCGAAGCTACTGAAGTCGTCTTACGAAACAATGTTGTATCCTTTAATGAAACGATGTATATGCACACGAAAGGGACAACAATGGGCACACCTCTAGCTCCGTCATACGCAATTATTTGCATGGACATGTATGAAAAAGATCGTTTAGTAACAGCCTACCAAAAACCTCATACATGGATCAGATACATTGATGATATTTTATTGATTTGGACGTTTGGTGATGATGCTCTTGATAAATTAAATTCGCATATCAATAAAGGAAAACTTCAATTTAAATGTGAGAAACAGTCTAATTAATTAACTTGACGTTCGGATTGAGCGGAAAATGAACAATAAAATAGTATATGAAACATCAACTTTCCAAAAACCATAATCAACAGCAAAGTACCTACACGCGTATAGCAAACACACCTAGACAACTAAACGAGCGGTCATACAAAATGAAATACGAAGGATAATTAAAATATCAAGTTCAGCAGAATCGAGATTTCAAGAATTAAAAAAGTTGCAAATAGATTTATTAGCAAGGGAATATTCTCACATGTTGATATATATGAAATTAGCAGGACCTACACTATTAACCGCATGGATCTGTTAATAATAAGAGAGAATCACAGCATGAATCGGTGTTTGTGGTTCCTTATCATCATGTTTTACGTGATAAAAACAACAAAATATGTTGCATTTAATAAAACAGGGCTAGATGGATCACCTATAGTGGTATTTTACAGAAACTCAAGCAAAATACGCGATATAAGTAGCAGATCGTTATTGTATAATGCGACTGATTACATTAATGGACGAAATCAATGTCAACCTTGCAAACGACCCCGATGCAAATCATGTGCCATTATGCCATTATTAGATCACGTACGTAGTGAAACTGCGTCACTGAAATACAAAATACGTAAGCCCTCTACATGCACTACCAATGACTGAGTGTACGTTGCAACCTGTGCAATATGTTGTAAGCAGTTTGTCGGTGAAACATCAACTCAATTAAGCATCGAAATAAATTATCGTCGCTGCCATATAAACCAGAAACTAAACACGATGGCGCAGTCAAACTAGCAATACAACACTGTTATACTGAAAATATCGAGCCCCATAAATATACGATTATTTAAGCTAACCCAGGGTATTCTAAGTTTCGCTGACGTGCCATTTGGATTAACATAGCTGTCAATGCTGCAAGGGCAGGACATAACATGAATACACTTTTGTTCATCTAACATAATGTTATTACATTTATTTTTTCTAGTGCAATGTTTTCTAAAATTTTTGTTGAAATTGTAGATAATTTGACTTGATAAAGATTCAAATGAGGATCGAAACATTGTCGAAATAAACAATTTGTCGCTGGTCTTTGGTTGGTTATCGTTACAATAATTTAGTATATATAGCTACATATATATAGCTACTTTAGTCGTTTTTATACTTTTAAATTATATCGTTTTTATATTTAAATTACGAATAGTAATTTAAATTACAATTTGGTAACTAAGTAATCGTACCAAAACGGCAAAAAGATAACATTTGTTTCTTAGAGACTGCCTGCTTTTGCAACTAATACGAGAAGTGAATAAATTATTTACTGATAGTGTTTCAATTAAAATGGTTATATCTTCAGTTATTGAAGAACAAAACAATATTAGTCTTATTTTTGAAAATAGCTTTATTTGTACTGCGTGTATATTGTAATAATATTGTAATATTGATTATAATATTGTAATATAATAAGCAATCTTACAATTATTATATTTAATAAAATACTGTTTAAATATTATAATCACGTTTTTTATTATTACCATTTCGCTGTTTAACAATTACGTCTTCTAACTTTCGAAGTTTCTCAGCTGTATTAATTTCATCCTTATTGACATCCCAGATTGCCCTCAGTATTGGATGATGCTTTTCTCTGAATTTTCTTTGTTTGTTAGCATCTCTCATGTTGCCGCTGCTACTTGCAGCTTGCGATGCAGAATTATTACCCTCATCATCTGCTCTTTTATCTTTCGATTGCTTCCGTTCATAATCATTACGATCACTTAAATCAAATTTAACTTTGATTAATTAAAACAAATTAAATTTGCTATACATTTTGCTAGAACATATGTGTTGCTAATAAACAAAAAGTAATTAGATTGTATTATTATCGCTGTTGAGCCTCGTTTTTATATAAAAATCCTTTTTATAAACACAACATAACATTTATTTAATAAACAACATTTATGGTATTACATAATGTATTACAAATATTACATTATTAATATTAAATCATATAATGCGATCATGTAAGATAAAAGTTGACCCAGTGACACTATGTTCTAATCACACAAAACTTATAATCATAGCCATACAGCTAATCCCTCCAGATTAATGGTCTTTTATGTATATTTGAATTAATGTATGAATATGAAGTATTCATGTATTATGTATTTGCAAGTATCCAATGATTACCAAATTGTTTAATTTGGCAAAACAATATTTATATTTAAAATATAAAAATATTATATTATCAATACTAAAATATTTAAATGTTAAATATTATATGTAATTAAAACATTTAAACATTTGAATTAAAAATATTTATATCCCAAATGTCTGATATAGTAGGATGTTGCTAATTGTTTTAATAAAGTGGCATTTAATTAGATTTTGGTTGATATTATTTAGAATAAAAATAAGCGATGCTTAGATGTATTGATGTTTTCAGGATTAAGTTCATATTACTCGATCAACCATAACAACGAGTCATATCATATCAATTATAATCAAAACATAAAATTTTCTTAATAAACAAAATTTGTTCATTTTTCACTGATCCTAAGGTCGGATTGTGGAGGAGTGTACGGACCAGACGTGACCAAGTATCACGGTCCTTGGTGGTCGAATTTGATCTCCATCAAATTCTCCATATATCTTTCTTTAATTCCTTTTAAGATCAACGTATTTAATAAAATTAATTAAATGAAGATATTAATATATCTTAATTATCTTAATTATATTAAATTTATATAATTAATATAAAGAAGATTAAACTAATATTGATGGTATTATAATATTAATTATTGATAATATAATATATTATATTATAATATATTATAATATGTTGTATAAAATTCAATAAAACCACAATAAATAAGTTTTATAAAAATTCTGAGTTGTAGAAATTCTTCCTAACATTAATGTATCTAATAAAATTAAGATTAATTATATTAATTGAGATATATTATATATTAATTAAAACTGAATAAATAGAACCCTCAAAGAACACGAATTGGAAAGAATAGAATTATTTTGTAAGATAATTTATAATTGAAAAATAACGTTGCCAAGGTATTCAATAAAAGAGTAATTATATTTTGTTATTTAGAAGAATTTGTATTATAATTTATTCTTTTATTAATAAATTGATAAAGTTATTAATAAAGTTATTAATAAATTCAAAAGAATAGCTATTACTCTAGATAATCGTATTATATCAGTAAAACTCAATCATCTCATGCATTTGGCATCTTGCTATTTTGCGCCAAAACCTTATAACATAGCGGTTTCTTATGAACTTGAACCATTATTCTATCAATCGTTTTATAAAAATTCTGAGTTGTAGAAATTCCTTTAAAGATCAATGTATTTAATAAAATTTATTAAATGAAGATATTAATATATCTTAATTATATTAATTATCTTAAATTTATATAATTAATATAAAGAAGAGTAAACTAAATTGATGATATAATAAGATTGATGATATGTTGTATAAAATTCAATAAAACTTTAATATATATGAAGGTCTTATATATAACTATTATAAATTATGGTTTTATTAAATTCTACGTATATATTATTAACATAACATTTACTTAAATAAATTAATTAAAAAATTTGTTCATTTTTCAGTGATCCGAAGGTCGGATTGTTGAGGCAGTGCTCGGACAATACGTGACAAAGTATCACAGTACTAAGGGGCCCACCTGACTTCCCTGTCAGATATTCTTAAGCATTAATTGTCAAGATGGAGAATTTGATCTCTCCACCTATACCGAGGTCTGCCTCGGAGTTTCCGTCTTGACAATCGAATATGGATCACTTTACAGATAAGACGACTCCTAGCCACATTCAAAACGTGGGCTAGTCACCTCAGCTGACTTCCATCAACGTGAAGGAGTAGCAACTTTACTCCAAGATTCACGCGAAGGAGGAACTGCTATGTAGTCAGATTTCGACAACTATTCCTCTAACCAACATAGCAGCTTGGCCAAATACATACTAATGACTTATTTTCTCTGATGACATTTGATTACCTAGTGTCTCTTATTCTAATACAAAGCATATTATTTTTCTTATCCATTCAAATTTTTGTGTTTATTTATATATTGTAAATTTAGTAGTTTAATATTTTGTTGATGGATAATTCTACATTATAAGAAAAATAATTTAAAAAATTTATATTTATATAATGATAAAATTAACAATAATTTAAAATAAAATCAATTTTAATGAATTGACTAATAAATAATATATATGGTGTTATTTAATATCACTTTATTTATAAATTTAAAACGATCATCTTAATATTATGAGTTGTTTTATTATTTTAAGAAAATAAAATGATTAATTTCGGTTTTGTATGCTTAATAAATCGTGCTATTTAAAAATATCAAGTTTGGCCTTAAGGAAATACCATTTATTTTGTTTACTAATTCTTCATTATCAGACGGAACAATCAATTTTTAATTTCTACAAATCAGATCTGCTTAGTGAGTCTACGTATTAAATGCTATGTATAAATTAAATATAAAGATAAATAATTATATATAATACATAATTATATTAGATTTTATACAATTAATATTTATGTAACGATAAAATTTAAAATAAAAATAAATTTTTATGAAAAGCTGCAAATTTAAATAATTAAAATGTTTAGTCTGTTAAGTGAGAATATTGTTTTCAATGCTCTCCTTCCTATAACAAAATTATTTTGCAGATGTTGAGATAAACACGATTGCTTCTACAGTTATAGGAAATAACTTACGACTTTTTGCGATTAGTAGCCTTCTCAGGTTGACGATTCATTGCAGTACTTAGATATCTTTAAAAAACTTGCTTTCTAGGTCAACAGCGATTTACAGATCATGTAAACCGCATGGACAAATCACTTACCGGAAACTTCAGTTGAAAAAGTCAGCAGGTAAAAACGGATATTTTGTCATAAAATATATTTTCTGTTTTTATAAAGTATGACTTTGCGAAACACTGCTCAAACATTTCTTTTTAACAAATGACTAAACGAAAATTCTGCTAGATGAAGTATGCTTTAAATTATAAAAATATGTGCACTCTATTTTATATTGTGTTTGAACATGAATTCTTTGAAAAGGAAATGACATACCTCATTTATATATTTAAATAATCGTTGCTCTAGCCCGTTCGTTATTGTGGCAGTGAGTTACACAACAAAATAAAACACGAAAATAATGTTGAAGTTAACTAAATTCAGCTAAAGTTTTGCGGAATGCAGATGAGTTACTAACTAATTCTTTCTAACATTACCGTGTTTTCTGATTGACGGTGTAATAAATTTGCAGCGTACCTGTGTGGCTTGAGTATAATATAGAAGCGTAAAATTATTCTCCCTCATTGCGAAGCTTTGCATAACTGAAAGCACAATAGATTTCAAAAATGTTATAACATTACGTAGGTATATCATGTTAAAGTCGAACTCTAAATTAACACATCACAAACACTAACGCTTACTCAATTTATTTTACAGTAAAACTATTCAGCCTGTTTTCCTGCTTAAACAAAATATAGGAAATTGACATTTTAAAAATAAAACACATTTAAGCCAAAGATCAAAATCGAAATTTATAATTGTTTGTAAATTTACTAAACCATAGCTATTAGAAAGAACGACTGTCTATGCTTATATAATGTTTCAAATATACGACAACTATTTTCATTTTTTATAAATTTCTAATTCACGATAAACATTGTTTTTTTCATGACAAAATGTTCGTATTTAGAATCTTTTATAAGATGTATAACGATACATAACTCGGTTACTATAACAATTTTATTCATCTTTTAACTGGATCAGTTAACGAATTCAAATTTTTTACATTAGATAATGTAATTTTACCATTATCACAAATATATAATAAAGCGTATCGCTTATATTCGAAGCAACACGCGAAATTAAACTTTATTATTTAAAGTTTATGAAATATAAACTTTATTATTAATTTATAGATTAAGCAATAAGCGAATTGGAATTAAACAACCTTTTATGATCCAAACGTTTATATTAGTAACGACTATAATGCCGTATCGCTCTACGATCCTGTGGCAGGCTGCAATTTATATTGAACATTATATTATAATGAACATTATAATATAAATATATTACAGTTTTTAAAAACTAAAACAATTCTTTTCCTGATGCTGATGGTAGTTGCCATTGAAATACTGAATTGATCTTTGATTTTCCATTGTTCCTATAAATTAACAAATATATAATATAATGCTGAATTACTTTTGTGATAACCTGTGGACTTGAAGGTCGAACCATTCTAAACTGTGGTGGAGGATCTCTGAACACTCTTAAAATCTGGACTCTACTGATGAAGCTCAATAAGCAGAAATCGGTCTAGGGATTTGATTGCTGATAGACTGTGATGGTTTCCAATACCCAGTTATGTTCATTTTCCCCGTTTACTTATTAGTAGTTACTATAATGCCGTATTGCTATGCGATCCGGGGGCAATCTGCATTAATATTTATATATAATGCCGAATGTGATCGCCTGTGGGCTTGAAGGTTGTCTTATAATAATCATCCTTGTGATGAACCCTTCTAAACTGTGGTGTATAATTCTTAAACACTCTCAAAATCTTCATCTTACTGATGAAGTTCAATAAGCAGAAATCGGTATTGGGATTTGATTTTTAATAAACTGTGATGCCTTACAATACCAACTTATGTCTGTTTTCCCTTGTTTTCTTATTATTAACGACTATAATGTTGTATCGCCCTTGGGTCCTGGGGCCGGCTTATAAGGTGGCTACAATTGATTTTAAGTCCAAACTTTTGCGATAAAAATAACCTTCGATCATCAGTTCTATAAGTTTATTACATCACTCCGAGACTTTCTAACCACTTAAAAGCCATCGTGATTAAAATGAAGTGATTAGGATACGTATCGTGTGCATTTTTAGATATGTGAAGACGTCAACAATTCCTCACGATGCTTGACGAAACTCAGTTTCTGCAAGGTGCTTTTTCGATTATAATAATATCTTGTTTGGTAAACTTGTATTGATTAAGCATGTTTCAATTTAACACCTGAAATTCTGACGAATATGCGTTTTAATAAATTTAAATTTACTTTATGGAATATGAATTTGTTCATAACTGTTTAAAAAATAAATCTAAATTATATAAAACTAATTGCCAAGTGCCGAAAAGGTAAGAGGGTGAAACCCAGAACACTCGATTTTGGCTTCGCGCTCTGCATATTTTGCTCATCTTATCTTACCATGATCTTTTATAAAATTAAAATTATTACTACAGACTGTCGTAGTAATAATTTTCACTGCAATATATAATTTAAAATTGTTCTATCTGTGAAAATAAAATATAAAATTATATTTCCTTTTCAAAAAATAAAAAACTATATTTTGAAAAGGAAAATGTTTTGTAAAGTGGCAAATATTTGTCAATTTTTTACCAAAATTTAAACCATAAAATATTTAAAATATTCAAACCATTGGATAAAATTGAATTATTATAATCCTTAAATATTTTAATAAATCAAAATTATTTGAAGGTATGTACATCTATATTTAGACAAGTAAAAGGTGTTCCAATGGGTGGTAATAGTAGCCCAATTATAGCTGACTTGTTTTTAAGCTTTATAGAATATGAATTTGTTCATAACTGTGTAAAAACTAAATCTAAACAGTATAAAGATATTAAATATATGTTTCGATACATTGATGATATATGTGTATTTGATTCTAATAATTTTTATTCAATTAGTGAGCAACATTTATCCAGAAAGCCTTATTCTTAACAAAACCAATATTAATGATAAAGAAGGTTTATATCTAGATATAAACATTAAATTAACATCAATTAAAACTACTTTTAATTTATATCGTAAAGATGACATATTTAAATTTACAAGAAACATATTTTTGCATGAACATTCATGCATACCATATAATATAAAATATAATACATTAAATAATGAAATTTTAAGAATTGCAACAATTTGTAACGATATTGGTTTTCTTCAAAATTATTTAAATAATTTAATAGATACATATTTTAAACTAGGTTACTATAAAAATACCATCAAGCAGAAAATAGTAAAATATATAAATCAACACAATAATATAAAGAATAAATTTAAACTCTTAAGTGGCAAATTTTTTTATGGATAGCATAGCAGTTCCTCCTGATGACCTCTAATTCTTAATCTGATACAATGTCTGTTATTTATTAGTCAATTCATAAAAATGACGTTTATTTTAAATTTCATTTTTTCATTTTAACTTGATATATATTATAGAAAATCTTATAACAATTATTTATTTTATTATTTAATTATTAAATTTTGATTTAGCATTATTATGTTTTGTTTATTTTATAATTATATTAAATACGTAGACTCAGTTTGCTGATTTGTTAGATATAAAATATAAGTTTACTAGACCAAAATAGCTTTAGGCTTGGCTTCTTTGATATTTATAATTGTGAATTTAGAGCATTTATAAGTTAACAATATATAATTGTTTAGAAAAGCTTAATTTGTGTCAGACATTACTTCATACATATGTATCTTAAATACAACAAGAATATATGTACATGAACCGCTGTCATCACATACAATCAATTCATCTAATACATATTTTCTGTTAAATAACAATATCTAATGCATATAATATGTAATATATTGAATATAATATACATATGATATAATATCTATATTACAACATTGTAATATTTTAATAGTTAGCATATTATGTATGCTAACTATTTATAATACAACCGTTAAACAAACAATATACAAAACTTAAGAAGTAATAAGTTAAACATCCTCATCTTTAACTAGCTATACGAAGATAGAAATTAAAACCTGCTGCAGCAATTCTTGGATGCTTATTGTTTAAAAAATTAATGTTTTCGACAGGTTTAAAGGTGAAAACACGATCTAAGGTTATCTTAGGGTTACCACCTTATACAAACGTATTGTTTTTGAAAATTTCGTATAAATTTGTCAGGTTATAAATGGATATTTTAGATTTTAACAGAAAAATAAAATTAATCACATGTCAAAAAATTAAAATGATACTGTGTAGAAATGTAAGCAAACTACATTTTACTTTATTTTTAAATATAAAAATGGAATAAATTATATATCTTATTTTTATAGAATAAAGTTTTATGTTTCCGGCACATAAAACTTGCCTTTGAAAATTTTTATATAATTTAGATATACCGTCTAGATCACGGATGATTGATATTTCAATACATTTCTTATTCCACTTCTATTCTAACATGTTATATTGTCAATTAGTATCGCCTGAATTTAATTTTACCGATTTAATTATTTTACCTTTCAACTTATAATCTAAATATTTGTTAGAAACACAATTTTAGTATTATATATTATAATAAAATTATAATTATACAAGATAAATTTTAAATTATATAGCAATATATAAATATTTATATATTTTATATATTTATAATATACAAATTATATATTACTTTGTATGAAGGACGAAGGCGTCTTTGTTCTTATCGAGGACGACTTTAGTTTACTGTAGAGACCTTTGATGACCTTTCGGTTAGGCCAGGCAGTACCTGAGCACGTCACTCTCCTGGGACGTTGTACTTTTGACTTTTAAAGCATTGATACAGCATTTCATAATGTCGATGCGAGGATTTTGTTTTACGGCTGGTTTGTCATGAAATCTATCGCCAATCTTCCTACTGTCTCAGAACGGGCTTAGAACTTGCCATGGCGGAGTTAAAGATCCTTGCCTTATGATATTTAAAACTCTTTTTAATAGTGATGTAGAGCGGTAACTTATAGTTATCTAATTATCTTAAACAGATTTGAATTTAATATGAAATTAAAATTATAGTTAAAGTATTAAAAATATAAATATTATATTAATATTAAAAGGATTAATAGTAAATAGCAATAGTAAAATAGTTATTACTATTAAATAATGAATAGTAAAGTATATTACAATTATTAAAAATATAAATATTATATTAATATTAAAAGTATTAATAGTAAATATTAATATTAATAGTAATATTTATAAAACTAATTAAAAATTAGTTAAAAAGCTAATTAAAAATTTGTTTAAAATCTAATTAGTTTAATTAGAGAAAAAAATAGTTTGAAATCTCATTAGTTTAATTAGTGAATTAAACTTAATTAGTATAATTAGTTATTAAAAACTAATTTTAATATAATTAAAAATTAATTAGATTAATTAATTATAAAAATTAATTAATTTTTATAACTTAAAAATAAAAGTTTAAGACTATTTTTAATCGATGATTAGGTTTTCAAAATACAGTCTAATGAAGAAAATAAATTTATAATCACGACTTTGGATACCGTATATGCGGTATCCAAATACAATTTATAATGTGCTATAATTCCACAGCAGAAATTCACTGTTGAAATTTCAACATTTACTGATTAATTCAAGACGTAACGCTTTAAAAATGTATGAAAAGAATAACAGATTATTATTAATCAAAATTTAGACATCAAAATTTATTAAACATAAAAATATATTCTAGAACAGTCATTTCTGTCAATAACATCAAAGATCAATCACATTTGAACATCTGATACACCAAATTAAACTGAATTGCTCGTGCTAATTTATAGGAAAACATTTTATATTATTATATGATTGTGATGCTTGAGGATACGGTACACAACAATTCAAAATCGGAAGAGGTTGAGAATTGTAATTTGCGGGACATGCTGAGATAGGCGGTGGTAATAGAGGGGGAAATGCTGGGATTGGCTGTGGCAATTGAGGTGGGCCGAAAGGTATTGGCGGTGGTAATTGAGGTGGGCCGAAAGGTATTGGCGGTGGTAATTGAGGTGGGCCGAAAGGTATTGGCGGTGGTAATTGAGGTGGGCCGAAAGGTATTGGCGGTGGTAATTGAGGTGGGCAGAAAGGTATAGGTGGCGGTAAAGCTGGGAATGCTGGCAACGACGGAAATGCGGTTAGAGGAGGTGGCGGTGCACAGTACTGTGGATAGTTTATCTGCGGATATTGGGGATAAGGTATTGGCGGGGGTAGAGGTGGTGGGAAATATTGCGGCGGCGGCCCCGAATAACAGCAATCATTGTTACATGAACAATTAATAGGTGTGTATATCGTTGTAACTCGTCTTTTTCGCAGGAATCCCATATTTCGTTGAAATAGATTTTAGACCAATTCAATTTGCAAAATAAAGTAAAATCAAGTTCATGTTATATTTTTAAATGAATGGAAATTGAATTGGCATTGAAACTAAATTTCTGTAGCCTTTTTAAAAATGTTGTCCTTCTTTGAACATCTATTTTCACGCTTTTTTATTAAGTTGATTGAACTAAACGGACTTTTTAATGCTGTTAGTGCATTCTCAATTAAAGTTTTGCGGAGGAACCTTGAACTCTTGGATGAACTGAAAGAATGCCTTTATCAATTACGGAAATGCATGAATAAATGAATTGGCCTTAGCATTTTATGCTGAGTAATTTTCGTTTTTAATAAAAATTTTGTTATTGCTTTAAGTAATTGACAGTTTCTGCGATATACGCTAATTAGTCAAATGTGTCACTAAATGTGTCGATGACACATGTCACTTTAATGTGTCGATGACACATTTAGTCAAGTTTTGTACTTCATAATTTATAATCTAAATACTTCGACTTAATAAACCAATAATTTTAATCATCAATTTCTTGAAAATTGATGATTAAAAATTTTAAAATCTAAAAATTTCTTCACTTGCTACAAACTTCTGTATTTTAATTTGTAAGGTTATAAAAAGCGCTCTTTGCTATAAAATAAATTAATTTTAGATTAATTTACACTTTTTCCATATGTTTTGTAATTTATACGTTTTTTAAAAGTAAATCGAAACACATGTTTTCTGTAAATATGTTTAAATTTGTAATTCACTCTGATCCAAGAAACGGTTTGTTGGCATTTTATTCATCTTTTACTAAAAATAATAAACATTTAGATTTATGCAAATCCAGATGTTTATGATGTAAAAAATTATACTGTAGATATTCCGTCTGAAATAGTATAAGATGTTATAAAAATTGGTAATAATTATTAGCTCAAAATAATGATTAAATAATCAAATAATTATTATAAATAATCAAACAACATGCCAGCTTTTATTAGAGAATTTAAAAATAAATTATATTATATTATAAATTGATTGTTCACTCATATTGAATTATTTATTAGTAGAGAGAGTGAAGAAAATATGTATTTAATCTCGAATTTTCAATAGCCTACTGCTATCATCATCAGGAGTAAATGTTACAAAAAATATTTTTAAAATTTAAGTATTTTAATAATATAGACTTTATTAATAATCAAACCACATGCAAGTCGGTCAAGTCAGTTAGTACAAAGTCAAAATCAAAAAACAGTCAACATCTTCGTAACCGTGTCTACTTCTTTCTTCCCAGTAATTATGGCCTCAAATCCATAGGGATCTGATCCCTCCAACCATCCAACACGCCGCTTTCCGACTGAACGACCCAGGATCTTTCACCTTCCAAAGAGACCAGTCGGCGCGGACTATGTTTGGTAAGCGAGATATTAGGAGCTTAAGAAACCTTAGTCTTTGCTCTGGGGGACGTCCTCTAGAGAAGAAGACTAATCCCGATTAGTCTTCAACACTGGCGTCCATGGAGGACTTGATTCGAAATCTTGTCAATTCCATCCTATGTGCGCCGTCGATTCCTGCATCTCCGGCTGTTCAAAGATCTAAGAAAAGAGGGGCTTCGGTCCCTAAAGTTCCGCCATTGAAGCTTATTAAAGGCTCTTCCTTAAGGTCTCCGGGAAATGAAGATAATGTCGCACAGGGGACGGCACCCGAGGCTGTGGCTGGTTGTAAGGGGGTAACCCTCCTACTACTGGCCCAGTCTAGGTTGTCGGCTCCCAATCCAACTAATCCATCACAATGGTGAGTAAGCCCGAGCCTTTTTCACTGAATATCCTTCAGTGGAATTCGGGGGGGGGCTTCTGCCCTTAGGCTTCTATCTGGTAGAGACGCAGATGTTATAGTTCTTCAGGAGACGCGGTCTATCCGTCTCTTCCAGGACATTACTCAATTTATCCCTAAGCACATTTATACCCACTATACTCCGTATATAACCCCTCCTCACTCCTCTTCATCTCAAGGACTCTTGACCTTAGTTAAATACTCCTTAAGATCCTCCCTCATTTTAAACTACTCTTGTCCAGCCCTGTCTTGTTTAGTAGTTTCACTCGTCAAGAACGGTAAACGCATCAGTCTAGCCAACGTCTATATAAGTGCAGGAGAGATTCATAAGAACCGTGACCTCCTGGATGGGATAATTGATGGCGGCTATGACATGGTACTAGGTGACTTCAACGACAGAACTGGTCGTTGGATTAATGCAGCACTCCGCAGAGCCAGGAACGATTATCTTATTCATAAACCTCCGTCCCCTCCTTTCATTGCACGACAATCAATTCACTCCTCGACTTATTATTGTTCCACGAGAAGTGGTTGCTTAAACCATTCTGTATGGAGCAATCGCGGCAACATCTGTCCACCTCTCATGAACTGATTCGTTGGCGGATGGAAGAGGACTCCCTGCTTCGTAAAAGATTCCACTTTGATCCCACCAGGGTGGCTTTCTTCCAAGCAGTGATTTAGCGTTTTCCCCGAATTGGCAATGAGAGTCTAACCGGATTTAATTCCTATCTCTCTTCGCAAGCCACCGCGATTTTATCGACTACCTATAAAGGTCGTATTTTCAGACCCACCCCGACAAAACTCAATATCCTAGATAAACTACTTTATCTCCCTGACTTCTCTTCTTCTGCCAAACAGACGCTCTCGAAAGAATACTGGCGTACCAGATACTGGTTCAAGCTGAGTAAGGATAGGGCATGTATTGCTCGTCTTGACCCTTCTCAGTCTTCATTTTAAAAGATATTCAAGAAAGATAAGTTTGTTTTTTGGAAGGATAGAGCATCTGTGTGGATCGGAAGTATTTGTCTTGATAGAGTTTTGGAGGAATCACTATCCCTACACAACTATGGAGCCACTCAATCACCGCAACCAATCCCGCCTTGGGGAGACTTCAGGAGTAGAGATATTTCTGTTCCAGATATACTCAATGCCTGGGGGCCTCTTCCGGGCACCTCCAAAACCGTCGCTCCACTCTCTTCTCGTGTCTGTCAGCTTTTGACAGCCGATCAAAGAAGGGAGGTGGCCGTCACAATACTATTAGCCACCCCATCCGATGTGGGCGGCATCAACGTTAGCGGTAGAGTTTTTATTCCTAAAAAATATCCGGTCTCATGTCCTAAAGACCTGCGGCCCATTTCGATTCAGAATTCCCTCGTATCGATCTACGAAAAAGCGCTTGCGCGTAGAATCCGCGATCATTTAAGTAGGCGTAACTTAATCCCACCTGGTTTCCATGGGTTCGTCAAAGGTCGCTCGGTCCATTCAGCAGTAGGTGAAGTGCATCAGTTCTGTCGGGAGAATAGCCATCAACTTGCTGTGGCTGTTTTCCTTGACTTTTCTGCTGCATTTAACCGCATCTCCATTCCTTTTGTTATCTCTTCTCTCAGGTCCCTCGGGTTGCCTGCGAGAATTGTTAACAGGGTGGAGGTACTGTTGTACACCAAGCGATTTTATTACGAAGACGACCCTGATGCGCGTCAGTTCTACCCTATTACGGGTGTGCCTCAAGGTTCCCCTCTTTCTCCTATCTTGTATCTTGCCGCCTCCATTAATCTCTTCAAAATATTTAAACAGCGTGGTCAACGTCTAGTGGTGTACGCTGATGACACCACAGCCCTGTTCTCTGGACGCAGGTGTAAGGACGTAGTCTCTAGCATCAGCCGTTTCTTTTTAAGATTAAAAGACCAGTTACCCATGTTCAATCTTGTTCTAAACTCCGCCAAATCGCATGTGGTTGTCTTTCATGGCTCCCCTGCGACTAAGCAAAAGCTTAAGAGACTAGCACTCTCTGCTCTAGCCTCCATTTTTGCCTATGATCCACTCCCTACCTTCACAAGTCGAGTAAAATACCTGGGGTTCACCGTTTCGGTGAACTGGTCAGCGAAAGCTGACCTGGATAGACTAAAACGTATCCTGAAGAGAGCTAGTTGGGCTCTGAAACGGGCCCGGCATCTGTGGTTGAATGGGAAAACTCAGGTGCGCCTCTGGGGCACCTGGGCTATCTCGGGATTAGTCTTCTTCTCTAGAGGACGTCCCCCAGAGCAAAGACTAAGGTTTCTTAAGCTCCTCGTCTCTCGCTTACCCAACATAGTCCGCGCCGACTAGTCTCTTCGGAGGGTGAAAGACCCCGGGTGGTTCAGTCGAAGAGCGGCGTGTTGGATTGGTTCGAGGACTCAGATCCCAGTGGATTTGAGACCTTAATTTGGTAAGAAGTTAGCACAGATCATTGAATCTACAGTTGACAAGTTTTTTTGTGACTCTGACTCTTTTCCTTTCTGTTATTTATTTAGTTATCGGTTGTTATGTTATGTAATAAAATCCTTATTATTATAAAATATTTTTTATTAATTCAATAGACAAAGAAATTGAATAGCACAAAGAAAGAAAAGTATACATAAAAATCAACGAACAAAACAATACAAAAAACCATTACAAATCTTTACAATTATAAAATATTTGTTAATTCAATATCTGGTTTATTATTGGGCATCAGTATATTTCTATTTTTGTGCATAAAATAAGCTTCTTGTATTTTTCTTTATAAAGCGTTTTTTCTGCTGAAATAACTTGACTTTTTTCAAAATCTGTGATATGGTTACTGTTCAAGGAGTGGTATATTACAGCCCCAGATCCCGTTTCTTTCTTAATCGAGTATCTATGTTGATCAATACGCTTAGATAATCCTTGTCTTGATTGACTAATATAGATCTTATTATAACCATCACAAGGAATTTTATATACAACACCATCCTTTTTAAAATTAGGTTTCTGTTTAAATATATTTTTTATTTTGGGCATTTTTTGATTATATATGACAATGCTGGGGGTGCCATTTTTAGAACGTTTAATGTGATTGATCGTTTTGCCGTTCCATTTATCATTAATATAGGGTATACCTATATATTTTGTTTTAAGTTTTGGGCCTATCATTTTTGCCCTAGTACTATTTCCCATTAAATATGATTTTTTGATAGCCCAAGTCGGATATCCACTACTTATAAGACTTCCTTAATTACATCATCCCTTTTCGATTTGAGATAGACACTAGAACAGATTGCCTTTGATCTCAAGAACAGTGAGGAAGCTGCAGAAATTTTCCAATTTCTAGGAACATTATTTTCCCAGCTTACAATATTAGGGTACTCACTAATTTTTTGGGAACCTCAGTTTCTACTTTGTTTGCAAGAGATCTATTAATCTTTACATCAAGGAAGGATAATGTACCATCTTCTTCTTTTGTTAATGTCCACTGAATATTTATATCAGCACTATTTAATATACGCAAAAAACAATCAGGGTCAAACGGTTCCTTTAAAAGAACAAAAGCATCATCCACATACCTAAGCCAGGTGTGAATGTAATTCATATTCTTTAAATGTGTAGCTTCCCATTTCCTCATATATATTTCAGCGAGTATTGGTGCTAGAGGATTACCCATAGACAATCCGTCAACTTGCTCATACATTTCATTTTTAAATTGAAAATTAATATTTGTTGTGCATAATTTAAGTAGAGTTATGCAATCACATATACTTAAATGTTTCCCAAATTATGTATTCATTAGAAATTCAGATGCTAAGCTAATTGATTCTAACAACGGGATACTTGTAAATAGAGATTTTACATCAATTGAGATCTTTATTTTATTGGAGATTAAATCAGCTAACTGAGTCTACGTATTGTTATATAATTATAAAATAAACAAAACATAATAATGCTAAATCAAAATTTAATAATTAAATAATAAAATTAATAATTGTTTTTAGATTTTCTATAATTTTAATCAAGTTAAAAAATAAAAATAAAATTTAAAATAAACGTCATTTTTATGAATTGACTAATAAATAACAGACGTTGTATCAGAATAAGAATTAGAGGTCATCAGGAGGAACTGCTATGCTATCAGGTTTCGGCCCCTAACTCCTCTACCCAACATAGCAGCGGGGCCAAATACATGCTAATGATGTATTTCCTCTGAAATAACTATCTAGTATCTTATTCTAATGCAAAGTATATTATTTATTATCCATCCATAAAAATTTGCCACTTAAGAGTTTAAATTTATTTTTTATATTATTGTGTTGATTTATATATTTTACTATTTTCTGCTTGATGTTATTTTTATAGTAACCTAGTTTAAAATATGTATCTATTAAATTATTTAAATGATTTTGAAGAAAGCCAATATCATTACATATTATTGCAATTCTTAAAATTTCATTATTTAATGTATTATATTTTATATTATATGGTATGCATGAATGCTCATGCAAAAATATGTTTCTTGTAAATTTAAATATGTCATCTTTACGATATAAATTAATAGTAGTTTTAGTTAATGTTAATTTAATGTTCATATCTAGATATACACCTTCTTTATCATTAATATTGGTTTTGTTAAGAATAAGGCTTTCTGGATAAATGTGCTCACTAATTGAATAAAAATTATTAGAATTAAATACACATATATCATCAATGTATCGAAACATATATTTCATATATTTATATTGTTTAGATTTAGTTTTTACACAGTTATGAACAAATTCATATTCTATAAAGCTTAAAAACAAGTCAGCTATAATTGGGCTACTATTACCACCCATTGGAACACCTTTTACTTGTCTAAATATAGATGTCCCTACTTTTAAATAATTTTGATTTATCAAAATATTTAAGGATTCTATTAATTCAATTTTATCCATATATTTATATTTATTTGATGGTTTAATTTTTGTTAGATAGGCGTTATAATTATTATAACATATATATGTATATCTTTTTCCGAATATAAGGTTAATTAATTTTACTAACGCTTCTTTAATATCTACTAAATCTAGATTTGTATAAAGCGTACTAAAATCGTATGTATTTATATTTTGAAAATTTATTCCTTTTGTCTGTTCTAAAAATTCTTTTGTAGAATTAATACTGAAATAGTGTTTTATACCAGTATTAATTTCGATTACCTTGCAATATTTTTTAAAATGTGCTTTAATTACTTTAAGTATTTTATTCATATAGACAGAAAGTGGTTTTAATGTACATTTAAACGCACTACATATGAACCTAGGTTTTATTGGATTTTTATGTAATTTTGGATTCCAATATAATATAGGTATAGTTTTATTATCTAATTCAACCTTTATACCCTTTTTATCCATTATAGAGCAGTGACTTGTAATATTTGTTTCTAAACTCAACTCACTACGTTCATATGCTGGATTTATATTTAAATCATTAGAATTACCTCTTTCGTTAGTATATCATAATAAAGCTTTTTGCATATGAAGACAAAGTTATTACTAGCTTTATCAATAGTTGTTATTATATAGTTATCCTTTAATTTAGTAAGTTCTTTATACATATCTTTATTAATTTTATCTTTCCTTTTATAATTGTTTGTTATTTTCATTTTATTTTTAATTTTATCAAATATATAATCTTTCCAAATGTTTATCTTAGATATATTCGAGCTTTCACTATTAATCAGCTTACTAAAGTAATCATTTAAGTTATTATATAACGAATTGTAAATTTTATTTTTGTCGTTGTTGTTATTTAATCTATATTTATACCCTTTCGATAGCAGCTTTCTTAATTCACAATTTTCAATTAATTCTAGATTATGGGTACATATATGTTCATTTATTTTATCAAAACTAAGACTTTTACAATTGCATTCTGTTTCCATTATGTTTCTAATATTATCGTTACATATTGATTTTAATTCTTTATTATAATTACAAATTTTTCGTCCTAATGGTGGTAGGAGTTTATACCTTATTTTAGGAATATATTTACTTAAATCTGACCCTATTATTTCTTTACTTTTAGAATTATTTAAAAGTCCGGCTATATTTATGTTATCTATACATGTATTAATAAAGTTTATGGTTAATGTATATTTTCTATTGTTATTATTTACATTTATTGTACGATTATAGTATTTTGTATTACAATAACTGTCTATTATACAACTTAGCCTATCATAATCGTTAATCAATTTTTGATTTATTGAACATATGATATCTTTAGAAAAACTTCTTATATTTACATAAAGATCTTTTAGCTTATTATCACTTAAAAGTTGTTTTAATATTTCTAATTGTTCATTTATATACATATCTTTTTTAATATTTTTAACTCTGTCAATATTCTGCATACGTTTTGCGAACTGCATTCCATTGCAGTTCGTTCCATTTCAGTTATTTAGATTAAAATTAATTTTAAATTTATTTACACTTTTAGGATATCGTTTGGATTATTGCTAGGACTTTTTATTTAGGATTATTATCATCTTAACTTTTTTATTGCTTAAATATTTTATAGCTCTGTACTCATGTTTAAATCATAGAATGGCATCTAAATGTGTAACATTTGCTCTATTTTATACAATACCTCGACTATGCAATTCAACAAATAAATTAAAAAGTCAATGTCATTTAAAATGTATTAATTATGTGATTGCTAGATTTTATTTTACTATTCGCTAAATTATTCATTCCGATGATCACTATTCTTCATTTTAAGACATTCCATTATATTAATGGGTCCATGAAAATACTGGGTCATAAAAAAATCATTTTAGTATTAAGATATTATGATTTTTAATTTATATAAATTACAAAATAGATAGCATTAGTTGAGTTATCTGGTTTCTTAAAAGAAAGCTGATTCAAATCAATCATTGAATGCTGATTTAAACAGCAAAAAAGTGTATATAAAGACGGACCTCTATCTGCTACCAACTTGGTAGTTGGTAGCGAAATTAGTTTTAAAAATATTGACTAGTCGTAGATATCTGATTAAACGTAAATATTTTGAAACGTTGAAGTTTGTTGAACTCGATTTTATCTATAAAAGGTAAAGGTTTCAGTTAATCGTTTATCAGTTGAAATAAATGTAACATGTTGGACAGTAGATATTTTCATTTTAAAATTTATAGTACAAACTATGTAGCTTAATTAAATGATATTTCAATTATAATATATTTATATAAATTTTTATATAATATTTTTATATTAAATTAAAACCATACCATATGTATGGTTTTTATTAGTATATTAAGATAATAGTAAATAATATACATTAGTATATTATATATAATATATATTTATGTATTACACTATGTATTATATCATATATTTATATGATATTTTCGACAACGTAGTCGTTCTCATCAGTTTCTGATTAGGACGACTGCGTCGTCGAAAATTTAAAGAAAATATTGTCTTAAGCTTGTTATCAAATGGATTTCGCATTAGTACATTAGTCGCAGATATCTATATGTATTTTAATTCAATCAACACGATAAACGTTTTTGATGTCAAATGAAATTTCCAGTCAGAACCGAAATTCTACTTCAGTAAATATTAAAAATGTTATGAAACAAATTATATTATTTAGTATAATATGGAATATATTTTTGAGTTTACTGATTTTATGATTTTGCTTATTAAATCAGTAACATTGCGAATTCATTACCAGCTAATAGTATATTTCTGGCATAATTTTTTTCCGAATTTAGGATTTTTGTTGCTTTTTGTAACTGCCACTTTTTTATATGAAATATATAGTTTATAATTGTATTTGATTGCATCTGTGAGCTGAAATTTTTCCGATTGTGGCACGATATTATCCTCACAGGTATTGATCTTATTTTTGATACAGCAGGACGCTACTAATCAGTCTGGGTGGGTCTCATCAGCTGCTGACCCAGACCTACATTTCACGTTTCGACCCTTATTATCTGCTTTCTCCGTTGACTGATGCTGATCGGATTTGAACTCAGGACGTCTGTATCGTGATTCAACGCAACATCCATTAAGCTGGCTGCTCCGGTGATGTCGATATACATTTCTGTATATTACTTTTGGTAGGGGATCGTATTCTAACGATCTATTAGAAACCTACCCGATGTGTGTGATCCGCTAGCCGGATCACCCGTTTTTCATGCTGCCACTTGCAATGAATGTTTTTAATTGTATTTGATTGCATCTGTGAGCTGAAATTTTTCCGATTGTGGCACGATATTATCCTCACATGTATTGATCTTATTTTTGATACAGCAGGACGCTACTAATCAGTCTGGGTGGGTCTCATCAGCTGCTGACACAGACCTACATTTCACGTTTCGACCCTTATTATCTGCTTTCTCCGTTGACTGATGCTGATCGGATTTGAACTCAGGACGTCTGCATCGTGATTCAACACAACATCCATTAAGCTGGCTGCTCCGGTGGTGTAGATATACATTTCTGTATATTACTTTTGGTAGGGGATCGTATTCTAACGATCTATATTGTTTATATGAAATATAAATTTTTTTAATCGATTTTATCGGATAAATTTTATATTTATCGTATAAGTAAATAAATTTGAAATAACAAAAATATACGTAGAAATAATTATAATTATTATATTAAGAAGAAAATCAAAAAATATATATTGAGATAACAAACAAAAATGATGTATTTGTTAATTACATACCAATTTGCGGGAAATGTTGTACTTATTTTGTTAAACATATTTTGTTGTACGTATTATGTAAAAGAAAATCTTATGATAAATAAAATATAATTTTTATAGTAACTTAAAATAACTAAAAGCTTTTGAGACTTATTTCCTATTAAAACTTTCATTTTCCTATGCAGTTGTACAATCCAGTTTTGTATTTGTGTTTGTTTAAAATATCTGCTACATTTTGTCCACTACATTACATACAGTTCACTAGTTTAATATTTCAGTTTATTAGCACTATTTTATCCGTTTTCGGAAAAGCATTATATTTTGGTTCACTAGTTTGTTGTTTGCTAAGTCGTTGACAAATTTTTACGATGCACTTAATTGACACATACGCGAAGAATTCTTCCAGCCCTTTTACCAAAAACAAATTGTCGAAATCAAATTCGGTGCATTTGTTTTGCCAAGTTACTAATAAGTTAACAATACTATCAGTTATTAAAAGAGGTTGGAAATTACTTAACGAAAATCTATTAAGCTAATAACAGAGTAGGTTTACTTTTAAATATTTGTTTACTTATTATAATAATCTGAACCCAAGTTAAATATTTAACAATGCATTTGTTTATCTAATACTTAAAATTATTACTCATTTGATAATCTAACAGTTATAATTATAATTATATATAATTACAAATATTTAACCATTAATGTATTTTGTGTGATACATTTCTGGATAAATCAGATAGATAATTTAGTTTGGTAAACTTTATTTAACCATGATCAATAAATAGCAAGTTTAGTTTTGCAGGTTTTTATTGAATAATAAATTTATTACTCGGAATAAAATGAAACAATATCTAAATTACGTAAAAGCAACTTAATTTTTAATGCTAAATTGATAGTCCACGAGTTCCTTTATTCTTAACAAGTTGTAACGTATAGCCGCATTTTAGCAGTGCTTGCCGTAATTTTTCTTGATCTGCACTTCTATAAATAACACATTTATTTATGTCCATTAGACACTCATATTTAACTGGAGGTCCTCTATATTTTCGTGGTGATCGTGGTTTCATTTCAGGCGATGGTGGTAATGTTATCCTCACTATTGTTCTCTTTTTGATTGCTCGTCTCATTTTAATCTTTTATATTTCAAAACATAATGTCGTTCAATGTTCAGTGTACTATGTTTATTAATGAAATTAATTACAAATAATGACAGTTTCCGTAGTAACGTATCATTCAAATAAAAACATTCAATGAATCTAACACATTAGCAATAAAAGTATTTATGTGATTCCATATACTATGAGATCATGAAGATATCTTGATAAGAGTGTGATTTGTTCATCACATACTTTGTGATATCTAAAAGTGTTTTGAAATTGGTTATCCGAAAGCTTTGAAATTACATTATTACATTATTATCACGATTTTAATTAATATTATTATATATATTGTATATTAAATGGACAGCTAAATCGCGAACATGCTTCACTAATGAAATTGCGTGGTCTCCAAAATTTGTTTTCGTTGATCAGTTCATATACTAAAACAAAAATATCTAGAAAGTTATTAAACAATTGTGTTTATTTATCACGATTTTAATTAATATTATTAAATAGAAAGCATTATCAATTGGGTGATTTTGTGAACAACCGGTTCAATACCACAGATATATATAATATATATAATATAATATATATTATATATAATTCTTCTGGTTGTGGCACAATATTATCCTCACAGGTATTGTTCCTATTCTTGATACAGCAGGACGCTACTAATCAGTCTGGGTGGGTCTCATCAGCTGCTGACCCAGACCTACATTTCACGTTTCGACCCTTATTATCTGCTTTCTCCGTACACTGATGCTGATCGGCATCAGTGTACAATCAGCATCGGTGTACGGCATCAGTGTACGGATAAAGCAGATAATAAGGGTCGAAACGTGAAATGTAGGTCTGGGTCAGCAGCTGATGAGACCCACCCAGACTGATTAGTAGCGTCCTGCTGTATCAAGAGTAGGAACAATACCTGTGAGGATAATATCGTGCCACAATCGGAAACATTTCAGCTCACAGATGCAATCAAATTAAATTATATATAATATTTATAATATATAAGCAGACACTGTACTGTTGAAGTCATTATGGAACGATATTATCAACAAACTGATACTCATTTTGCCTTAAAATACAATTTATAATTTAATAATTAGCAATTTAAAAAGTTAATAATCTAATTAGATTATTTATTAGATAATTTAGCAATTATTATTAAATAATAATTTAAATATAATTAATAATTAACAAACGTTTATCGATTATTAATAAAAGTCTAAATAATTAAGAAATTAAATATTTGATTTTTGCAAATACCTTGAAAATTCAGCATTTACTAAATGTTCATGAAAGAGATTTATCGTTATAGATATATCTTTTTGGAACTAACGGAGTTTATATTTATTTTTAATTGATATTTTCAAATGTGTACAAAACAAATATTTAATCATCATTCATAATAAGCGATTTTATAATGACATAGTGACATAATAACATTGATGTAACAACATTATTGAAAGATTCATTATTTAAATTATTTAATTATCACAGGCCGAAAATACCTTGGTACCCACCAAGCTGCCGACATATCTCTTGCAGATACAAAATTGTCACAGCTAAGTCTTTATTGACCAGAATTCGTTCATCAGATACAATCAGCTATTATCGAACAACGTAATATATTGAAAGTGTTAAATCATAAAGGATATTATGTTTGGGCTATCAAAAGACCAGGACGCAAATCGTTTGTTGGTGTGTTATGTATGATAAAGAGTAACTAGTTGCAATTCGCCATAATCGATGAATGATGCAACTTGCAACTACTTGCATAACGATTTCAACGAACTGGCCTTAAGAGCGTGGTCAGGTCATGAAATCAACTTCGGCGATGTTCAAACCGTTTGTTATGAGGACGACCTCTCGAGAGATTGCTCGAAGAATCTATTTATTTACAATCAAGCACATCAAATGCCTGGCAACAAATCTATCAAGATCATAATAACATGAAATTCTTTCGTATCCGTGTTGCTGTCATTTTATTTTTACTTGATAAGGACGATATCGTGGCGAACTTTTTTATTTTCTACAATAAATTACTCGTGTATATAATGTCTATCAATTTCAAGAAAATTTAATTATTCAATGATAACTACATTAAAAATCTACTTGTGTAAAAAATAACCTTAATGCTACAGTATAAGCCCACTCATAGATTGGGGTTAAACATTTTGTAATCAAATGTGATACAGATGATAAATAAATAAACTGATTTTTATTGATAGAATTAATTAATTTAAATGCATAACTAAAAATATAATAATTTAAATCAGTTTACATTTTTCAAAATCATATAAATGCTTAATTAAAATTTATACGTGAGAAAAAGTATTTTAAATTAATTGATATTATTTTTATTAATTTAAATTGATAAAATCGGTTCAGGTTATTTATTTTGTTAGCAAATTTGATACCAATAAAAAATAAATAAATGTAAACTGATTTTTATTTTAAATAAGTTGAAATGTTCCAAAATAATAAAATTACTTAATTTAAAAATATATAAAATTACCCAAAATATAATTAATATTTTAAATCAATAGATATAAATTTTAATTTAATTTAAATTGATAAAATCGGTTCGGTTGTTTATTTTGTTAACAAATTTGATACCATTGAAAAATAAATAAATGTAAACTGATTTTTATTTTAAATAAGTTGAAATGTTCCAAAATAATAAAATTACTTAATTTAAAAATATATAAAATTACCCAAAATATAATTAATATTTTAAATCAATAGATATAAATTTTAATTTAATTTAAATTGATAAAATCGGTTCGGTTGTTTATTTTGTTAACAAATTTGATACCATTGAAAAATAAATAAATGTAAACTGATTTTATATTTAAAAAAATTAATTAATTAAAAATCACTAAAAATATAAAAAATTTTAAATTAGTTTAAATTCGATAAAATCATATAATTACTTAATTAAAATACACCGGTAAAAATATAGCCAACATATAATTCATAATTAAAAACAGTTTGTATTAATTTAAATTAATAAAATTTTTGGCGTTGTATATTTTGTATACAATGCCTAACATAAAAATGTGATAACAGAAAAATAAATAATAAAAGCTGATGCTCATTAAATTACTTATTAAATACACAAAAAAATAATAAAATATATTTAATCGATTAGTACTAATTTTATTAATTTAAATCGATAAAATCTGTCGGCGTTGTATATTAAAGAAACGTAATACCAATTAAAAATAAATTAAAAATTGTAAATTTGTTATTATATTGATAAAATTAATTAATTAAAACACACCAGTAAAAATATATCTTGTTTACATTTTTTTAAATAATAACAAAAATAGAAGTAGTATTTTCAATTTAAAAATATTATTTTATTTATAATAAATATTTTAATTTTAATTGTCAAAATCAATTTGCGTTGTATATTTTCTAAGATGATGAAAAATAAATAAAAAATGTAACATTTGTTTTACTGATAAAATAAAAATTAAAGTAAAAAATAACCATATTTAAAACAGTTTACATTTTTAAGATATAAAAAATATAAAAAACATATAATTAGTATTTTTAATTAATTGGTATCAATTTTTTAATTTAAATTAATTAAATCGGTTAGCGTTATATATTTTGTAGGCAAATGTTATTAATTTCAATTGATAAAATCGGTTGGTGTTATATATTTTTTAATCAAATATGATATGAACAAAACCTAATAGTTCCTATTTACAATATACTTTAATTTATATAATTAACAATATCAATAAGGAATATAATTGACATTTTATTTGAAATAAAAATACTAATAAATTCGAATTTAATAAAAGCAATGATTTTAAATATATTTATATTTGACAGGTACAACTACCAAACATATTTTACTAATCCTATTTGCTTTTAGATATTGTTTTTAATATATTATTTAACAGGAAAACATCAATTAAGAAAAACGGTGTGCATATAAAACTTATTAATATTTTTACTTTATTTGAAATAAGTAATCCATATGTTATTATTTATTTATCTAATCCATATGTTATTATTTTATTATAAAGTATTTTTATCAAAAATACATTTTTATTAATTGTTATTATAGTATATGGCTTGGTTAAAAAAACATAATTTATGATATTTTTTTTCAGAAATAAATTTATTTCAGTTATATTAAAAAATAGATCTATACAGAACGTAGTTACTTAGAACCAAATTTTTGGAGTTAACATAAAAAGTGATTTTCCGGGCTGTTTTATTACTGTTTAACATTATTTACCTTTTCAAATAAGCAACTATCTATCGGGCACAGCCTGTAAATAATCGCCCTGAGTCTTTATACCCTGTACATAAGGACTCAGCTCTAGCTGAGTCTACAAATGATCTGTACAAAATTACAATACTGCCTTAACTGAAATATTCAGTCTATTAATTCCTCTTGAGTTCCTAACATAGCACATAGAGAACACCGCTTTATAATTATATCCTTAAAATCAGTTAGTACCTTGTCAGGAATTTGGACTGGTGATAACCTTGACTTTGAGAAAAGTATATTGTAATTGCCTTAAAGGTAAACAATGTCTACCTCTTATTGTGAATCGATGCAATAGATTTCAACATGGAAGGCTAACAATATATCATCATTTGTAAGTTGTACATATGATATACTAATAGAACCTTAGGAAACGGAAGGCTGAAAACTCTAACTTCTGGAAAGGTTGAAAAATAACGAACATTATAATTATTTTCTGTTCGGAACACACACAGAAATCCTTCATTCGTTCAAGAGAGATTACATATCCGAAGATATTGTGGAACCGTATATACTCTTAGTATCTTTCAAAACTTTTCTCAAGAAACTATGGGATGAATTTTTCCAGAACAAACCACATTTGGGATAGTTAGATAAGCTTACAAGACACTTGGGAGAATTATTACTAGCGAGCAAAGAGCTAGGAGGTAGTTTTTTAACATAAATGGAACCCACATTGTTTTTCTTGCAATTATCCCTCAACTCCAGATATCCTTTATTTAAGACTTTTAGCGAATAGCTGACTAGATAGCTGAAAAATAATAACTCACCTGAAATTAAAAACTTCGTTCCGATCACTTTTATTATCGATTAGTATCACAATCCCGGTTCGTCAACGACTACTTTATTACAACATTGAACATCCGTAATAACAACTTTAAACCTAAAACGTTGAAGCCTTGAGAACTTTAGATCAGTTAAAATCCACACCATCATATTTACAATTACGGAGTTTGTTAAACACCACAATGACCTCTTCCAAAACAATAATGTTTGCTCTCAAAACAATAATGTTTGCTCTCAAAACAATCGTGTTTATCTTAAATGTTTGTCAGCTATAGATGCTTTGATGTATTTTCTGCTTTCCAGCCAAACACTGTCCATGATTCTTAAAATACGTTAGAAGTAAACAACGAAGACTTCCAAATTTGGATACTGTTCTTCAGTAAGTGATAATGAGAGCAAATATCTCTCATTGTTATTGTGATTTTGTAAACATACTCTAAATAACTTATTTGAAGAGGTTGTCTTGAGGGCCAGCCTCTTCGGTTGTATTACCATGCGGATGTCTTCCACCCAGTTCTAGAATTATTTCCAAGACAATCGCTGGAGCCTTCAAAATTACAAATGTTCACGGTCGCATTAGTAAGTTAGGTACTGAACATCGTAGGTTCCTTTTCTACATTTAAACTCTTACGGCAAGCAAGCAAAGTTTTCTCGGATGTAGCTGGTAAAATGTCGTTTAACAGATTAACTTGCTGGTTATCCCATGGTGTTCTCAGACAGATTTCAGAAACGTTCAGTACCAAATCTAGAATAAAAGGTGATTGTTGTCATCTCAAGTCTCAATTGATCACCTCTTTCACATATTTTGGTTCCTTCTCGATCGACGAAGGGATATTACACCTTTCTATATGAAGACTAATTTACTTTGGAAGTTTATTGAACTTGATAATGAAAAATTAATTCTTAATCACTGGTAGTCTAATTACCATAATCCACTTTTAAATTGTTGCGATCGTGTCTCATATTTTATCGTTGTGTGAAATCGTTAAAATGTAAATTGTGATAAAAATCCATAATCAAACATTATAGATTAATAATCAAACATCAATAGTAAAGAGTAATTAGTAAAGAGTAATATGATCATCACAGAATAAAAAAGTTCTTGAATAAAAATGGCATAATTGAAGGTCTTGCAATCTTTAATCAACCCATACAGCCGCGTGGAAACAAGATTTACGAGTAAACAAAGCGTCGATTCGTCAGATTTATTTGCTTGTAAACCGATGAAGCTATCTATACGTCGTTTCTAATGGTACCACTCATCCGATGCAGTATTATCATCAGAATCAATGCTTAAGGCACAAGTAATTTGTCCATTTGTATCCTTTTCAAACTATTGCTGAATAAACTGTCGTAAGATTAAACCAAAATAGATTTTATTTTATTTTTATCTAAAACTGATAATCAAAAATAAATAGTGAAGAGTAATTAGTATATATGATCATCACAGGTCGTTAATACAAACACCTTCACAACTCAATAGAAGAAAAAATGGAGTTCATAATAACTTATCAGCAACTATCAAGGAGAAAAGTTTGTCGAAACTGTTATGAATAACCTGTCGTAATTCAGCAAACTAGTTAGATGAACGTTCAATCGTGCCTAGTATGTACTTGGAGATGATGATCCTATGTATGTAGTAATTACTTACCACTGAAACCCCAAGAATTAGAGTACCATTTACTATTATTTAGAACCTGTATCCATAAACAGAAGTCCATGTCGGTTTTTCTAACTTACGAAGTTAGGACACTTTTTAGACACTTTTTATAATCATAAAAAATTATAAATAATTCAATAATTTTTTATAGATTTCATATAACGTTTTTAATGTAACTTTATAAAATTAAATTTTAACTTTATAACTAAAATTTTTAATTGTCTTACTTCCAAAAGAGCCGAAGCTCGTAGGGAAGCATCACAGTGTCTTCCTTTTAATTATTTCCGTGATCTATACCTAATATGAGGGTGTATTATATTTGCTATTTGAACGTTGAAAGTGCTAAGACCATTGACCATATAAATATTTTTTAAATGGATAGCTTTTATTTTAAAATTAATCATCCTTTATTCCAACTAAAGGACTTCGACGGCCTTTGCTACTCAGTGTCCAATGCAGATCGCTAAATGATAGCGCTCTGCCAATTAAATTAAGGACGTATCCCGATGTTCTATATTTCGATGACTGCTTGTTTATTTAGCGATTGGAGAATAGAATTGGAGAATTCTATCTTTATAAGCATCTCCGTAGTTACCTTTCGTGACTATTCCCTTGATTTAATCTTATTTCTACCGTTAATTTCGCAGTCTTGGGGGTCGTTGAGAACTGTTAACAAAATTAAAATAATAATGCACACCAAACGCTTCTATTCTGTAGATGACCCTGATGCTAATCAGTTTTATTCGAATTCTGTTGTACGTGATCTTTCTCTTATTCTTTTTCATATGGACAAGAAGAATCGAGAAAAAATCGAGACATATGTCTCAATTTGTAAATTAGTAACTAACCAAACAGCAAATTCAACTGTTTTCGTATATCTAAAATAGAAATACAAATAAATACTTGATTAAATTGAACGTTTTGCTAATGATGGTGCTAGTAACAGCTACCCAAATATAACAATAAATTTGGCACTATTCAGATTGATCCACATACAATTCAAAATCTTCTAAGTAATCATATGGCTCAAGGACTTATGAGTAATCCTGCATTGCTTAGTTCAATTATGCTTAATAATCCACAAATGCAAAGAGTGATTGAGTAGAACCATGAGGTTTCACAATTCTTTAACAATTTGGATTTTATGCGTCAAACAATAGAAATGATTCGTAATCCTACAACTATACAGGAAATTACGAGAAACCATGATAGAGCCCTGATTAACCTTGAGAGTTCACCGAGCGGATTTAATGCTCTTCAGAGAATTTATCGCGATTTTCAAGAACCAATGCTTAATGCGGCACATGAGCAGTTTGGCGATAATCCTCTGAATACTAATTCTAGCTCATCGAGGACAGCTAACACCAGTCAAGTCAAACCCCCTGCCTAGCCCGGGGCATCTCAGAATACTACATTTCAAAATAATCGATCTGCATCCATTTTAAATCTTTTGCCATTTAATTTAGTCGATTCGTCTAGATCTTAACTATCTGTTACAAACAGTTTAGAGTCGCTTTTGCAATCTACATCAAGCGAAAACACTAATCGGTATTCGACGATGAACCCTCGACAATTATTAGTAGTCGCTGCTGAAAATCCTCGTATATTAATCGACATGTTGCGGGCATCCAGTTTTAACCTAAATATGGATAACTTTTTATTGATTAAATCAGCTAACTGAGTCTACGTATTGTTATATAATTATAAAATAAACAAAACATAATAATGCTAAATCAAAATTTAATAATTAAATAATAAAATTAATAATTGTTTTTAGATTTTCTATAATTTTAAATCAAGTTAAAAAAAAATAAAAAATAAAATTTAAAATAAACGTCATTTTTATGAATTGACTAATAAATAACAGACGTTGTATCAGAATAAGAATTAGAGGTCATCAGGAGGAACTGCTATGCTATCAGGTTTCGGCCCCTAACTCCTTTACCCAACATAGCAGCGGGGCCAAATACATGCTAATGATGTATTTCCTCTGAAATAACTATCTAGTATCTTATTCTAATGCAAAGTATATTATTTATTATCCATCCATAAAAATTTGCCACTTAAGAGTTTAAATTTATTCTTTATATTATTGTGTTGATTTATATATTTTACTATTTTCTGCTTGATGTTATTTTTATAGTAACCTAGTTTAAAATATGTATCTATTAAATTATTTAAATGATTTTGAAGAAAGCCAATATCATTACATATTGTTGCAATTCTTAAAATTTCATTATTTAATGTATTATATTTTATATTATATGGTATGCATGAATGTTCATGCAAAAATATGTTTCTTGTAAATTGAAATATGTCATCTTTACGATATAAATTAAAAGTAGTTTTAATTGATGTTAATTTAATGTTCATATCTAGATATACACCTTCTTTATCATTAATATTGGTTTTGTTAAGAATAAGGCTTTCTGGATAAATTTGTTCACTAATTGAAAAAATATTTATAAATATATTTTATGAATTGACTAATAAATAACATACGTTGTACCAGAATAAGAATTAGAGGTCATCAGGAGGAACTGCTATGCTATCAGGTTTCGGACCCTAACTCCTCTACACAACATAGCAGCTGGGCCAAATACGTGCTAAGGACGTATTTCCTCTGATTAAATTCATTATATAGTATCCTATATACTATATATCCTATCAGGAGGAACTTAGAGGTCATCAGGAGGAACTACTGTTTGCTCATGCAAAAATATGTTTCTTGTAAATTTAAATATGTCATCTTTACGATATAAATTAATAGTAGTTTTAGTTAATGTTAATTTAATGTTCATATCTAGATATACACCTTCTTTATCATTAATATTGGTTTTGTTAAGAATAAGGCTTTCTGGATAAATGTGCTCACTAATTGAATAAAAATTATTAGAATTAAATACACATATATCATCAATGTATCGAAACATATATTTCATATATTTATATTGTTTAGATTTAGTTTTTACACAGTTATGAACAAATTCGTATTCTATAAAGCTTAAAAACAAGTCAGCTATAATTGGGCTACTATTACCACCCATTGGAACACCTTTTACTTGTCTAAATATAGATGTCCCTACTTTTTAATAATTTTGATTTATCAAAATATTTAAGGATTCTATTAATTCAATTTTATCCATATATTTATATTTATTTGATGGTTTAATTTTTGTTAGATAGGCGTTATAATTATTATAACATATATATGTATATCTTTTTCCGAATATAAGGTTAATTAATTTTACTAACGCTTCTTTAATATCTACTAAATCTAGATTTGTACAAAGCGTACTAAAATCGTATGTATTTATATTTTGAAAATTTATTCCTTTTGTCTGTTCTAAAAATTCTTTTGTAGAATTAATACTGAAATAGTGTTTTATACCAGTATTAATTTCGATTACCTTGCAATATTTTTTAAAATGTGCTTTAATTACTTTAAGTATTTTATTCATATAGACAGAAAGTGGTTTTAATGTACATTTAAACGCACTACATATGAACCTAGGTTTTATTGGATTTTTATGTAATTTTGGATTCCAATATAATATAGGTATAGTTTTATTATCTAATTCAACCTTTATACCCTTTTTATCCATTATAGAGCAGTGACTTGTAATAATTGTTTCTAAACTCAACTCACTGCGTTCATATGTTGGATTTACATTTAAATCATTAGAATTAACCTCTTTCATTAGTATATCATAATAAAGCTTTTTGCATATGAAGACAAAGTTATTACTAGCTTTATCAATAGTTGTTATTATATAGTTATCCTTTAATTTAGTAAGTTCTTTATACATATCTTTATTAATTTTATCTTTCCTTTTATAATTGTTTGTTATTTTCATTTTATTTTTAATTTTATCAAATATATAATCTTTCCAAATTTTTATCTTAGATATATTCGAGCTTTCACTATTAATCAGCTTACTAAAGTAATCATTTAAGTTATTATATAACGAATTGTAAATTTTATTTTTGTCGTTGTTATTATTTAATTTATATTATTACCCTTTTGATAGCAGCTTTCTTAATTCACAATTTTCAATTAATTCTAGATTATGGGTACATATATGTTCATTTATTTTATCAAAACTAAGACTTTTACAATTACATTCTGTTTCCATTATGTTTCTAATATTATCGTTACATATTGATTTTAATTCTTTATTATAATTACAAATTTTTCGTCCTAATGGTGGTAGGAGTTTATACCTTATTTTAGGAATATATTTACTTAAATCTGACCCTATTATTTCTTTACTTTTAGAATTATTTAAAAGTCCGGCTATATTTATGTTATCTATACATTTATTAATGAAGTTTATGGTTAATGTATATTTTCTATTGTTATTATTTACATTTATTGTACGATTATAGTATTTTGTATTACAATAACTGTCTATTATACAACTTAGCCTATCATAATCGTTAATTTTTTGATTTATTGAACATATGATATCTTTAGAAAAACTTCTTATATTTACATAAAGATCTTTTAGCTTATTATCACTTAAAAGTTGTTTTAATATTTCTAATTGTTCATTTATATACATATCTTTTTTAATATTTTTAACTCTATTTTTCCTATTCCTTTTATCACCATGACTTCTTGGTTTGCGTTTAACCGGATTATTATAATATAGTTGTTTATTATGTATTATACTACTTCTGCCAATTCCTTGTACCACGTCATTCAATCCTAATGGGTACATGGAATTAAGCGTTTTAATCTAAAAATCTTCTTTTTCTAATAGTTTTTGATTTAATATTGAAATGTTTTCTTCGATAATATGTTCTAAAATAAATAATTTACAGTTTTTAATATCATGTCCTATTAATCTCATATGTTTATGAAATATAGTTTGACTATTATGCTGTATATTATATATGTGTTGCCTAAACCTAGTTTTTAACATTTGATATGTTTTTCCTATATATTGCAATCCACATGTGCATTGTATTAGATACACTACACCTGCGGTATTGCAGTTACAATTATTATTAATATTTAATGAAAAACATTTGTTTGTCGTATTACTTACGATACAATTATTATTTATAACATCACAAACTATAAAATTTTTTCTGTTACATTTAAAAGATCTAAAATTGAAATCATTAGTACTTACGTATTTTTCCAGTTATACAGCATCCTCCTTACCAGAAGATTTCCGTATTACGAGAGGTTCTATCAAGTCGACTTGAATTATGGAAGCGGGGAAACTTGAAGGAACGGCTTGCCGAAGCTAGGTCGCTTAAATCGGATCTCTCCGTGAAAACATTTAAATCGAATAGACCATGGCTATCATAATTTATCAACTTGATGTCACAAGGAAAAATTTCTAGAGCAATGCCACTCCTTGATTTGGATCATCGCTCGTGTGGGGCTCTTGGCCTTGAGCAGATTACGGAAGGTAGACGAGTCCGCGATGTTCTTCTTGATAAACATCTAGATGCAGCTTTCCAAAGCATTTCAATGATTCCAGACACTATGCTCCAGGGTGATCTTCAATTTCATCCAACGATTCTTGAGGCTATCGATGCTAGCCGTATTGTAGAAGCTGCCAAACGAACCTTGATTTTTTTAACTAGTTTCGACTTGATTTTTTTAACGGAGAATGTACTAGTCGGCAATTTTCAAAATAAAAATAAACACGAAAACTCTGTTCCGCAGTAAAATATTTTCTGTGCTTGATAAAAGAAATAATAATAAAAAATATTATCTAATTATATAAATTTATTAAAATATAAATAAAAATATTGTTATCTAATTCATTTTTATCCTTTTAATTTAATATTAATCTTATTTTTTAAATAAAGAATTTAATTAATTTTAAACAAAATTAAATTTATTTTTAATGGTTGAAAACGTTTTATTGATTCTTATAAATACTTACAATCGTCCAGCTTTCAAATCGTCAATCTTTCAGATCGTCCAGCATTCAGATCGTCCAGATTTCAGATTGTCCAGCTTTCAGATTGTCCAGCTTTCATATCGTTCAGCTTTCAGATCGTCCAGCTTTCAGATCGTCCAGCTTTCATATCGTCTAGCTTTCAGATCGTCCAGCTTTCAGATCGTCTAGCTTTCTTTTTTAAAGATAGAACATATAATAACACAAACCACAAATGCCACGTGAACTACCTTCAAACGTAATCAAATGCTGCTCCTGTAATGGTCAGACAGCAGTATTAAAGTGGTGTCGATGTCGAAAAGCAAACCAGGCGTGCTCAAATTGCGTTGCTCCCCACTGTTCAAACAGAGTTCACCAAATCATTACCGATGGGATATCGGTCACAAGTCTATTAGAGAGTGCAGCTGGAATTAAACACCCTTTGTCGACGCATAATGTTACAGATTTGTCAAGTTCCAGGAGAACTCAAACGATGAACACGCCTATTAAACGTTCAACAACACTCGAGGAGCCAACACTGGTATCAGCTTTCTATGAGGCCATAGGTTTCTATCAGGCCATTAACCGCGATGTAATGCGGTGAAAAGGTTTTGAGCCATTTAACCGGGCTCTTTTATAACTCTGGAACAGTTGAAAGCAATGATTGTCAGGTGTTAATGTCAGTTACAGTACTTTGTCAATGTGTTATACAGCATCCTCCTTACCAGAAGATTTCCGTATTACGAGAGGTTCTATCAAGTTGACTTGAATTATGGAAGCGGGGATACTTGAAGGAACGGCTTGCCGAGGCTAGGTCGCTTAAATCGAATCTCTCCATGAAAACATTTAAATCGAATAGACCATCGCTATCATAATTTATCAACTTGATGTCACAAGGAAAAATTTCTAGAACAATGCCACTCCTTGATTTGGATCATCGCTCGTGTGGGGCTCTTGGCCTTGAGCAGATTACGGAAGGTATACGAGTCCGCGATGTTCTTCTTGATAAACATCTAGATGCAGCTTTCCAAAGCATTTCAATGATTCCAGACACTATGCTCCAGGGTGATCTTCAATTTCATCCAACGATTCTTGAGGCTATCGATGCTAGCCGTATTGTAGAAGCTGCCAAACGAACCTTCGGGTCCGCTGGACCTTCACGTATGGACACTTAATCTTGGCGAGCAGCATTCACTCAGTTTGGCAGAGAATCGCGTGAACTAGCTGAGTGCATAGCGTCTTTGGCCCGAAGAATTGGGGGCCAATACTTATCGCCGAAATGCCTCGCTGAGTTACGTGCTTCACGCTTAACAGCGCTCGATAAGCAGCTAAGTATTTGACCCATAGGAATCGGGGAAGTTTATCGTCGCATAATCGGAAAGGCGATACTTCAACACGTATCTAGATTTATTCAGACGATAGCTTAAAATGTTCAGTTGTGCGCGGGCAGAAAGCTGGCCTAGATTATGCTGTCCACAGAGTGAGAAGATAATTTGATAAATCCCGAATGCATGTGTCTTAACAATTGATGCTGACAATGCATTTAATAGAATCAATGATAAATTGGCGTTATTGTCGATGTATCATGTTTGTCCGACACTTGATTGTGTCCTCAAAACATTTACTGAGATGATCCATTATTATCTGTGTGCAATGAGATAATGCTGTCAAAGGAATGCATCACCACGGGTGATCCCCTTGCCATCGTTTCCGTTGCAGCGTCCACGATCTCTCACACACGGAGAACGCATGATCAGATTCCAAATTCTTTTCAGCGCTGGTATGCTCATGATGTGACATTCGTTGGAACAAGGAATGGAGCACTCACATTTCTTAAAACATTATTAAAACTCGGTCCCAAATACGGATTTTATGTGATCCCTACAAAATGTAAATTATAAAGCAAAAGAGCTATGACATCAGATATGGAAAATGAGCTAAATGAACTGGGTGTTCAAATTCTTAATGACGGAATTCCCTTATTAGGATCTTTTGTAGGTACAGATCGGTGTGTTAAGGAAGGAGTCACAAAAAATTTGAACACTGGATAAAATGTCTTGATAGTCTGTCTGAAGTAGCAGAGGTGAATTCACAGATTACTTGTATAACTTATATCATGTCGCTTAGACATTCATTGACTCATATTACTCGCACATGTCCGATCGAATCTGCTTGGTTCCATCATTCTGTTAAGACGAGCTTGTCAAGGTTCGTGCACAAACTTATTGGTGTGGATCAACTCACAGAGACGCAACACCCATTACTAGCACGTTTTATTTCAATGGGTGGTTTGGGGTTAGGTAACGTTGAGCTAGAAGCTGAAAGATCGTACAGACATTCCTTAAAGCTGTCGCTCTGTCTTGATTCGTTTGAGTCTTTTCATGGTTTGCAGACTACACAAGAATTAGTTATAACACAAATTCGGTCTTCGAAGAGTGAATTAGAAAAATTAGAGATGGAACGCATTATGCCAATGTTGTCTGATGATGAGGTGTGTGCTCATAATTATGTATCATTCAAAGGAGCGTCATCATGGCTTAATGTATGATTATCTCGGGAATAGAATTTCTGTCTAAACGCCTAAGAATTCAGAGTCGCTGTATCTGCTTGATTTGGCTGGCAGCTTCAAAATGTGTATGCGGAGAGGAGACGTCATTCGCACATTCACTTTTTTTGTAGACATCAAGGTACAATTATTATTCGCCACAACTGTGTGAGAAATATTCTAGCTTCAGCTCTGTGCCCGGTTTGATTGAATGCACGGATTGAGCCTGAGCTGTAACCTGTTCGGATGTTCTCGAATTTGAGTTGCACGAAACGTGTCATCGTTGTGCTCATCTCGACATTGAATTCATCGGCTTTCACGGATGTCAAGCGGAGCATTCCCTAGTGGGCGTTTTTATATTTAACACATATGCTCCGTATTATCGTAATAAGTCACCACAATGTGCGTTCGAGTATCACGAAAGTCGTAAAGTTTTGAAATATGCAGAGCGCATGAGATTAATGGAGAAATGCGCGTTTTACCGATCATCTTTACAGCTACTGGTGGTGCCAGACAAGTCACAGGCAGTTTGATCAGTGAAATCGCGTCCAAGAGTGCCGACAAATACCATAGTTCGTACCAAGACAAAGTACTTTTGCTGCGACGGAAAACAAGCGTCGCCTTAGTCAGAAATATTTCGGTGTGCTTCCGGAAAAAGTATACTAACTAATTTCACATTTTCTGACAAACAATTTCATTTGTAATTATAAAAAATACTCTGAATAGTAAAAAAATTAAGTAATATCACGATTATAGAATACACATATTTTTTGTTTTTGTTTATGATATCCAATACTTTTGGATTTATAAAGAATTACTGGAGTTGGATCAAAATAAAGGAGTAAAATTTTTTGATATTTCGCTAACCTCTGTTAGCATCTTTAGATAATTTGTAATATTAAATTTTTTGAAGATGCTATCAGAGGTTAGCGAAATATCAAATAAAAAATTTTCTATTTTATTTTAATCTAGCTACACTAATTCTTTATTAATAATAGATAATTATCAACTATTTAAAAACTTTTGTATTTAATTATCATTTAATTGTCAAGGCAATTCATTTATTATATACCATACATAGCATTTTAATAATTATTCGTCATAATTATGAAGAATAAAAGGATCAAATCAAATACATGGAAATTGGATTAGGATTTGAAGGAAAAATCATCCACTGTCCAACTTTTTCCTTTAATCGTTTATAGCATCCAATGCCAGTAATTTCATAATGTCAGAAATTCCATGTATTTATTTCCTCGCAAAATAATCTCCACGAATTAGCAAGTTTAACCAACAGTTGTTTGAATAGTATCAGATCGTGTCCGCAAAAACAGTTGTTTGTAAGTTGAAGAAATTGTAATGGATATTCACAGGAACCACGCATCATAGCCAAAAGACACACTAGGTCAAGGCTAATCATTCAATGTCTTATTAAACCAAACTCATCCCAGCTGCTATTCTTGGAACTATAACAACCACATGATATATGTGTTATTCAAAGTATAAAAGAAGTGTTTGAACGATATATTACAAACGCTAATGTTGGAACTAATTGGGGTAGATATCATTGTCATACTGTGATAACTTATGATTGTGTATTTCTAGATAGTTGAGTAAATGCAATCGACTTTCCTCTTACCACAGTTTACTCAACTATGATACTGGTCTTTGCAGGATATGGACAAGCTATTCAAACCTAAAACATTTGCAACGCCGATCAACACGCCGAATCAGAAAATTCATGGACACATTGAAAATGGCGTTTTGAAAAGTATCTGACGAAACTTATTGACCTAAACGAAAACGATAGGCTCGATATACTCATAAATACCGAGTCGCCTAGCGTCTACAGCTACATTTCGACGATTAACGAATATAATCTCGCGCTACAACAACTGGATGACTTGTACCTGAAACCAAGAAACGAAGTATTTGCACGTTTTCAAACTCTATTCTGGGACTTTTCGCTATTGCAAACAGTCCCAGAATCAGTCAATAGATGATTTTGTTCATGCATTGGATCAGCTGGCCAAAAATTGCGAATTCAAAGATGTTAAAGCCGACGAACATCGCAGCTTATGTGTCCGCGGCACATTCATTTCTGGATTAAGATCTGGTGACATTAGGCAAAGATTGTTTGAGGTACCCAAGCTCACCTTGCTGGCTGCAGTTGAAAAGGCCAGAACACGGGTCCGCGCAATTAAATGCTGAAGCATATCGAATGTCAGATGCACACGTGTAGGCAGTCTCCGAACAAAGTAACACAGAAGGTACTTCACCACCCTGTGCTTTAGTCTCGAACGCAAAATATGCATGCTTTTTCTGTGGACAGGATCGACACCCGCGGAGCAAATGTCCCGCAAGGCTTGCGCGGTGTCGAAGGTTCAATAAAATCGATCATTTTTCGATTGTCTGGCGGTCAGACCTCACCGCTCGATCTCGTTCCGCTTCATCAACTATCGAATAGTCTAATCAATATCCGTCCCTCGCTAATCTCTCATTATCTGATGCCAAATTTGACGATATAGCCCGGGCAAAAATCAAAGTACGTCTTAACGACTTTACTGTCATGGCGTTAATAGACACGGGCAGCGGCGAGAACTTCATTGACAATACGGTTGCGATACGCTTAAAGTTAAGAAGAATGCCGTTCAAGCACAAAGTGTTCATGGCGTCCAGTGACTACGGATCCGCTATACGTTACTGCTTTACCGCAAATGTGACCATCAAGGAATCAGAATACAAGTCCGTACGCTTTTTGTGTCTCAACAATATATGCAGTGACATTATTCACGGAGATCCATTTCTTTCGAATCATGAATCTCTCACTATGAAATTCAACGGAGTAAGAACACCGCTGACTATGGAAGCTATATGTGCTATCAAGATCCAGACACCGTCTCCGCTTTCGTTCCTGACATCCGACTGTCTTCCAGTCGCGGTCAAATCAAGACGATATGTACGGGATCATATGAAGTTCATTAGATGTGAAGTTCTCAGGATGCTAAATGAAGGAATCATTGAAAGGTGTCAAGCACCATGAAGGGCACAAGTCGTTGTAGTCAATAGCGATAACTGCAAACCGCGGCTAGTGGTTGATTATGTCACAACTATCAACAAGTTCACTCTTCTCGACGCATACCCCCTACCTCGAATCGATACGCTTTCAGAGAAAATCGCGCGATACTCTGTTTACAGTAAATTTGACCTAAAAGTGGCGTATCACTAATTAGAGCTGCACCACTCCGACCGATCATTCACCTCGTTTAAAGCCACGGATCCTTGTACCAGTTCAGGCTGCTTCCGTTTGACCACGCCTCCCGCGGTGTTCCAACGTGTGATCGACCAGATCATTCAAACGAAAAATCTAAATGGTACCTTTGTCTACCTAGATGATTTGGTGGTGTGTTGTCATTCTATTCCCGACCATGACCAAAACTTCAACAATCTGTTGAAAGTTATCCAGAAATACAACATAACTCTTAACGCTGAGAAGTGTGAAAAATCTACCCTTCGTCTGGGCATTATCGGTTATGTAATCAAACACGGATAACTTCGTCCAGATCCTGTCCGCACTATGCCACTCCGAGAACATAACGTAACCAACGTGCGAAATAGAGATGAAAAGACTACTGGGGATGTTCGTCCATTACTCAATATTGATAAAAAAACTATTTTGAACGTATTCGACTATTAATCGAATGCCGATCGTTCCCGTTACATTGTAAAGCGGTTGAGACATTTGAAGACATGCGTCGCGACGTACTCGATGCAGTACTTACAACAGTAGATCCTGACAAGCCACTCACAGTGGAAACAGACGCGTCTAATCAAGCGATCGGAGCAGTTCTGCCACAAGACAATCGTCCTGATGCTTTCTTTTCAAAAACTCTCCAAGCCTAAGCTCGCACATATTCTTCGGTTGAAAAAGAAGCGGTAGCCATCGTCGAAGCCTTGAAATTATGGCGTCACTATCTTTTGGGAAAACATTTTCGCGTGATAACGGATCAACGAAGCGTTTCCTTCATTTTCAAGAAGACCCACCGCAGTCAAATCAAAAACGAAAAGTTAACTCGGTGGAAGATAGAACTGACTGCGTTCTCATTCGATATAATCTATCGTCCCGGCTCCGAGAATTGTACTGCTGACGCGCTATCCCGAATTACTTGCTCGACATGTACGTCTAACGATCTGAACAAATTAAAGGAAATTCACGACACTTACTGTCACCCAGGCGTTACACGGTTGCATCACTTTGTAAGAACAAGGAATTTACCATTCTCGGTTTCTTATGTGAGCCAGATTATATCGAGCTGTCCTACATGTGCAAGGCTAAACCCGCGGTATCATCAGATAGAACCTGCTTATCTCATCAAAGCCACTCGTCTTTTTGAAAGGATTTCCATGGAATTTAAAGGTCTTCTTCCCAGTTGCAACAATAATCGATATTTGCTCATAGTGATAAACGAATTATCGAGATACCCGTTTGGGTTTGCGTGTAATGATATGTCGGCCGATACGGTCATCCACTGTTTAATCAGTCTATTTTTCTTATTCGGTATTTCGGAGTGCATACATTACGACCAACGGCCCGCATTTATGGCACGAAATTTCAAGTCTTTTCTTCTAAGGCACGGGATCACGTTGAGTTACTCCAGTCCGTATAACCCGACAGGAAATTCCCAGATAGAGCGCGCGAACGGCACTATCTGGTGGGCGATTGAATTTGCAGTAGCGACCCGAATGCTCGATATCACGCAGTGGCATCAACGTTTACTTCTGGCCCTGCGTGCAATACGATCGTTATTGTGTGTAGCTACCAATTGTACGCCACACGAGCGTTTCCTTAAATTTGAACGGCGAACGAGCTCGAATAGCAATGTCCCACCTCGGCTGCTGAATCCAGGTCTTGCAGTTTTGAAGAGACACTTATCTACCAGTAAGTATGACGACAGAACCGAAATAGTGAATCTCGAGGAAAGCAATTCGAAAACAGCGCTCGTAGAACGCTTCCACGGATCGAAGACAGTGGTGTCTTTGAAACAATTGTCCCCGTTCCAACGAGTTGACAACGAAGTCTATATCTCTCAGCATCCGATTCCTCACAATGTTGACAACTTCATCGATAACTGATCTGCACGGTCCGGCGATTATAACTAATCATGCATTGCGGATGAGAGCACGATGTCAAGTCATGTGGATGAGACGAGTGCAGATAACGTTTTAGCACCGAAGATTCATCGGGAGAATAGCAAAATCACATCGTCCCAAGGAGCGAAATTTAGTAGGTATGGTAGAATGATCCAAACACGTTATTACCTCGACGATTAAGATCGAAGCCTTTAAAATAAGCCAGGGAAAATGTCGTATTGTAATAACTTATGATTGTGTATTTCTAGATAGTTAAGTAAAATCAATCGACTTTCCTCTTACCACAATCATCGTTTGTATGAACGAGTTCAAACATTTGCAGAGTAGAACAATGGCTATATAAAAGTTAAAAGTTCTGATTATTCAACTGATTACAGTCACAACAGCTGCACTTGGATCACATTCGTTGCACTCATATCTGCTTGTGTAACGTTATTTTTTATAACATCATCTTAGAGAGATATTATACAATACAAAGCTATGTAAGTATCAATTGACTGATTGCATTATTTCCATTTTCTTATGAGAAAATACCATATAATAGCTATTACAAATAGTTGTTATAATAGTTATCACAAAATAGTTATCCGTAAGAAAATCCTTATACGGATAATTCACTTCAAGTCCGGTGTTCAATAAAAAACTGATCAGTCTGGACTACTATTGGCTGTGATTCGTATCGTCTCAAAGAAGATTTCATATGTGGATTTTGTACATCTCGACAGCTTAATCAGTGTCCATCTACTCATTCGTCGTATCAGTCAGTATGTTTAGTCTACTATTCATCAAAATTACTTCCATTTACCTACTCGCTGCGTGCTCACCAAAGTTTTTCAAATTCTTGTGATATCCTCTTATCAATCAATTTAGGTTCCGATAATATTGATCCTGTCCTCAAATTAATATTCTATGAATTTAAAACCAATTAACTCTAATTTTCCTTCATCTAACCGTATTTTCAAACCTTCATCATAAGTAAACAATATTATTTCGCCAATACACTCGTTCATTTTTTGCTATCCAACTCGTACTCTTTCTTCATCTGCAACCAGAATATTGAAGCCTACTCCGGTCAATCCTACAGATTCCCAGCGTCAACGAAAACGATTCCCCTCACGTGATAGGTACATTATCGTTTTAAACTCCTTTCCAAGAGAATGGGATATACAAGAGAATGGGATATTCACCTAAGAATACTAAATGTTAAAAGGTACATTCTAAATGTTCCAAAGGTACAAACATATCAATATTATGCGCTATCACTAAAGAATGCGTTCTTGGGTATCAAATAAAAAGTGGGAGTTTTAAATCATTAGATATTCTCGAGTTTATAGAGCAACGATTGTTTTCATTACCCTCTGGAAATCGAAAATTCATTGTAATGGATAATGCTTCGATCCATAAGACATCAGAAGTAAGAGAATCATTTTTAAGGAAAAATTACATGCTTAACTTTCTGCCGCCTTATTCGCCTCAAATGAAACCAATCGAAAAGTTCTTTTCCTGTTAGAAGTCAAGGGTTGGACAAAGAGAAGGCTTGGCTAATAGAGAAATACTTATCAATATAATTGATGAAGCTCTCAGAAATGAATATTTTAGAATGGTGGTTACTTTGATCATATGCGCATATGGATTAAAAAATCGATTGCACGTCTTGATTTTATTTAAAAACTAAATCTTTAAAATACATTTCTTTAATTTATGGATTATTTTTTTTACATTTTCAATGTGGTCAATAAAACTGAACGAAAGGGTTAATAAAACTGAAAGAAAGTGTCAATAAAACTTAAAGAAAAGGTCAATAAAACTGAAAGAAAGGGTCAATAAAACTGAAAGTAAGGGTCAATAAAATTGACAATGGCTGTATATACAAGAATAGAGTTTTAGTCAACTCGATTAAATATTATGAAGCCGAGGTAAGATGATCGTTTACCTCCTCAGACATCGCTTCTGAGTAATTAAGTTATTCAATAATATTCTTTCCCAGTTTGGGTTAATTAATTTTACACCTATTCAAGCGTCAGTCAAAATAACAAATATTCCCCCTGACCTTGACACAGATGACTTCCAAACTCTGAAAGATTTATCAGAACATAAGTTTTTAAAAGAAAAAAAATGGTTTTCCCCTACCGATTGCATTCTGTTCCACCTCAGTGGAAAACGCCGGGTGTATCTCAAGATCAGGCTGTAATCAATTCCTGGACCTACTTCGTTGACGGTTAGATAAGATACATTGCTGAGAAGGAGGTTCCACATTGATCCAATCAGAGTAGCCTGCTTCCAGGCTGCTATCCATCTCTTCCCTGTTGTAAGTAATGCGAGTTTGACCCGATTTAATTTCTATCTCTCTTCGCAAGCTACCGCGATACTTTCGACTACCTATAAATACAGTGACGATACAGTGACGGAGCCGCAAATTGTTACAACTAATGTATGTTCACTCCCCGACACCCCACGTCCCGTCCTTCCTGTCTCGTTTCTCAATAACTTGCATCCATCAATTAAAATCACCTCCACCAGCCTCCACTATCCTTCCACTCATAACCTTTCCTCACATCGCTTGCCACCCGCTTTATTATCATTATCCTCTATGTCTCCCGTCGTCAAACCAAATCCCTCCAAATCATCAACTGCCAGCTCTTCTATCGTGATGTCAACTACTCACGTCAGTCGTCCTCCTTTACGGAAGCGCTTTGCTTCTCGCGATCGTTGCGTCATTGTTACTAATATCACGCCTTCTACCTCCTTATCCCCACAAGCACGTCTGGACCACGATGTTTCCGCCTTCAGATCCATCCTCTCGTCTATTGTTCCTGCGGATAAACCATCCTTTTTCAAGGACATTTCTCCAGTCGCATTCATCCGTCTAAACAAATCTTCTCAATCTAATCCTTCCCAGCCCCCTCTCCTAAAAATTGTTTTCAAGCATCGCTCTCACGCGTCTTCTGTCCTCTCTCAACGATTCAAACTCATGTCATCTTCAACCACTCGAATTTTCCCCGATCGCGCCCCTTCCGAAATCGCTCAAATCTCTTCAGCCCGCATCGAAAAACGTCGTCGCGAGGAAAACGGCGAAACTTCACTCGCCATCCGAAACATAGACGGAAATTTTCAAATTGTCCACACCCGTCCAAAAATTCGATGGCGCTCCATCTCTCCTATGTGTCTTCTCCACTAGTCTCTTTCGACACAGCATACGGTTTCCGCCTCGGTCTCCTCAACACTAGATCTATTCTCAATAAATCCGATCTTATCCTCAACCTATTCACCAAGCAATCCATCGATCTCTTCTGCCTCACCGAATCCTGGCACTCAGATTCCGACGACCTTTCCATTCGCCGTCTGCTCTCTGCCGGTTGCTCCCTAGTCGAATCCGCCCGCCCCCTCAGCTCATGCCCTTCTAAATCCTCTAATCATGGCGGCATCGTCGCATTCGCGCGTCACCCAGCGTCTCTTCGCAAAATCAATCCCCCTTTCAGTCCTTGCTCTTTTGAATTGCTCACTTGTCGTTATTCTAACTCGATCACTCTAGATCTCGCCATTGTATACCATCCTGGTTCATCAGCTCCTACAGCCTTATTTTTTACCGAACTCGCTGACCTCCTTTCTCATTGTTCTTTGTCCTCAATCCCTTCACTCGTTCTAGGCGACTTCAATATCCGCCTAGACCGCCCCTCTTCCACAGATTCCATCCGCTTCATCAACATTCTATCCAACTACAATTACAAACTAATCTCCACTGCCCCCACACATATACTTGGCGGGGCACTCGACATCATCGCTGTCCCCGATCATTTTGCTGCCCACACCTCACTGTCCATCTCTGATCCTGGTCTATCCGATCACTTTCTTATCACCCTTGATCTCGCTCGCAACCACACCCCTCCTCACACACCTACAATCCTACGTCGCCCTTGGAGAAATCTTGACCTTTCCCTTCTCCGCTCTGCCTTACTCAAATCGTCTCTATCATTACCCACAATAACATATTCATCTCCTCACGATCTCGCCTTTCTTTTCGACTCTGAACTCACATCCACTCTCGATATTCTCTTGCCCTTCAAGTCTCACCCACACCGTCGCTTGCACCGTGCCCCATGGTTTGACATCCAATGCCTACTCTCAAAGCGTCGACTCCGCCATGCTTTTCGAGTCTATCACCGGTCTCTCAGATGCGATTTCCGCTCGATCACTCCGTCTTTCCGTGATTTCCTATCTTGCTCTTCGCCGGTCTCATCTCAACCTACTACGTACCAAATGCAACTCCTTCTGGCAGCATAAAATAATCACTTCATTCAACTCTAAGACTCTCTGGCATACTTTTAACTCAATCCTGGCTCGTTCCTCTACGCCTTGCAACATCAATGCTAATGATTATTCGTCATTTCTCCAGACTAAAGTATCCACGCTGCTCTCTCACACCCCGGTCTCCATCCTATTCCACTCTGCCCAGTCTACTCTCATCCTTCCCGAACTCTTTCATCTTCTCCCTGTATCACCTACAGAAGTATCATCTGTCCTCATGTCCTTGCCCAACAAAACCTCACCTGCCGATCCCCTGCCTACCCACATATTAAAATCTATATGCTCATCGATATCCCCATTTCTCACAACCTTGTTTAACTCGTCCATCCGCAGTCGTATCTTCCCTTCACACTGGAAATCCGCAATCGTTCGTCCCCTCCTTAAGAAACAATCGCTCGACCCCTCCCTTCCTTCCAGCTATCGCCCCATTTCACTACTCCCTACTCTTTCTAAGCTCTTAGAACGCCTCATCTTAATACAAATCAACGCTTATCTCTCCTCATCCAATCTGTACCCTCCTTTCCAATCCGCTTTCCGCTCTAATCACTCGACAGAAATCGCATGCATAAAAGTGTACAACGACTTACTCATTTCTCGAGACAAGGCTCTATATAGTGTTCTCATCTCCCTCGACCTCTCCTCCGCATTCGACATTGTCGACCACTCCGTCCTCCTTTCTCGCCTTCGTTATGATTACGGCTTTTCTTCCTCCTCCGTAGCTTGGTTCGCCTCATATCTATCCGACCGTTCCTTTCGCGTCTGTTCTAATTCATCATCCTCCCCTCCCATCCCTATTTTTTGCGGGGTTCCACAAGGTTCAGTCCTAGGTCCCCTGCTTTTCTCTCTTTTGCTTGGCGATCTCTCTCCATTTATCAAACCTTACTCCTTTAACGTCATGCAATACGCCGATGACATTCTAATCTATGCTCATGCACCCGCACATCGCATACACGATATCGGCATTTCTGCCTCCAACTGTCTTTCTTCTATCTACAAACGTCTCTCCAATCTCCATCTCGTTCTAAACCCGAAAAGTCCAAAATAATGTGGATCCTTCCCCGTAAACCAAGCATATCTCCTCCCATTGTATCTTTTGCCTCATCGATCATCCCCATAGTCCACAATCTCACTTTCTTAGGCTTCCATTTCGATGATCACCTTTCCCTTAAACCCTTCGTCCGTGACAAGGTCCGCTCGTCTAACTTAATTCTCCGTGACATCCGCCGTATCCGCCCCCTTATCGACTTCCGTTCTTGTATGTCTCTTCTTTCATCGCTTCTTTTCCCTAAAATCGATTACTGCCTTAGCCTTTTCGCCAATTCTCCAAAATCCATCATCCTACCCCTACAACGAATAATCAACACCGCCGTTCGAGTGCTCTTTCGCCTCCGTCGCTTCGACCACACATCCACATATTTTGCCCAACTCTCCTGGCCCACCATCCACATCCGCATCAAACTCCGCCTATTTCTTGTAACTTTTCGTCTCATCGCTGTCGGCTCCCCATCGTTCATTAACCTTCCTTTCTTAGACGACACTCGCCCCACATCGCTATCGCTGCATTCCCGTAATTCCCTCTTACTCCACGTTCCCCAATTACTCCAACAACTACGGTCTCCGATTCTTCCTCGTCGCTGCCCTACTCGCCTGGAATCAACTCCCTCTCGACGTCCGCCGCGCTCCCTCTTTTATCACATTCAAACACCTCCTCCGTTCACACCTTCTCGACGCCTGATTCACAGTTTTGTTTTTGTTGTGGTCATGTAAGCGTGCGCTGGCACGCATTTGCCACGTTAAAAAAATAAATCTTTTTTTTTTATAAAGGTCGCTTATACAGTCCCACTTCAACAAAACTCAAAGTCCTAGCCAAAATGCTACACCTTCCTAATCTGTCTGTTTCTGGTAAACATACCATCTTGAATGAATACTGGATCACTAGATATAGACTTCAGCTGAGTATAGGTTGGACGAGCATTGTTCGTCTTAACCCTTCTCAGTCTTCCTTTTAAAATATATTCAAAAAAGAGAAGTTTGTCTGTTGGAAGCAGAGGCTATTGGGATGATAGGTAGTATAGGCCTTGCTAAAGTTTTGGAGGAGTCACTATCCCTACATAAATATAGTACACTCAATCTATATAATACACTCAATCTCCCCAACCAATCCCTTCTTGGGATGACGGAGCATGGATCTATCCGCTACAGGTATCCTTAACTCCTGGGGTCCACTTCTGGGCACCTCTAAATTTGTCACCCCACTCTCCTCTAATGTTTATCAACTTTTGACAGCCCATCAGAGAAGTGAAGTGGCAATCACGATGCTTTTAGCCTCACCATCCAGTGTAGCCAATATCAACATCAGCCGTATAATATTTTTACCTAAGAGAAAATCTGTTTTATGTTCTAAAGACCTGCATCCCATTTCGATTTAAAATTCCCTGATCTCCATCTACAAAAAAGCGCTCGCGCGTAGAATCCGCGTCCACTTAAGTAGGCGTAATTTAATCCTTCCGTGTTTTTATGGGTTTGTCAAAGGTCGCTTGGTTCATTCAGCAATTGGTAAAGTGCACCAGTTTTGTCAGGATAACAGTCATCAGCTTGCTGTTGCTGTTTTGCTTAATGTTTCTGCTGCATTTGACCGCAAATTTATTCCCTTCGTCATCTCCTCTCTCAGGTCCCTCGGGTTGCCTGTGAGAGTTGTTAACAGGTGGAGATACTGCTGTACACCAAGCGGTTCTTCTATGAAGACGACCCGGATGCACGTCAGTTCTACCCTATTACAGGTGTGCCCCAAGGCTCCCCCACTTTCTCCTGTCATATACCTTAATGCTTCCATTGATCTCTTCAAAGCATTTATTATCTGGACGCAGGTGCAAAGATGCAGTATCGGACATCAGCCGTTTCTTTAGAAGATTGAAAGGCCAGCTTACCCCTTCTAATAGTATTTTTAACTTCAAAAATCGCAGATGGTCGTCTTATATGGCGCCCCTGCCACAAAGAAAAAACATAAGAGAATAGCACTCTCTGCTCTCTCCTCCATTTTCAGTCTCAACCACTCCCCACCTTTACCTGTTGCTTAACATATCTGGGGTTCACTATTACGGTATACTGGTCAGCGAAAGTTGACCTGGATAAACTTAAACGTGTCCTTAAGATAGCTAGGTATGCTCTGAAACAGATCCAACATATGCCATAGAATAGGAATACCCAAGTACCTTTTTGGGGTACTTGGGCTATCTCGGGATTGGTCTTATTCCCTAGAGGACGTTCCCCAGATCTAAGACTAAGGTTTCTCAAGCTCATCATCTCGAGGTTACCAACCATAATCCGCCTCGACTGGACTCTTAGGGTGTGAGATTCCCCGAATAGTTCCATCGGGAAGCGTTGAGTTGGTGCGGCCGGTCGGCTCTGATCCATCTGGACCTGAGGTCATAAAGGCGTAGAAGAAGTCAGAATTTATTAGCGAAGATTGAACGTAAAAGAATCTTATTTCATCGAACTATGTGTTTTTTGTATTTATCGACTTATATGTTTCTGTTAAGAAAATCTTATTATTATATTTTTCCCATCTTTACTGATCGATCACCATCTGAAGTCACTCAGCTTTGCTTTGCTCGGGAAGAAAAACGTCTTCGTGAAATTATAGAAGAATCTTCCCTTACAATAATAAATGTAAATAGAAATTTTCGCATTGTCCACAATCGTCCCAAAATCCGATGGCAACCAGTTTCTCCTCCTCGTCTCTTCTCTAGGCAATTCCGATTATTGCTCGTATCGCATTGTCTATTCAACATCAGTTCTGTCCAAAATAAAACTGGCATTCTCAACACATTTGCCCAACAATCGCTTGACATTTAATCCATAAATGAATCTTGACGTACCAATTGTAATGATCTCGATATTCGTCGTCTATTTTCAATATGAGTCTCTCTCGTTGTTTCTACCCGCTATTCTGATAATGCATTATCAACATCCACGTCGAATGACGGTGGGATTGTAGCCTTTGCCCGCTATCCTTCGTCCCTCATAAAAATTAATTGTTATCTAGCACCCGAATCTTTCAAATTACGTATCTGTAGATCGTATCATCATTTTCCCCCTGAACATGCTATCATATATCGTCTTGTATATTCACATTATTCCTCCAAGTTCTTTAGTGAACTTGTTGATCTTCTTTCTTATTGTTCACTTTCAGCACTCCTACTGTTTGTACCAGATGATTTCAGCATTCGATTGGACAGCCCTTCCTATTCAGATTCCATCAAACTTGTAAACATTATTTCTGACCTTAATATCAATTTACTTCACACCCTCCCACTCATATACTTAGCAATACCCTTGATATCATTGCAACTGCGGTTTTTCTAAACATGTTTCATTTAATATCTCATATCCTGGTCTTTCTGATCACGTTCTACCCACCCTAAATTTTATTAACCACTTGCTCCCTCTTGAGGCTTATCTACCTTCAATCGATCGTGAAAATTTCTCAATCTTACTTTATTTCGATCTGCTATTTTTGGTTCCGTTCATGTGTCGCAAATTCGCCTAACCTTTCCGTCGAGTTTCTATCCTCTCAATTTGGCTCTGAGCTCATAGCAATTCTCGATTACATATTGCCTCGTCGATCGCACATTCGTAAGTGTTCTCGAATCACACCATGGTTTGATTATGACTGTAATTTTTGAGCGCCGCATGAGTTACGCTTTTTGCATTTATCTCCGTTTCATCAAGCAAGGTTCTACTTCTGTCACCTCTGAGTGATGCCTACCTCAAAATTCGCCATTCATATTACTCTCCTGCGAAGTAAGTACACACTCTTCTATCAGAATAAACTCACTTCTTCAGACACAAAGTCTACTTGGCGCATTTTAAACACACTCATCTCACTTTCTTCAACGCCTAGTAAAAAATATACAATTCTCTCTTCCTGTTGGTAGGAAAGGTAAAACCGTCAATTTGAAAACCTACCTATTTTTGAAATAAATTGCAATTAATTTTCTGTCATCTAGGAGCTATACGGGTTGGTGATTGTTTTTCTTCTCCGCGTACAGTGACTTCAGGGGTTCCTCAGGAAACTGTGGAACCAATTATGGAGCGTATAGTTCACGACAGGATAATGAGTCACTTGGTTGAGTCCGGACATTTGCTCTCAACATCATGATTTCAGAAAAGGCAGATCTTGTCTGACGAATATCTTGTGTTCTCGTGAGGCGTGGGTCACAGAATTATCTCGAGGTAGCTCTATTGATGCCCTGTTCCTTGATTTTAGTAAATCATTCGATCGCGTGCCTCATTCTCAGTTGATACAAGCATTATTCGATCATGGCATTCCCCGAATGCTTGTAGCGTGGGTTGCTGATTTTCTGTCATCTAGGAGCTATATAGTACGGGTTGGTGATTGTTTTTCTTCTCCGTGTAGAGTGACTTTAGGGGTTCCTCAGGGGATTGTGCTTGGCCCATTACTTTTTAACATTTTCATCAACTCGCTGCTGAGTATACTACAATGCCAATATCTTGCTTTCGCAGATGACTTGAAAGTATGGAGCACAATTAATTATCCAAAGGATGTAGAGTTTCTGCAAAATGATATTGATAGGATAGAAATTTAGAGTAGGCATACAGGAATACTATTGAACGTCTCTAAGTGTGTTCACCTTCGTTTCGGGTATAGTTCTGTACCTGCCCGATATACTATAGGATCTCAAATAATTAAATGTGTATCTCATGTACTAGACCTCGGTATCATAACTCATTCTTCCTTGAAGTCTAGAATGGACACTGAACGTAGATACGCGTCTGCCAGAAGAATGTTGTACTTGATAAAAAACTGCTTCAAGTTTGTGTCACCCACATGTTTTAGAATTCTATTTAATGCACTTGTAAGACCACATATTGAGTTCGCGATACAAGCCAGTTTTCCAACGTCCAAAAAGAGTTGAATGACTTAGAAAATATTCTTCCTCGTGGCAGCAAACTGTGTTCGAGTTGTTCTCATATGAGTTATCGCGGCAGACTTAAAACTTTGGGTATGATAACTATGCACCAAAGACTGTACATCCTAGATATGTTAGTAATGTGGCATATCGTCAACGGTTCGGATGAATATCCTACCCATTCGGTAGTTATCAGTGATAGACGATGCCACATAGATCACCCCTGTTGTTGAGGATATCGTTCCATCGTCGCAGTTCACGGTTGGATATGTTGTCTCATCGTTGTACAAATGCTTGGAATCGACTACCGTCGGAAATCGTGATGGCCACAGACGTTAAGATATTCAAGACTGCTCTCATAAATTGGACGATTAACGGCGGGAATAATGAAGATTACCTCTTTTATTGATATTTTTATGTTGATTTTGGTGTATGTAATGATGTTTTCTTGTGATCGAGCGAAACGGCTTTATAGCCAATGCTTGCTTGTAATAATAAATAATATAAAATACAAAGATTCAGTTAGCTGATCTAATATCGGGTAAGCTCGTTCTACACTCGCACTGCCGATATGACAATCGAAGTATAGGATTACGAATAACATAATATTGAGTAACTTACTCAAACTATGACCTCTGTATTCATACACCAAATTAAACTTAATTGCACCAATATGGCAGTCATCACGCTTTCGAACCATATACCACACGTTAACGAGGTCCTGAAGAATTAGTTGAGATCTAACAGTAGTCAAACGGATACATTGCAAACGAGATTCGTACAGTTTACCAAACATCCCAATGTACCATTTTTACGATCATTTCAATGTATTTTCGAGGGCGTTCAACTTGCTCCGAGTACAAAGGACGGACGCCGAAACACCATAATCAATCAATGGCCGAACTAGCGACTTGAAAATAATTGCTAATGTAAAGGGATCACTGATCAGAAGCAATTTTGAATCAGGTACAGATAACGGCGGGCAGTTACACACATTACTAATGTGCTAAGAGAAAGAGATTATAACCTCCAGGTCTTGAACACGATCACAATACGGAATTTAATTCGGGCTAATAAAATAATCAGGCGATACGACATACTTAACTATTTGAAGGTGAGCGCATTTAGAGATGCTTACCACCAATCTGATTAACGCGTACAGTATCGAATACGACTTATGCTTAAGATCACTCATATCTAAATCACTGCAGATAACTCGTCATATCTTCAGATCATCAGTGAATGCCAAGAACGGACATACCAACTTGGTCAGCAGAGTGTTAAGGAACACATTAAACAGCAATGGTCTAAGAAAATTGCCTTGAGAAACACCACATTTGAGTGATCGAGTGATTGACATGGTATTGCAGACACGTACTTGAAAGCAATGTTAAGATAAGAAACACTTAATTTAGGTTACCAAATAACTATGGACCCCATAGTCGAACAGTAATTGAATCAAGCACCAGTGAGTAACTCGATCAAATAAACGACCGAAATCAACAAACACGATGTCAGTGATGAAATTATCTGAAATTGATACCTTCCATTCCTCTCGAAAACAAAGAAAATTATTTAAGCATGATCAACAATTTATGAAACCATGTGTGGCTGAGTAAATGATGCAATTTATATTATGATGATTAGTTACGAGACGATGAACACTGCGCTTAAGTACTACCAAGTGTAGTACTTTCAAACTACACATGTGAGAATAATTTCACATAATGCGAACCACTGGCACTCTTGCCTTAAAATATTGGAGCAACGGCAGCGGTTAACCGATCCTCTGGAATTGAAATAACTCAGATAATGGGGTTGTTATACCGACGCTGAGAAATTATTATTTTAACAGAAATTATTACTCTTTTTTTTAATAATTATAATATTTATTCCGAATTTACAGAAAATAAGGTTCCCTAAAAAGGGCCACTACTGTCATAATTCGTAAATGTACAAAAGTTATGAAACATTCCAACGTAGAAAGAAAAAAATAATGCATTCATCCAATTGAAGCTATTCCAGTCACCGCGTTCCCCATGGGCCGAGTAAATTCACCGATTCGTGATCGTGGAGCCCACATGCAGCAGGAAATAGAACGCGCGAGAGTTATGCGGAATCGTGTTCGTATAAACGAAATCATATCGCCATAGCTTCGTTCCAGTTTGGATGACATCCTTGCAGCGATTGTCTGCATCAACCGTTTCGCTGTCGGACCAAAGCCTCCAGTAGCTGCCAGGACAAACGGTATGAAAGACGAGTGTTCAATCTCACTAATCCGTACCTGATACTTTACTCTTTTCCGACTCTCGTGGTATTCGAAACTTGCATTGACAGTCCTTAGGTGATAAGATGGAGCCATGTTGTTGAAGACGCAGACATCTAGGAATGTCCGCTCCAACCTACCACCGAATAAACCGTCGCATACAATATCAGGATGAGCATCTTCTCCCCGGGCTGTGGTCGAGCACTGAAATACAAAGTCATTTGTAACGGGCTGGAGTGCGTGGTTCAATCCCGACGCCGTTGCATATTTTAGATAAGGCGGAGGCCAAAACATCCCTTACCTCATTGTGACGAATAATTGGGAGAACCCCTCTTTTGCACGACAATGCATGGGTTAGACAGATATCATCTCCACATTCGCACTTTTTCGGTAGACTAGATAAGGACCAGTTATACCTTGCAGCAACCGCATCCTGAAATTCGAATTTTGTCATGTTAAATCCCGACGCTTTAAGAGGACTCGTTTGAAGCCAACTTGAAGCCCCTTTGACCGATGCATACTGTAGAAGCTTGACTGTTTGAATTGAAGCACGTTCACGTAAACCAACCAATAGTTAAGCAGAACGTAATCTGTTGTCGCTAGCAATATCTTTCAGAGCATTGGTTTGTAGCCTATCTACTTCAAGAATATTATCCGACTGGTCAAAAGCTCTGCACAACCGTTTTGACGCGTTCAGCACGTATGGAGCGTCTACGCAAGGATCTCGAAATCCCATACCTCCGAAACTCAAAGGGAGACTACAAATCAACTGCTCAGTTTCGTCCAGTGCGTGCCCAAATACATCAAAAGCGAACTGCCCAAATATTAGCTGTCTAATTTCAGAGAACCAACCTGGATCACATTGGGTTGTCCTGCATAAATGTAACCACTTTGATTAACAGGCTTTGACAACGGCGACATATGCTGACTGGGCATCATGCTTTGCCGCGTTGGCAAGTTTCCTGATCAAACAAGACCATTTGGATATGATCTCACCACTCATATTCTTGACAAATTCGGCGTCTCCAACAGGTGATCCTAGCAGTTTGACACCCCTTGTCTCAATACGGACGTTGTATTTTTCAAATCGTTTTTCGGTTTCTTCTAGCTGTTCAGAATGAATCATCACAATTGATATATTGGCGTTAACAAAGTAGCTATGCTGATGACCAAATGATTCGAGTAGGTCCTAAACTGGAGCAACGTCCTCTAACGATCCCATAAAATTTGCGTCGTCCGCATACCAATACTGACTTACGTGCGGAACCGACTCGCGAATTCGATGAATAACGAGGACATTGCAAAAGCAGCCATAGCTAGAGGATCCCCTTGTGTAAATCCTTCTTGGGATCGCAAAGAACGGCCATGACACTAACTTTGACGGCTCTGAATACGTATTATCCAGAATACACTCAAGAGCAGGACAAATAAAAGGAACGTTAGCTAGCACAACCTTCCGATTTGCCGTATTATTACTCTTGTAATAATAGTAATAATAATTTCAAACTAATCCTTTATAGTTTATTCCTAATTTTAAGTTGATATACCTGTGCAGTCTGCATTATTTTAAAATAATGTAGAGCTTATTAGTCATTAATAATTTTCAAAAGTACAAAATGTTTTATTTATTTCAAAATAATCTTATAATCTTATTATTAGTTACTCTGTCAGCGTATAATGTTTTGTATTTTCATAGGACTAACGGTCCATTATCCGCGAATGAACTAATTACATATGCACATTACATTAATCTGAGAAAATTAATTTCTCGTTCCTATAAAACGAAAAGTTTTTGAATTTTACACAAAAATGGTATTGACTACGGGATCCTCTCAATAAACTGACTTATTAACAACGAGCTCCTGTAGAAGAAGTGATAATATTTTTAGAGCTTCCATTTATTAATTACTACATAAGACAAATATATCTAACAATTATATTCTGCAGCGATCTTATTATTTATTTTAACGATAAATCTACTCGAGGGAATTAAAATTTAAAAGGGTTTTAGAATTCACAAGTCTTAAGAATTCAGACGACCTTAGAATTACAACAACAGTCATATAAAATATACTGCAAGTATAACTGAAGTAAAATTAAAACAATATTAAGCTAAATAAGATAACACACAAATTTCAAATTTTATCGTTTTTATGTAAGTTTCTTGTTTCTAGCTGTCACTTTAAAATAGCTTTTAATGATATAGAAATATAAAAAATTTGAATTGATATTTATTCATGAAATTGAAATAAACTGGAACGAAAATGTAAAATATTGGAGTTATTTAATTTTGACTAAAAATTTAAATGAATATAAAATTATTGATTAAATTAAATTATTAATGTCCGTACATTTCTAAATAGTCAAAATAAAAGAGCACTTGTACAATGTTTTACTGGATTTCGTTCTCAGTTGCTTCCATATTTGAACATATAATTTCAACAATGATTTTATAAGTTATAAATGCCCTAGTCGCTATTCTTTATACAAGTAATCAATCTAATCATTATGTGCCATAAGTGCGGGGATTTGGATGATATTGTATTATTTAATTTATTATCAACGCCAACATTATTGCCAACGTACTTTGCCTGCGTTGAGGATCTTTGCGCTTTACCATCATTACTTGTAAGGTTAGTATTCTTGCTATTTAACATTTCTCAAATGATCATGCATATAGTGTTCAGTTTAAACCTCGTCGTAAATATGTTATTTATTTGTACGTATTTAATCATGTATATAGTAAAAAAATCACATTTGATTGACTTGAAAATAGAATATCCGAGTTCAAAACAATTGAAAAATTTAGAATTAAAACAAAAGTTGAATTTATGATTAAACTAATATAGGTATAAATAAATGTTCTTAATAATCTACAAATGTCTAAGATAGTCAAAAACAACAATTCAAATAACCACGAACCACAAAATGGAACAATTTTATTGATATATATGTCTAGGTATATATGTTTAGGTTATATCAGCGTAGATTGTTGCATTCCAAGAATCCCGGTTAGCTGTTCACAAATACGGACGATAAAAATCATTATACTTTTTGAGCAATCGTCTTTATTTTGGAACACTTCAGAATTGATAGTTTTCTAAACATTCAAGAAGATCAAGAGTGAATATACATATACTTGATTACATATAGAATTTGAAGTAGATTTTGAACATTGCTGTTGCTATCTGATCTGACAGTTTGAAGCTTATTGCATTCGCTAACAAATAAATCAACATCAAATTTTTTGACCGCTGAAATAAATGCCGGGATTGTGTATTTCCACAACAAAAAAGAGCTATGACCATCTAAAAACATGCGTCGATTGTACAAAAGCATCAATCTAAACAGTAATTACCGAGTAACATTGATGTCATACTTTCCGATAGATTTAGCCATTTGTAATCCTCGGAATGATGCAACAAAAGATGTCTTGGTTGCATACAATATTTGTCGTCAAATATGACCGTGCTCCATCTTAGCATAAATCCCAATTCTCTTTTCTAAAGCAAAATCGATAAACACTTTATTACAATTGCGTGATTAACCACCCATAGCTTCAGAGCGCTGGACCCGTATTTCTCTATAAATGGAATACCACCTTGAGCATATTTCTTTGCGCTGAGGTTAAGAACACATAAAAATTCATTTGTTGGACGATCATCTGCATTGAGTTTACGAGTCTTCACGATTTTACACCAGTTCAAAGCCGTAAACAGAATGTTGACACCCTCATCGAATTCGCCCAATATCTAAAATTAAAAGTCAAGTTATTTTATATATTAATGCAATTTTAATATAAGATCTGTGAAGATATATGATATAACAACCTTACATTAGTGTCTAATGCATTATAAAATTATAGAATTCATTGAATAATTATTTATTTGATGTTAGTTAACTATTTTTTAATTTTTTAATATTTAGCTAATTAACTAAAGTCCAATTAATCGCATTCAACTAACTCAATTGAACACAAAAATGTTTAAAACAACAGTGAGTTCCTGTAAAATTTTATTTTAGATTGAAATTATGCTATCAATTTTCAAATGTAATGGCATTAGCTAACTTATATCGCTTTTTTGAAATTAATTTAAGTGGCAATTTAAATTCAATCATACCCTAGCACATAACTCCATTGTTTCTCTTGAGACCATTTTTACTGAAAAGCCAAAAATATGTGTAAACCACTTGACTTATTTTCGTATTTATACAACGTGAGAGGGGACACACTACTGCCGACTCAGTACTGTGCAGAACTGTTTAGTTTGCAAATTTCGGTTAATCACTAAATCATCTATGCACACTATGATCTAATTTCGTTTTACACACTCGCTCTTTATAGTTCGCCTGTAACCCACCACCGCATTTTCAAAACACATATCTTCCCATTTTGGCCAATTTTCTACTGTGATTGACCAAGCTCAACTTTTAAAATACATTGCACTCCAACTCCAGTGTTAAGCGTTATCAACAAATTGCAACATAAGCTGATATTTGATTTTCTCGTACAGCTTGCCTGCAGAAATACACATGTACGCCTCCTATTGACACCATCAACATGTTTTTTATATGAATGGAATAAGTATCACTGTCGTTTAAATGCCTTCATATCAATTTTCACATGAAGATATTTTAAACGCCTTTTAACATGCAAATAATGGATTAAACACTTTTTCTAAAACTGCGGTTTTACGAAAACACAACTCATTGTTTCTATGAATTAGATTTTAAATTTTAAACAATAGAATATTGAACTATAATTTAATTCATGACACTGAAGATGATACCAGCATGTACAACACTTTTGGAAATAGTGTAGGTTTCCACATGTTCTGAACAACTAGTGAGAAACATTTTTAAATTCTGAAAATTGTTATTTTTCAAACCGCAATTTACAAATTTGATAAATATCTGCATTTAAGTATTTTTACCTGAACATCTTTAAGAATGTAAGTTTCATATTTGTAAATTAAAGAAAATCTGTTAGCTAATGAGTGTTATTTGCAAAGAAATTGTAAATATGTACTTGAATTTAGTAATTTACAAATAATCGAAATATTTTCAACTATTTAATAAGACCGATATATTAATGAAATAATCTAAGCTTGAAACAAAATCAGTGATTATTTAAGTTAATCCTATTTGAACACAAAATATGCTCTTCAATATTCACGTTCTTAATTACATATACCTATTGAACTTTAGTTACATATGCCTTGTAACTTTTCTAACATATATTTGTGTACATATTTAAAAATATAAGGTGAATTAATTCTCTTAATGACTCGTACATATTATTAAAAAGTTGTTTTAAGATTCCTGAAATCGTTAGTAGTTTTACCTTTGGCGTGTCTAAAAATTAAATTTGGAAATCGATACGGAAATTGTCTTTGTCACTAAAGTTCAATTTCGCTACAATAATTTTTCAAATGTGCCTAATGATCCAAATATTTAAAATCAACCATGTTTATCTTAACAAAGGTTTACATGTAAAACTAGCATGTTTGCTTGCTTCAAATTAGTAAGCTCTAGATAAACTTTTTATATACTTATATAATTCTTCCAGATTCATTCTTCATTTCACGCATTCTTATTTAGTATTTGACTTCATCCTGCACATATTACGGCGTGGTATTCTCTTATTTAACTTTATGTTGGTGTTTTCCTACATTGATTTAAGTGAAGCGATCGACAAAATACAACATAGGAAGGTTGTATTGACCTTCATTCTTTATTTTTTATTCATTTAAATTCTCCTCGTTGAAATCTTGATTTTAATTATTTTGGCGATTTCGAATTTCTGTCTACAACAGTACAAGGTTATCTTCTGATTCCATATTTAGATTACAACTGTGATTAACACTTCGTTCATGTGTGATGTATTCATTTAAGTAAATTTACCTTTAACCAGTTTATCTTAATAAAGGTTTTACATGTAATACTAGCATGTTGTCTTGCTTTAAATTAGTAAGCTCTAGATAAACTTTTTATATCTTTATATAATTCTTCTAGCTTTTTCATTTTCTAATTTCATCAAATATATTTTTAATCTTTCCATATTTTGATCTTAGATGTGTATTTAAGCTTTCCAAATTTGTTATTTATTTAATTTTTCAATTTATAGGTTTATCAAATACATTTTTAATCTTTCTACATTTTGATCTTTGATGTATTTAAGCTTTCGAAATATATTTATTTAAGTTTATAATTAGGTTATTATCTAATGAATTATTTACTTTTTCGCACTTATTCAATCTATATTTGTGTTATTTGATAATATTTTTAATTCATCGCTCTTATTACTAATTACGTAATTCCCCTGTAATAATAAGAATATTTCGCCCTAAAAGCGGCAAAAATCTTTATAGTGTTTTAGGAATATTTTTTAAAATCTAATTTTATTTGCTTATTTTATGAGATAATACTATACTCGTATTTTTGTTAAAATGCATTTTACTAATAAAGTTTACTGCCAATATATATTTTCTTGTTATTTTAATTAATGAATTTTTGATTTACTGTGCAGATTGTTTATTTAGACAAATTTCCTTTACATATAGTTTTTTATACCTTTCATTTCCTGAGAACACTTTTAACATTTTTAATTGTAGTTTATTTATATCTGTTTTACAATGCTTTTTTTTATAACTAATCCGATCTTATTAGTTATTAGAGTGTCGTCAATAATGATTATTTTTAGAATTTTTATCTATCTAATATAGCATGTTTCACTGCTTATCCGTCGCATAACCTTACAGCTATAAATCGTTTTTAAAATGAGCGACTAATACCTATCTTTCATTCAAAGAAAACTCCATCATTTACGCATTCATACCCATCAATCAAAAAGTGACATCAACACAGTTCAAACAGTGATAATATTTAAACAAAGAACAAAATACATTCCGATATATATTGTCTTTGTTTAAAAACATTGGTCTTATAATTATAGTAAGACTATTTCATTAAAAAAATGTGAAAAAATATCAAGGTTAGATGTAATATAATAAATCTAATATTACTATTATAATTATTAAATATACCGTTCATTAAATAATATTGTCGAAGCAAAAAAGAGCTATGACCATCTAAAAACATGCGTCGATTGTACAAAAGCATCAATCTAAACAGTAATTACCGAGTAACATTGATGTCATACTTTCCGATAGATTTAGCCATTTGTAATCCTCGGAATGATGCAACAAAAGATGTCTCAGTTGCATACAATATTTATCGTCAAATATGACCGTGCTCCATCTTAGCATAAATCCCAATTCTCTTTTCTAAAGCAAAATCAATAAATGTTTTATTACAATTGCGTGATTAATCACCCATAGCTTCAAAGCGTTGGACCCGTATTTCTCTATAAATGGAATACCAGCTTGAGCATATTTCTTTGCGCTGAGAGCACATAAAAATTAAGAACACATAAAAATTCATTTGTTGGACGATCATCTGCATCGAGTTTAGGAATCTTTACAATTTTACGTCTGTAAAATTGTATATAATTTGATCGTTTCATTTTAAATAATTTGAAATAATTAATTTTCAATAATTTAATATATTTTGATAATTTTTCTATAATTAATAATTTACAATTTGTTGTATCACCTTATAATAATCTAATTTATCTAAATGAGTATTAGTATTTGAAAATAAATAAATATCAGCCTTGTATTTGCATTGTATAATTACATAATGTGCAACGACATATTTTTGAATATAATAAAGTTGCGAATAAAATACACTATCAAAACCTAAATTATTCTTAAATATAATTCTAAAAACTATTTAACTTAAACTTTGAGCAATTATTAGACGCCACGTTAATAAATTTAAAATACAGACATTACTTTTATTGTAGATAGAACACGTTTTGTAGTGGAATTAAAGCATGTGTTCTTTTTAAATGTTAGAAACTGTTAGTGAAATGGTTTTAGTGAAAACATTGCTAACTGAAAACAAAAACGAGATTTTTGTTATTTTATTAAAACATTTTTACGATAATATAAGAGAAACAGTTTTTTATTATGTGTGAAAATAATTGTTCTAATGGATGTATTTTATTTGGAGATATTTTATTAATTAACTAATATATTTTGAATGTTAGAATTTGCGTTTGAAATTTTATGTTTTAGTACCTCTATTCCTAATTAAAAATTTAATTAATTTAATTATTTAATTATTTCTACTTAAACGATCTATGCGTTTGATTATATATATTTAATATTCATATCTTTTATTATAAAATTCTGTTCTTTTTTAAAGAAATGTCATACAAACCTTTTGTCATTGGATTAACTTCAATTGCCGCTCTTATACCGTCACTGCTTTATTTATACCCTCTAATTGCAAAAGACAAGCTACGTAAGTATCTTTATATCGCTATATTTATCAATCGAACATAAAAGGTTTTAGTGATATTTTTCCAATATTGTTGAATACATGTAACTTTTGAGTCATAATTTTAACGTTGCTTTTTTGGTGTCGCCACCTAGTTTAATAATAATTGCTTTGTAAGTAATACGACAAACAAATGTTTTTCATTAAATATAAATAATAATTGTAACTGCAATACCGCAGGTGTAGTGTATCTAATACAATAGATTCTGGTTGTGGCACGACATTATCCTCACAAGTATTGTTCCTATTTTTGATACAGCAGGTCGATACTATGGGTGGGTATCATAATTTGCTGACTCATACCTATATTTCACGTAACGACCCTTATTATCTGCTTATTCCAAATTTGGTGCAGGTCGGATTTGAACTAATGACGTCTGTATCGAACTTTATCCACTAGGGCAGCTGCTTCAGTGGTTAGCCTAGTGAATATATAATATATAATAAAATAATGATCAAATATTTATTGTGATGTTTGATCATTATAGATTCGATATAAATATGGATTCTAATGTGAGTAAGTAATCCAAACTTTAGATAACTCTAGTTTACACATTCAAACAATTTGAAAAAGTGGTTTTTGTAAAAACAGCAACCCCAATAAGATTTCATAATGATGTTTTGACCAATGACAACTTTTTAATTATTGTATATATTTGAATAAGACAATTTTAAAATAAACAGGATAAAAAACGTAAAACATGAAGAGAAGAACTAAGTTTTTCAGACTTTTGGTTATTTACTATGCAATTAGTTTATTTTGGCACTTGGTCCGCAGTGCTTTTAATACTTTTTTTATTCTATATTTTAAATAAATTTTCATTTCCTGAATAGCTATGAAAACAAAATAATTTTTTACAACTTTATAATAAATTTTTATAAAGTTAGTTTTTAACTTTTTATCAATTGAAGCTTATAAGATTAATTGTAAAAATTGTAATTGAAGACGATATTGCGGATATTTAGAAAATGTGAAAAAATCATTATCATTAAGCCAATCTTTATTAATCGCATTTCTTTTAAATTTAGATCTATTTGAGACAGATAGCCTTAAATACCAAAGAGAAAACTATGCACAAACTTATGGTCAGAAATGTAATTAACTACCACATAAATTTAAGAGCCATTTACAGGTTTACGTAAATGGACTAATCCATTTAAATCAACAAAGGATTCAGATTCAGACCTTAAATGAAAATGCATTCTAGATTAGATTTAGTGAAACAACAGCTATTGAGTTTTATTTTGTTTCAACACCAAAATTTCAAGTCTTAGGAAATTTAACTTCTTATGAAATTAAAAGGATTCATCATATTTGATGATCATCAACAATCTATGGTCATAATATACACGAAAATTGAACAGTAAAAATCGAAAGAAGACAGTACACCGAATAGTCCACGAACATTTAGACGCGCTTTAAACTTATTAAACTTAAGCGCTTTAAACTTATTCTTGTACGCAAATTTGAAATATACTGCAAATTTAAAAGATAGTAATATAACATATCCTGATATTTACGGCATTATACAGCAGCTGGGACACATTCGAATATTATACAACACATGTGAATATTTATCTGAAAAATCTGGAAGAATCTAGCTGCACAATACAACGATATGACGTCACTATGATTTTAGTAGCAAAGTCAAATTTGACCTTTGGATTACCAGTTTTAGCGTAGGTTGCGCAGTCCAAAACATCTCTCTTTCTTTTATTTTACAATCATCCTTTAGATGGTTTTCGATGACTTTTATGAAGAACCTGTGAATTTTGTTCATTAATATATGTTCTACTAGCATATTACTATTGATTTTCCCATTTTTTATCTGAGAGCGTCGGAGGTTGCTTCTTCATCATGGACCATGCCTGAGCATCAAGTCCAGACGTTCCCGTGCCGCCTTTGCAACGATTGTATCTGTATCAATATCATCGAACAAAGATGGGTGAAACTCAGAGTCATGAAACACGTCCTCACTTAGTGTGACATCGGGATCAGCTTCTTCGGCGCTCGGGTGTTTGTCTTTAAGAAGTTGATGTACTGTCTTTGAGCCTATTATATCATCAGGTCGTAGTAAACTGCCATGTGCTCCTAATGGCCGAGGACAATTGTCCTCATGGCCGAGGACAATCTTCCATATCTGACTTGGTTTACGAGCATATTTTTCCAATCATAAGTCGTTCGATTATCTTTCCTTAAGGAGCCTTGACTCTGGAGAAAATATGGCTCATTGAATAATTCTTTATAGAGCCCACCAGATCAAAGCCGCATTCTGTGTGCAATAGACGAACATATTGTTTTGCGATCGTTACGCTTTGTACGTTGTAAAATCAACTGTCCTAAGACAATCACTGGCATTAGTGTATCAGATCCGACGCAATAATCTGCATATATTCTTGCTAGCTCACTGATAAAATCGCAGGATGCGTTGCATCTTTGTAGATGACAGGTTTGGAATCCATTTGATTACAATATCTTAGATTGCCGGAATTGTGCATTGAAATTTAATTGTGGTTGGAACTGCAAGCGAAGAGATGTTATTTTCCGCGCTAAGGTTTTCAACAGTAAAATCGCTTATGGTACGATTGTCGCATTGTAGTGCAGCACAATATATGCATCTCTTGCGATTTCGGGCGCATTTGCATCCATTCCATTTCGTGTTAGGACCGTTGCACGAACAGCACTTAATGTAAATGGCTGGCTTGTTCTTCGGAATTTTGAAACTTTTATTTTTGCATTTTACTCTCGCAGGACCTTCGTAGATTAGATAATAATAAAAATAAAATTTACGATTCGTTATATAATAACTTAAATGATAACTTTAGTAAGCTGATTAATAGTGAAAGCTTGAATATATCTAAGATTAACATTTGGAAAGATTATATATTTGATAAAATTAAAAATAAAATGAAAATAACAATTAATTATAAAAGGAAAGATAAAATTAATAAAGATATGTATACAGAAGTTACTAAATTAAAGGATAACTATATAATAACAATTATTGGTAAAGCTAGTAATAACTTTGTCTTCATATGCAAAAAGCTTTATTATGATATACTGATGAAAGAGGTTAATTATAATGATTTGAATGTAAATCCAGCATATGAACGTAGTGAGTTAAGTTTAGAGACACTTATTACAAGTCACTGTTCTATAATGGCTAAAAAGGGTATAAAGGTTGAATTAGATAATAAAACTATACCTATATTATATTGGAATCCAAAATTACATAAAAATCCAATAAAACCTAGGTTCATATGTAGTGCGTTTAAATGTACATTAAAACCACTTTCTGTCTATATGAATAAAATACTTAAAGTAATTTAAGTACACTTCAAGAAATATTGTAGGGTAATTGAAATTAATACTGGTATAAAACACTATTTCAGTATTAATTCTACAAAAGAATTTTAAGAACACAAAAGGAATAAATTTTCAGAATATAAATACGTACGATTTTAGTACGCTTTATACAAATCTAGATTTAGCAGATATTAAAGATGCATTAGAAAAATTAATTAATCTTATATTCAAAAAAGATATACATATATATAATATAATAACTATAACTCATATCTTACCAAAATTAAACCAACAAGTAAATATAAATATTTGGATAATATTAAATTAACAGAAACATTAAATATTTTAATAAATTCAAATAATTTAAAAGTAGATACATCTATATTTAGACAAATGAAAGGTAATCTAACGGGAGTTTATAGTAGCCCAATTATAGCTGACTTATCTTTAAGCTTTATGGAATATTAATTTGTTCAAAACTGTTTAAAAAATAAATCTAAATTATATAAAGATATGAAATATATGTTTTGTTATATATGTGTATTTAACTTTAACAATTTTTATTCAATAAGCGAACTAATTTATCCAGGTAGCCTTATTCTTAATAAAACCAATATTAATGATAAAGAAAGTATATATCTTGATATGAGCATTAAATTAGCATCAATTAAAACTACTTTTAATTTATATCGTAAAGATAACATATTTAAATTTACAAGAAACATATTTTTGCATGAGCATTCATGCATACTATATAATATAAAATAAAATACATTAAATAATGAAATTTTAAGAATTGCAATAATAAATAATGATATTGGTTTGCTTCAAAATCATTTAAATATTTAAATAGATACATATGTTCCACCAAAAGATATTTAAATGTAGTAAGAGAAGACATACTGAAAAGCGAGCCTAAAAAGACCAGAACTAACATAAAAGTTATCACATTTCAATGTCATTCAAAATTCAGAAAACTTAAAATACATATGAAATAGGCTCTTACTGAGGCCAAGAACATTTGTTATGAATATCAGTATAATCTTAAGATCTTTTCAAAATGTCTCAAAAATTCGGTTCATAGTAAGTAGTTCCAGATTAATGATAGATATAATGACTCCCAGGATGTCAACTCCTTGTGCTGGCAAACTGCAAATGTTGCAGTGATATAGACTCAACAGAATACTTTAATAGCTCACCGACGAAATCAAAATACGCAGTAAAAAGGAATAATAACTGCAAAACAAGTAGACTTGTTTACGTCCTGCCCTGCAAAACATCTGGAGTCCGATATGTCGGTGAATATAGTCTCGCAATGAGTAGAAGAAGCAACCTCCGACGCTTTCAGATAAAAATGTGAAAATCAATAGTGATATGCTAGTAGAACATATATTAATGAGCAAAATTCACAGTTTCTCCATAAAAATCATCGAAAACCATCTAAAGGATGATTGTAAAAATAGAAATAGAGATGTTTTGGACTGCGCAACCTACGCTAATACTGGTAATCCAAAGGCCAAATTTGACTTTGCTACTAAAATCATAGTGACGTCATATCGTTGTATTGTGCAGCTAGATTCTTCCAGATTTTTCAGATAAATATTCACAGGTGTTCAATGAATTTTTTGTAGCGTGTTTTGATAAAGGGCAGTAGTTAGAAACATGTTAAAATAAAAAAGCGCAGATTATTTCTATTTTCAATAATTATTGCGAAATATAACATGAATCTCGAAATACTGATCCGGGAAGGCAGTTCTCAATATGCTTAATGTAATATGTACACTAGTAAATCTCATATATAATAAATTACAATGGAAATATTACCGCTCTATGGGATCCTCAGAGGATCAATAAATAAATTTGATATTTGACTTAATCAGGACTGTCTCCGGTTAAATACCAGACTAGTACCAACGACCAATGGGTACTTCATTCTACTGATTAGTGCTGTCGAGTACATCATTTCGATGCGGACGTGGTCGTCTAGAAGTGACATGGATCATGCAGTTCGTTGATCGAAACAATTTTCAATTGGTAAATACATTGAATACATTAAGAATTCTATTCGGAATTCTGGCTGTTGTTTCATTCCTCACAGCGAACTTATTTTCTATATATATACTGAATAGTTGCTAGGCCACACGACCACTTCAATAGTTGACACACCCCTACTTCATCATCAAAATGATAGAGTACCCGGCTACCCTCATTAGTAGATTGAAGTGCCCAGTGGTAATTTCGATTGTCTGTACTCCATCATTTCGATGCTGAAGAGGTTGTCTAGAAGTGACGTTGTGACTAAAAGTCGTGAATCAAAGTCCAGTCTAGCAAGCAACACCATTTTGTATAAATGCCGCATTTAGTGAGAAATCCTAGAACGTTGTCTATTCAGCACATCCGTGGACTACTATTATACCTGCCGTATCCATTAAAGATCCAACGAGTGCAGCGACAAATCAGCAACAACCTCTGCCTAGTGTTTAAGGATGGTCCGCACAGCAATTCGATCTGGTAAATAGGGTAAGCCTCAGACAATTAAGCAAGGTGTCGTAAACGCCTTTATTCACAATGTCACACAGGCAACGGAAACTACCAGTGAATACTTTATTCTACCGATGAGTTTTGCCGGATACTTCATCATTTCGATGCTGAAGTGGTCATGAGTCAAAGGGTGTCAAAGGGCGGATTCACGTGTGTCCAAGGGTTATTGAGGTAAACTTAAGCAATATATTAAAACATTTGATATGGCCAAGGTACTTGCCATAGTACTATTACAACTATGTAAATTAATACATTTAATTGCGAATATTTTTCTAGAAACCAATATAACTTATAATTCCAACTTTGACCTGTTTATTTAATAATAAAATAAAAATATAAGTTTTTTAAAACAAAATAAAGTTCCAATCTTTTATCATACATTTTAGCAACATAACTAAGATCAACTAATATATTATCTCAAATCTCTGCTTTCATCTATAATATCTAAGATATAACTTTGGTTTCGTAGAATTGAACAATAGTACCCACACTACTAATTTTATTAGATAATAGCGTAGTAATGTATACTAAAATATTATGCAACCAACCGATACTTACATTTCCTTTTCGAAAAAAGTTCATTGTTAAATTGTGAATTCTCTAATGATAATGACCTATGATTACTAATATATTTTATTTAAAGCAACTACATTTATTTGTATTTTATATATCACATGATATCAGGTAAATCAAAAACAAATCATTTTGACAAATAGTAAATTATCTATTTTTTCTATCTATAAGGTCACTCTTCTGAATCCAAATAATATTTTCGTTTTTGTTTAAATAAAATTCTATTTTGTAATTATTTAAATGTTTACTCAATGTGTATTTTAAATTATTAATGGTTTTTTTAATTTGTTAACAGATATATCAGTGTTAATAAAGATAAAGGTGATAAAGATGGTTTTTAAGACCATATAAAGAATGGATTTCCATCACAATTTACATTTTAACGATTATACACAACGATAAAAAGTATAAGACACGATCGCAACAATTAGAAATTGGATTATGGTAATTAAACTACCAGTGATTAAGAATTACTTTTTCATTATCAAGTTCAATAAACTTCCAAAGTTGATTAGTCTTCATATAGAAAGGTGTAATATCCCAGCGTAGATCAAGGAGGAACCAAAATATGTGAAAGAGGTGATCAATTGAGACTTGGGATGACAACAATAACCTTTTATTCTAGATTTGGTACTGAACGTTTTGATCATGGTTGTCTCTGATTAAACTTTATTTTTCTCGATTGTCCTCAATGTTGGAGAAGTTTAACCCTGTCAGCAGAATGCACGTGTCCCTGCGACTTTTTATAAACGGAGAAATAGATTGACAGATGAGTGTGAACATTCCAGCAACGTTATCATATGAAACATATATGATGTTACTTATACAAATTATGCTATAATACTTTAAGCTTATACCCTAAAGCTGCTAAATTCGAATTTTTAGTTTGAAAATTTCATTTCTATAGATGTTGAATAACTTTGTACATAATCATCTTTTTAAACATAAGCTCTTTGTGATAACAAAGAGCTATCTTTACATTAAATAATGTCATATTAAGTTGTGCAGTTCTTGACCCTTATTCTAAAATTTATCCAAAAATATTAATGTTTTAATGTTTAAATAAATTTAAAAGTATAATTTATATCTTAATTTTATATATCGAAATATATAATAATATAAATAAATAATATAAAGTAAACTTTATATAGAAAGGTGTAATATCTCTTCGTCGATCAAGAAGAACCCGAAATATGTGAAAGAGTTGAATCACTTGAGACTAGGAATGACAACGATCACCTTTTATTTTAAATTTGGAACTGATCGTTTCTGAAATCTGTCTGAGAACATTATGAGATAACCAGCAAGTTAATCTGTGAAACGACATTATACCAGCTACAACCGAGAAAACTTTGCTTGCTTTCCGTAAGTGTTGAAATGTAGAAAAGGAACCTACGATGTTCAGTATCTAACTTGCAAATGCGACCGTGAACATTTGTATTTTGAAGGCTTCAGCGGTTGTCTTGGAAATAATTCTAGAACTGGGTGGAAGACATCCACATGGTAATACAACCGAATAGGCTGGCCCTCAAGCCAGCTAAACATAAGCTCTTTGTGATAACAAAGAGCTCTCTTTACATTAAATAATGTCATATTAAGTTGTGCAGTTCTTGACCCTTATTCTAAAATTTATCCAAAAATATTAATGTTTTAATGTTCAAATAAATTTAAAAGTATAATTTATATCTTAATTTTATATATCGAAATATAAAATAATATAAATAAATAATATAAAGAAAAGTTTATATAGAAAGGTGTAATATCTCTTCGTCGATCAAGAAGGAACCAAAATATGTGAAAGAGGTGAATCACTTGAGAAGAGGGATGACAACGATCACCTTTTATCTTAAATTTGGAACTGAACGTTTCTGAAATCTGTCTGAGAACATTATGAGATAACCAGCAAGTTAATCTGTTAAACGACATTATACCAGCTACCACCGAGAAAACTTTGCATGCTTTCAGTAAGTGTTGAAATGTAGAAAAGGAACCTACGATGTTCAGTATCTAACTTGCAAATGCGACCGTGAACATTTGTATTTTGAAGGCTTCAGCGGTTGTCTTGGAAATAATTCTAGAACTGGGTGGAGGACATCCACATGGTAATAAAACCGAATAGGCTGGCCCTCAAGCCAGCTAAACATAAGCTCTTTGTGATAACAAAGAGCTCTCTTTACATTAAATAATGTCATATTAAGTTTTGCAGTTCTTGACCCTTATTCTAAAATTTATCCAAAAATATTAATGTTTTAATGTTTAAATAAATTTTAAAATATAATTTATATTTTAATTTTATATATCGAAATATAAAATAATACAAATAAATAATATAAATAAATCTTTATATAGAAAGGTGTATTATCTCTTCGTCGATCAAGAAGGAACCAAAATATGTGAAAGAGGTGAATCACTTGAGACTAGGGATGACAACGATCAACTTTTATTTTAAATTTGGAACTGAACGTTTCTGAAATCTGTCTGAGAACATTATGAGATAACCAGCAAGTTAATCTGTGAAACGACATTATACCAGCTACAACCGAGAAAACTTTGCTTGCTTTCCGTAAGTGTTGAAATGTAGAAAAGGAATCTACGATGTTCAGTATCTAACTTGCAAATGCGACCGTGAACATTTGTATTTTGAAGGCTTCAGCGGTTGTCTTGGAAATAATTCTAGAACTGGGTTGAAGACATCCACATGTTAATAAAACCGAATAGGCTGGCCCTCTAGCCAGCTAAACATAAGATCTTTGTGATAACAAAGAGCTCTCTTTACATTAAATAATGTCATATTAAGTTGTGCAGTTCTTGACCCTTATTCTAAAATTTATCCAAAAATATTAATGTTTTAATGTTTAAATAAATTTTAAAGTATAATTTATATCTTAATTTTATATATCAAAATATAAAATAATATAAATAAATAATATAAATAAATCTTTATATAGAAAGGTGTAATATCTCTTCGTCGATCAAGAAGGAACCAAAATATGTGAAAGAGGTGAATCACTTGAGACTAGGGATGACAACGATCACCTTTTATTTTAAATTTGGAACTGAACGTTTTTGAAATCTGTCTGAGAACATTATGAGATAACCAGCAAGTTAATCTGTTAAACGACATTATACAAGCTACAACCGAGAAAACTTTGCTTGCTTTCCGTAAGTGTTGAAATGTAGAAAAGGAACCTACGATGTGCAGTATCTAACTTGCAAATGCGACCGTGAACATTTGTATTTTGAAGGCTTCAGCGGTTGTCTTGGAAATAATTCTAGAACTGGGTGGAAGACATCCACATGTTAATAAAACCGAATAGGCTGGCCCTCAAGCCAGCTAAACATAAGCTCTTTGTGATAACAAAGAGCTCTCTTTACATTAAATAATGTCATATTAAGTTGTGCAGTTCTTGACCCTTATTCTAAAATTTATCCAAAAATATTAATGTTTTAATGTTTAAATAAATTTTAAAGTATAATTTATATCTTAATTTTATATATCAAAATATAAAATAATATAAATAAATAATATAAATAAATCTTTATATAGAAAGGTGTAATATCTCTTCGTCGATCAAGAAGGAACCAAAATATGTGAAAGAGGTGAATCACTTGAGACTAGGGATGACAACGATCACCTTTTATTTTAAATTTGGAACTGAACGTTTTTGAAATCTGTCTGAGAACATTATGAGATAACCAGCAAGTTAATCTGTTAAACGACATTATACAAGCTACAACCGAGAAAACTTTGCTTGCTTTCCGTAAGTGTTGAAATGTAGAAAAGGAACCTACGATGTTCAGTATCTAACTTGCAAATGCGACCGTGAACATTTGTATTTTGAAGGCTTCAGCGGTTGTCTTGGAAATAATTCTAGAACTGGGTTGAAGACATCCACATGTTAATAAAACCGAATAGGCTGGCCCTCTAGCCAGCTAAACATAAGATCTTTGTGATAACAAAGAGCTCTCTTTACATTAAATAATGTCATATTAAGTTGTGCAGTTCTTGACCCTTATTCTAAAATTTATCCAAAAATATTAATGTTTTAATGTTTAAATAAATTTTAGAGTATAATTTATATCTTAATTTTATATATCAAAATATAAAATAATATAAATAAATAATATAAATAAATCTTTATATAGAAAGGTGTAATATCTCTTCGTCGATCAAGAAGGAACCAAAATATGTGAAAGAGGTGAATCACTTGAGACTAGGGATGACAACGATCACCTTGTATTTTAAATTTGGAACTGAACGTTTCTGAAATCTGTCTGAGAACATTATGAGATAACCAGCAAGTTAATCTGTTAAACGACATTATTCCCGCTACAACCGAGAAAACTTTGCTTGCTTTCCGTAAGTGTTGAAATGTAGAAAAGGAACCTACGATGTTCAGTATCTAACTTGCAAATGCGACCGTGAACATTTGTATTTTGAAGGCTTCAGCGGTTGTCTTGGAAATAATTCCAGAACTGGGTGGAAGACATCCACATGGTAATACAACCGAATAGGCTGGCCCTCAAGCCAGCTAAACATAAGCTCTTTGTGATAACAAAGAGCTCTCTTTACATTAAATAATGTCATATTAAATTTTGCAGTTCTTGACCCTTATTCTAAAATTTATCCAAAAATATTAATGTTTTAATGTTTAAATAAATTTTAAAGTAGTATTTATATCTTAATTTTATATATCAAAATATAATAATATAGAAATTTCTTAATTGTATTTGATTGCATCTGTGAGCTGAAATTTTTTCCGAATGTGGCACGATATTAACCTCACAGGTATTGATCTTTTTTTTTGATACAGCAGGACACTACTAATCAGTCTGGATGGGTCTCATCAGCTGCTGACCCAGACCTACATTTCACGTTTCGACCCTTATTATCTGCTTTTCTCCGTACACTGGTGCTGATCGGATTTGAACTCGGGACGTCTGTATCGCGATTCAACGCTACATCCACTAGGCTGGCTGCTTCAGTGGTGTAGATATACATTTCTGTATATTACTTTTGGTTGGGGATCGTATTCTAACGATCTATTAGAAACCTACCCGATGTGTGTGATCCGCTAGCCGGATCACCCGTTTTTCATGCTGACACTTGCAATGATAGTTTTTTAATTGTATTTGATTGCATCTGTGAGCTGAAATTTTTTCCGACTGTGGCACGATATTATCCTCACAGGTATTGATCTTATTTTTGATACAGCAGGACTCTACTAATCAGTCTGGAAATTATAGAAATTTCTACAATTTACGAAATGCAGTTAATTTAATCATTCATCGAAAAATTTACCTAACTTTAAAAATGTTTTTAAGTCAAATAATTATTAAAAACTCCCTACTAAACTTTGCCAATTTGAACAACAATATTGGTTTATCAATATTGAAAAATTGATTATAGAATTTAAAATTTATAATATTTCAAATATTATAAATTATAATTAAATTTGAACATTTAAAATTCAAAATAATTAAATTTATAATTTAAAATAATAAAGTATTTTTTTTAATTCTACGTTTCAAATGATAGCTTATCGGAAAGTTTAATTTTCTTTGTAAGTGTGCGTCAACTCATTAATCGACGATTTAAAGTGCATTATAAATATGGATTACAGCTTCGTCATGAGTTATGATTGCAAGTTAAACATTACAACTAACCACATATGTTTTCATATGTATGTTATCATTAGTAAAAATTATTCATCTGATCATTGTGGTATTTTGTATTTTGAATTTCATACGTCATTTCGCTAAAAGCAAAAACAAGTCAAGATTTGTACTTGCTAAACGAAAAGTACGAACGTATGTTTTTGACTTAATATGATTTGTAGCAAAATCCAAGCACGCACATGGTCGAGCACTACCCCATACATTTTCACTCTAATCCTTCACGTTATTGGACATAGAGACTTCATCCATCCGATAAAGAATGCTGCAATGTATGGTGGGGCAAACTTTATCATTCAACACCTCGTATTAATGCTAACACTTTCAATTCCTGTCATTTATCTGGAATTGCTTATAGGATATACCTTTCGAAAATCTTACATTAAAGTATGGTCCAAGCTTATTCCGAGCTTTACTGGATTTGGATATACTATAATTATACTTAACGTATACTATCTGATATACTTCATATCTGAAGGTTTAGTTATTTCTTATTTATTTTTTAATTCATTGTCATATCCGAATAGCTGGTTACATTTGAATCATAACAAAACTGACTTAAATCCAATCGATATTCATAAATTCTTAAACAGCACTATAATAAATAAGTGTGAACGTGGATTACGTTATGATTATCTTCCCTTGTTATTTTTTGTCATGGCAACCTGTTTCACCCATATTCAGGGTGGAGCAAGAACAATCGCAAAATGGTCATTCGGTTATTTACTTGTCATTTTCACGTGTTTATTTATAGTTTTGAACAAAGCAGCGAGCATTAAATCTGTTTTCGATGGTTTTGATTTATTGCTAAAACCGCGATGGCATAATCTGCTCAACTTTCAATCGTGGTATATGTCAGCGTCGTCTATTATTCATTCGACATCTATTGGTACAGGTGTATTCATCGCATTTACTAGTTACGCTGGTGAAAACGCAACACATCTAAAATATACCGCATATACAATTGCCATTTATGACTTTGTGCTTTCTTTGATTCTGGCAATTATTACATCCTTTACAACATTCACGTTTGACACTGGAGACCTTATATCTACCGATAGTAATGGCGTTTTACAACTCTACAAAATCGTGTATTTTTTTCTTGATAAAGCTCAATATGGATCGATTTTTCTTGTCGTATATAGTTTATTATTCCTTTTGCTAGGAAGCACTACAATATTCCTGACGATGGAAGCAATCTATTCGGCAATCAGTGAACAGATTAAATATTTGCGAGTAAATCCTGTAAATGGACGATTAATCGTTGTTAATATAATGGCCAGCTTAGCCATTCCAACTGTAATCTGCAAAGGAAATGTGGTTACTGAATTTATCAACCTTCCTGATCACCGCAATATCATCGTACCGATCATAATCTTAGTTGAGGTGGTCGCATGCATAGTCAATTTTAAGCAATTTCTTGTTAAAATTAAAGTTGAAGATCATGAATTTCCTGGCAGATATTTGAAACTTTGCTGGACAGTTGTTGTTCCCTTATTGACCATAACCTATTTAATTAAGATAATGTCAAGTATTCAAGATGACAAAGCTGCACTTATGCATATGTGCATTAATCTATTCATATTTCTTCCGACAGCGTTGTATTTTATCTACTATTATGTAATTAAATTCGTTGACGTAAAATCGATGTTACTAAAATTCCAGCTGCACATCTAACAAGAAAATTATTGATACTTAACTACTTGACTACAATGTGATAATGTGATTGCTGAAAGAATCAAAATTTTCTATCCGATTTAGTCGTCAACCTTTATTTAAAGATTGTACTATTTGTACAATTATGCATACTAAAACTATTCTATCATTCATGTATATTTATTATTTTTAAGTACAGTATATTGACATGTTTTTTCCATTTGATATAAGATTTAACTACAGAAGGAAGATAAATGTTAAATAAAATAACATCTTCAATAATCAATGGCATCAACAGAAAATTTAAAGTTGCAAGCAGCTTATATCTATAATAATAACGGTTTTCTTAAATAATACTTATATCTCTTTAGATATACTAAAGAAAAAGAAACAACAACCTCGCATTGTAATAATAAAATAATTATCTGAGATAATTTATTTAAAATAATAAACCTCTGCCGCCACGGGCGATGAGGGAGGATCAACATCAAAACGTTATTACCACACTACAACGTTAATAGGCAAACATATCATGAATTAATAATACTAATTCACAGGTCGTTGATAATACTAATTCAAAGCTCAGAGGAGGATTAGCCGTCTGCTTGTCTTCCTCTGCATCTAGCAGTGGGAAGAATCTGACACTGATGAGTCATTGGGATGACAAAACGGCATCTATTACTGTTTGTCGTATTTATTCAGAGTCGGGCTTATATGATTACAAAAATTCACGCGGAATTGTATTATTTGAGATAAAAATCATATTTTGTCAAGCTGCAATAGGGATAGTTTTTTAAATGAATGCCAAGTTCGAACATGTAAGAGCTGTTGACACATACATAAACAATATTTACAAATACAGAAAAAAATGAGTAAATTTAGCATATCGGAGCGTTCAAAGAACTCAATGAAATCTAATTTTCCTGTCAATGCAATAAACGAGGTAAGTGGAGATTTAGCTTCTCTTGAATATATTCAGGAGGGTGAAATCCCCCGGTACCAAAATTATCCAACCTGGTGATTATCAGACGTTTGGTGCCTCTGGAAAGACAGAACATGTTCAACGTTTTTATAAGAAGCTTTGCCGGTCGATTTAAAAAAAGGATATTGTTCAATGCGATTAAATATTATGAATCTGAGATTAAAATCTCATTATGCACTCTTGATCTGGCAATGTCGTACGTCGACTACTTTAAAAAAGAGCATTGGAAACAAGGTATAATTGCTTCCAAACCAATCCTGGCTACAATAAAGATAAATAATATGCCCACATTCATTTCAGAAGAAGATATATCAGCCCTAGAAACTGATTACAAAATCTCTAACGTTCGCTTTATAAAAGCGATTAAAGGCTTCCCCATTCCCATGGCGTTCTGCAATACCCCGATGGATAAAGCTCTAAAACTGTCGATTTCGACATGCAATCCTTTTATGGGGTATAATTTGAGATTTTCAATAATCGAAGCCGACTCACTAACGTACCCTCACTGCAACAATTGTCATCAGTGGGGGCATTGGTCCACTGGCTGTTCTTTACCCCATAAGTGCGGCGTGTGTGCTACAACTGCTATACATGCTGAGAAGTGTGAAGGTAAGCCATTTTGCGCAAACTGCGGTGGTGAGCACCCGGCATGGTCAAAAAAGTGTAAAATCTTTAAGGCGTACCAAAAGAGACACAGGAGTGTGACAGCAAAACCGACTAGCTTCGTGGAAGCTGTCTCGTCTAACAAGAAAGACGACAGGATGCTGGATACGGAAATCCTGAAACTTATTGAAATGCAGCATCAGGCATCAATGATTTAACTTGAAAAATTGGTCCAAAAATTGGTGGGTCAATTAGCAGAATCTTTTCGTTCTCCTCCTTCTGGGAAGACCAACAATATTAAGAAACCACCAAAATCTAAGAAACGAAACGAGTCAGCGCTGAGCATAGCCGCTCTTAAGCTTGCTCGGAAGGATTCGACCTGGGCTTTGGCTAACGAGGGAAATTAAGATATCGCCCGTGGGCAAGCGACTCCATTTGTCGTGACGGGAAGCGGTAAAGGCGACTTTTCCACCTCTAGTTGCGACTATGTCGAGGGCGATCCACTTCGATAACACTTACGCAATGGGAAGTAATCAAGGGCCTTTTTTACTGAATATCCTTCAGTGGAATTCGGGAGGTGCTTTCGCCCTTAGCCTTCTATCTTGTAGAGATGCAGATGTTATAGTCCTTCAGGAGACGCAGTCTATCCGTCTCCCCCAGGATATTACTCGATTTAACCCTAAGCACGTCTACACCCACTTTACTCCTTACATAACCCCCTCACTCCTCTTCATCTCAAGGTCTTTTAACCCTAGTAAAAGCTCCTTAAGGTCATCCTTCCTATTAAACTACTCTTGTCCAGCCCTATCTTGTTTAGCTATATCACTTTGTAAGAACGGTAAGCGTATAAGCATAGCCAATGTCTATATTCAGTCAGGAGAAATTCACAAGAACCGTGACCTCCTGGATCAAATATTGGGGAGCGGTTATGACATGTTACTTGGTGACTTCAACGACAGAACTGGTCGTTGGATTAATGCAGCACTCCGCAGAGCAAGGATCGACTATCTTATTTATAAACCACCTTCCCCACATTTCATTGCTATACAACAAATTCTCTCCTCGATATATTACTAGAGGACAATACGTTGCTTAGAAGAAGGTTTCACTTTGACCCTATTAGAGTAACCTTCATTCAGGCAGCTATCCAACTCTTCCCCCGAATTGGAATTGAGAGCTTGACCAAATTTAATTCCTACCTCTCATCGCAAGCTACTGCGATCCTTTCGACTACCTATAAAGGTCGAATATACAATCCTACTCCAACAAAGCCCAAGGTCCTAGCTAAAATGTTACACCTTCCCAATCTCTCTGTTTCCGCCAGACATATCCTCTCGAATGAATATTGGAGCTCTAGATATATGCTCCAGCTGAGCAGGGATAGAGCAAGCAATACTCACCTAAACCCTTCTCAGGCTTCCTACTGGAAGATATTCAAGAAGGAGAAGTTTGTCTGCTGGAAAGATAGAGCCTTGGTTTGGATTGGTAGCATAGGCCTTGACAAAGTTTTAGAGGAGTCACTTTCTTTACATAATTACGGAGCTACTCAATCTCCCCAACCAATCCCGCTTTGGTGTGACTTCAGGAGTAGGGACTTATCTGTTACAGATATCCTTAACTGCTGGGGAACACTCCCGGGCACCTCCAAATCCCACGCGCCACTCACCACACGTGTTTGTCAGCTTTTGACATACAGTCAGAGAAATGAGGTCCCCATCACAATGCTATTAGCCTCCCCGTCCGACATAGCGGACATCAACATCAGCCGTCGAGTTTTTTACCTAAAAAGAGATTAATCACTTGTCCTAAATATCTGCGGCCCATCTCGATTCAAAACCCCCTCATATCCATCTATGAGAAAGCGCTTGCGCGTAGAATCAGCGTTCATTTATGTAGGCGTAATTTGATCCCACCGAGTTTTCATGGGTTTGTTTAAGGGCGCTCGGTTCATTCAGCAATTGGTGAAGTGCATCAGTTTTGTCAGGATAATAGTCATCAGCTTGCTGTGGCTGTTTTTCTTGATTTTTCAGCTGCATTTGACCGGATCTCCATTCCCTTCGTTATCTCCTCTCTCAGGTCCCTCGGGTTGCCTGCGAGAATTGTTAACAGGGTGAAGATATTGTTGTACACCAAGCGGTTCTACTATGAAAACGACCCTGATGCGCGTCAGTTCTACCCTATTACGGGTGTACCTCAAGGATCCCCACTTTCTCCTATCTTATATCTTGCTGCATCCATTGTACTATTCAAGAATTTTAAACGTGATCAACATCTAGTGGTATATGCTGATGATACCACAGCCTTGTTCTCTGGACGCAGGTGCAAAGATGTAATCTCTGACATCAGCCGTTTCTTTTCAAGATTAAAAGATCAGTTGCCCCCATCAAACCTTTTTTAAACTCCTCTAAATCGCATGTGGTAATCTTTCATGGCGTTCCTGCCAATAAAAAGAAACTTAAGAGACTAGCACTATCTGCACTCTCCTCTATTTTCACGAGTCGAGTAAAATATCTGGGGTTCACCGTTACGGTGAATTGGTCGGCGAAAGCTGACCTGGATAGACTTAAACGTATCCTGAAGAAAGCTAGGTGGGCTCTGAAACGGGCCCAGCATCTGTCATTGAATGGGATAACTCCAAGTGCGCCTCTGGGGTACTTGGGCTATCTCGGGATTAGTCTTCTTCTCTAGAGGACGTCCATTAGAACAAAGACTAAGGTTTCTCAAGTTCCTCATCTCGATATTACCAACCATAGTCCGCCTTGACTGGACTCTTAGGTGTGTGAGAGACCCCGAATGGTTTAGTCAGAGGGCGGCGGGCTGGTGCGGCAGAGGGGCTTATATCCCTCTGGACCTGATGCCGTGAGTATAAGTTGAAGATTTCAAAATACACGTCGTGAACGGCTTCTTCTTAAAGTTGTCTTTTCCATTTTTTGTTTCTTAAGTTTTTATCGGTTATATGGTTATTAATAAAACCCTTATTTGTTTACAAATACAGGCAGATTCTCGTGTATGGCATATAATTCTATTTGAGCGAAATTCCATGAAAACCGTCAAGAGAAAATCTCATTATACATGCTCGCTTTCTTTGACTACAAAACTTCCAAATGTTCAGGAATTCAACGGCAGGTGTAAATTAAATTTCACTATCCAGTAAGAATTGCTTTGAATCCTAATTTGATCCACGCGAAACGAAACGCCACCGTATTAATTAAGGAGAAAAGTTTTTGCAGGATACACGACAAGGGTTTCTCTCTAGTAAGATAAGCTAATTTCGAAGACGAAACCTTGCGGGACAAGCAAAATAATAATTTAAAGAAATTCCATTTTATACTATTAATTTGCTTAAAATTCTGAATAAACAGATCTTTCTAAATAGCCGATAACCCATATATAACACTTGGAAGAAACATCATTTGAAAATAATTCATTGATGTAGGATAGTTTGTTAAACTTTAAAGATTGACCGAACTCATACAATAAACAACCCTGCAAGCATTTATATCAAAAAATTAGTAAAACTCCAATTGGAGGACAGATTAAAGATAAGATGTCAGAATTGCGTACACATTTACAAACTCATACCGTTATATGTTAAAACATTATTTCGTGATAACCTACCACCGCCTCGTAATTTTAACACCTTTGTTTTCGCTAGATTAGCCTGGAAACTATCCGTCATACAATACAGTTTGAGCCTAACTAATGCTAAACTCACATCACCTAATTTTGACGAATATATAACCAGATCATATGCATATAAAAGACAAGATTTAGATTCCCTTATACATGCTGGCAGATCATATACAAATAGACTGAAGAGAAGTGGATTAAAAGATTTACGCGGAGGAACGCCCTTAATTTGTTGAAAGTAATCTGAATATTTTATTTCATCAAAGACTCGAACAATGTGAGGCGAGAGAACCTGGTGTAGTACATGTATGATATAGCCCTTTAGGCTAAGTGCGGTTATATATTTTCGAAGAAGCAAATCTCTGTCAATGCTATTCAATACCTTTGTAAAATCTACTAAAGCGGCGTACAAATAAGGCGATTTGAACACGATTCTTGAAAGCGTTTTTTAAGATGGAGAAGTGCTTTTTTAGTAGCACTTGTTGTAGAGAAACTCGGTGGAAACCATGTTTCTCGATTGGGAAACAGTTTGATACAGACTGCAAGTCTACGGATTACGATGGTATCAAATAACTTATATAGTTGACTTAGTATTCCGATATCTCAGTAATTATTTAGATTACGAGGATCATTACCACCTTTAAATAGTATTTTTAAAATCACATTATTCCACGATATAGGAAAAAACACAAGAACATCTATTGAGAATAACCAAATACCTTTAATATATTCAGCGGCTATACCATTATTGCTGACTACCTTTCTATAAGACATGTGTTGCAAAAATAATTCAATTTTATAGACTGTAAAATAGGTGTTCAAGTGGGTTAGCTCTCATAGAGGCCTTAACGACCTACTGAAAGAACTACACTGCATTTTATATCCAATATTGGAATCATATAAATTACTAAAATGTTGTAATATAAAATTTATTATATTATAAAAATATAATAATTAATATATATTCATTCTGTAATAAATAATACAATAATCAAATCAATTGTTTTTCTTATATAGAAATCAATCTTGTTTATGACTAATACATGTTGGAAAGCACCAACACGACACTTTGCGACCGCTCAGTCCAGCGTCATTTAAATATTTTAAGGTCCTGCCGTAGAGTACAAAGGTCGATAGTCGTGATAACAAGAAAAACCTTAGTTTTGATTAAGTCTGTAAGCTGTTGAAAAGAAGAAAAGTACGATGTACACCAAAATGTACATTTACAATATGTTTACGACATTAATTGGACCCGTTTCAGAACTTATTTTGTGATTATCCATTCTTGAATCTATTAAAATTAATTCCTGTTTCATAGTTTAATGAAATGATTAATCCCATTATCATGTTTTATATTTGCAGACAAAATATAGAAAGATTAAAAATAAATTTGATGAAAATAGAAATTGAAAAAATTAAATAAATAACAAATTTGGAAAGCTTAAATACACATCTAAGATCAAAATATGGAAAGATTAAAAATATATTTGATGAAATTAGAAAAAAGCTAGAAGAATTATATAAAGATATAAAAAGTTTATCTAGAGCTTACTAATTTAAAGCAAGACAACATGCTAGTATTACATGTAAAACCTTTATTAAGATAAACTGGTTAAAGGTAAATTTACTTAAATGAATACATCACACATGAACGAAGTGTTAATCACAGTTGTAATCTAAATATGGAATCAGAAGATAACCTTGTACTGTTGTAGACAGAAATTCGAAATCGCCAAAATAATTAAAATCAAGATTTCAACGAGGAGAATTTAAATGAATAAAAAATAAAGAATGAAGGTCAATACAACCTTCCTATGTTGTATTTTGTCGATCGCTTCACTTAAATCAATGTAGGAAAACACCAACATAAAGTTAAATAAGAGAATACCACGCCGTAATATGTGCAGGATGAAGTCAAATACTAAATAAGAATGCGTGAAATGAAGAATGAATCTGGAAGAATTATATAAGTATATAAAAAGTTTATCTAGAGCTTACTAATTTGAAGCAAGCAAACATGCTAGTTTTACATGTAAACCTTTGTTAAGATAAACATGGTTGATTTTAAATATTTGGATCATTAGGCACATTTGAAAAATTATTGTAGCGAAATTGAACTTTAGTGACAAAGACAATTTCCGTATCGATTTCCAAATTTAATTTTTAGACACGCCAAAGGTAAAACTACTAACGATTTCAGGAATCTTAAAACAACTTTTTAATAATATGTACGAGTCATTAAGAGAATTAATTCACCTTATATTTTTAAATATGTACACAAATATATGTTAGAAAAGTTACAAGGCATATGTAACTAAAGTTCAATAGGTATATGTAATTAAGAACGTGAATATTGAAGAGCATATTTTGTGTTCAAATAGGATTAACTTAAATAATCACTGATTTTGTTTCAAGCTTAGATTATTTCATTAATATATCGGTCTTATTAAATAGTTGAAAATATTTCGATTATTTGTAAATTACTAAATTCAAGTACATATTTACAATTTCTTTGCAAATAACACTCATTAGCTAACAGATTTTCTTTAATTTACAAATATGAAACTTACATTCTTAAAGATGTTCAGGTAAAAATACTTAAATGCAGATATTTATCAAATTTGTAAATTGCGGTTTGAAAAATAACAATTTTCAGAATTTAAAAATGTTTCTCACTAGTTGTTCAGAACATGTGGAAACCTACACTATTTCCAAAAGTGTTGTACATGCTGGTATCATCTTCAGTGTCATGAATTAAATTATAGTTCAATATTCTATTGTTTAAAATTTAAAATCTAATTCATAGAAACAATGAGTTGTGTTTTCGTAAAACCGCAGTTTTAGAAAAAGTGTTTAATCCATTATTTGCATGTTAAAAGGCGTTTAAAATATCTTCATGTGAAAATTGATATGAAGGCATTTAAACGACAGTGATACTTATTCCATTCATATAAAAAACATGTTGATGGTGTCAATAGGAGGCGTACATGTGTATTTCTGCAGGCAAGCTGTACGAGAAAATCAAATATCAGCTTATGTTGCAATTTGTTGATAACGCTTAACACTGGAGTTGGAGTGCAATGTATTTTAAAAGTTGAGCTTGGTCAATCACAGTAGAAAATTGGCCAAAATGGGAAGATATGTGTTTTGAAAATGCGGTGGTGGGTTACAGGCGAACTATAAAGAGCGAGTGTGTAAAACGAAATTAGATCATAGTGTGCATAGATGATTTAGTGATTAACCGAAATTTGCAAACTAAACAGTTCTGCACAGTACTGAGTCGGCAGTAGTGTGTCCCCTCTCACGTTGTATAAATACGAAAATAAGTCAAGTGGTTTACACATATTTTTGGCTTTTCAGTAAAAATGGTCTCAAGAGAAACAATGGAGTTATGTGCTAGGGTATGATTGAATTTAAATTGCCACTTAAATTAATTTCAAAAAAGCGATATAAGTTAGCTAATGCCATTACATTTGAAAATTGATAGCATAATTTCAATCTAAAATAAAATTTTACAGGAACTCACTGTTGTTTTAAACATTTTTGTGTTCAATTGAGTTAGTTGAATGCGATTAATTGGACTTTAGTTAATTAGCTAAATATTAAAAAATTAAAAAATAGTTAACTAACATCAAATAAATAATTATTCAATGAATTCTATAATTTTATAATGCATTAGACACTAATGTAAGGTTGTTATATCATATATCTTCACAGATCTTATATTAAAATTGCATTAATATATAAAATAACTTGACTTTTAATTTTAGATATTGGGCGAATTCGATGAGGGTGTCAACATTCTGTTTACGGCTTTGAACTGGTGTAAAATCGTGAAGACTCGTAAACTCGATGCAGATGATCGTCCAACAAATGAATTTTTATGTGTTCTTAACCTCAGCGCAAAGAAATATGCTCAAGGTGGTATTCCATTTATAGAGAAATACGGGTCCAGCGCTCTGAAGCTATGGGTGGTTAATCACGCAATTGTAATAAAGTGTTTATCGATTTTGCTTTAGAAAAGAGAATTGGGATTTATGCTAAGATGGAGCACGGTCATATTTGACGACAAATATTGTATGCAACTAAGACATCTTTTGTTGCATCATTCCGAGGATTACAAATGGCTAAATCTATCGGAAAGTATGACATCAATGTTACTCGGTAATTACTGTTTAGATTGATGCTTTTGTACAATCGACGCATGTTTTTAGATGGTCATAGCTCTTTTTTGTTGTGGAAATACACAATCCCGGCATTTATTTCAGCGGTCAAAAAATTTGATGTTGATTTATTTGTTAGCGAATGCAATGAGCTTCAAACTGTCAGATCAGATGGCAACAGCAATGTTCAAAATCTACTTCAAATTCTATATGTAATCAAGTATATGTATATTCACTCTTGATCTTCTTGAATGTTTAGAAAACTATCAATTCTGAAGTGTTCCAAAATAAAGACGATTGCTCAAAAAGTATAATGATTTTTATCGTCCGTATTTGTGAACAGCTAACCGGGATTCTTGGAATGCAACAATCTACGCTGATATAACCTAAACAAATATACCTAGACACACATATATATCAATAAAATTGTTCCATTTTGTGTTTCGTGGTTATTTGAATTGTTGTTTTTGACTATCTTAGACATTTGTAGATTATTAAGAACATTTATTTATACCTATATTAGTTTAATCATAAATTCAACTTTTGTTTTAATTCTAAATTTTTCAATTGTTTTGAACTCGGATATTCTATTTTCAAGTCAATCAAATGTGAATTTTTTTTACTATATACATGATTAAATACGTACAAATAAATAACATATTTACGACGAGGTTTAAACTGAACACTATATGCATGATAATTTGAGAAATGTTAAATAGCAAGAATACTAACCTTACAAGTAATGATGGTAAAGCGCAAAGATCCTCAACGCAGGCAAAGTACGTTGGCAATAATGTTGGCGTTGATAATAAATTAAATAATACAATATCATCCAAATCCCCGCACTTATGGCACATAATGATTAGATTGATTACTTGTATAAAGAATAGCGACTAGGGCATTTATAACTTATAAAATCATTGTTGAAATCATATGTTCAAATATGGAAGCAACTGAGAACGAAATCCAGTAAAACATTGTACAAGTGCTCATTTATGTTGACTATTTAGAAATGTACGGACATTAATAATTTAATTTAATCAATAATTTTATATTCATTTAAATTTTTAGTCAAAATTAAATAACTCCAATATTTTACATTTTCGTTCCAGTTTATTTCAATTTCATGAATAAATATCAATTCAAATTTTTTATATTTCTATATCAATAAAAGCTATTTTAAAGTGACAGCTAGAAACAAGAAACTTACATAAAAACGATAAAATTTGAAATTTGTGTGTTATCTTATTTAGCTTAATATTGTTTTAATTTTACTTCAGTTATACTTGCAGTATATTTTATATGACTGTTGTTGCAATTCTAAGGTCGTCTGAATTCTTAAGACTTGTGAATTCTAAAACCCTTTTAAATTTTAATTCCCTCGAGTAGATTTATCGTTAAAATAAATAATAAGATCGCTGCAGAATATAATTGTTAGATATATTTGTCTTATGTAGTAATTAATAAATGGAAGCTCTAAAAATATTATCACTTCTTCTACAGGAGCTCGTCGTTAATAAGTCAGTTTATTGAGAGGATCCCGTAGTCAATACCATTTTTGTGTAAAATTCAAAAACTTTTCGTTTTATAGGAACGAGAAATTAATTTTCTCAGATTAATGTAATGTGCATATGTAATTAGTTCATTCGCGGATAATGGACCGTTAGTCCTATGAAAATACAAAACATTATACGCTGACAGAGTAACTAATAATAAGATTATAAGATTATTTTGAAATAAATAAAACATTTTGTACTTTTGAAAATTATTAATGACTAATAAGCTCTACATTATTTTAAAATAATGCAGACTGCACAGGTATATCAACTTAAAATTAGGAATAAACTATAAAGGATTAGTTTGAAATTATTATTACTATTATTACAAGAGTAATAATACGGCAAATCGGAAGGTTGTGCTAGCTAACGTTCCTTTTATTTGTCCTGCTCTTGAGTGTATTCTGGATAATACGTATTCAGAGCCGTCAAAGTTAGTGTCATGGCCGTTCTTTGCGATCCCAAGAAGGATTTACACAAGGGGATCCTCTAGCTATGGCTGCTTTTGCAATGTCCTCGTTATTCATCGAATTCGCGAGTCGGTTCCGCACGTAAGTCAGTATTGGTATGCGGACGACGCAAATTTTATGGGATCGTTAGAGGACGTTGCTCCAGTTTAGGACCTACTCGAATCATTTGGTCATCAGCATAGCTACTTTGTTAACGCCAATATATCAATTGTGATGATTCATTCTGAACAGCTAGAAGAAACCGAAAAACGATTTGAAAAATACAACGTCCGTATTGAGACAAGGGGTGTCAAACTGCTAGGATCACCTGTTGGAGACGCCGAATTTGTCAAGAATATGAGTGGTGAGATCATATCCAAATGGTCTTGTTTGATCAGGAAACTTGCCAATGCGGCAAAGCATGATGCCCAGTCAGCATATGTCGCCTTTGTCAAAGCCTGTCAATCAAAGTGGTTACATTTATGCAGGACAACCCAATGTGATCCAGGTTGGTTCTCTGAAATTAGACAGCTAATATTTGGGCAGTTCGCTTTCGATGTATTTGGGCACACACTGGACGAAACTGAGCAGTTGATTTGTAGTCTCCCTTTGAGTTTCGGAGGTATGGGATTTCGAGATCCTTGCGTAGACGCTCCATACGTGCTGAACGCGTCAAAACGGTTGTGCAGAGCTTTTGACCAGTCGGATAATATTCTTGAAGTAGATAGGCTACAAACCAATGCTCTGAAAGATATTGCTAGCGACAACAGATTACGTTCTGCTTAACTATTGGTTGGTTTACGTGAACGTGCTTCAATTCAAACAGTCAAGCTTCTACAGTATGCATCGGTCAAAGGGGCTTCAAGTTGGCTTCAAACGAGTCCTCTTAAAGCGTCGGGATTTAACATGACAAAATTCGAATTTCAGGATGCGGTTGCTGCAAGGTATAACTGGTCCTTATCTAGTCTACCGAAAAAGTGCGAATGTGGAGATGATATCTGTCTAACCCATGCATTGTCGTGCAAAAGAGGGGTTCTCCCAATTATTCGTCACAATGAGGTAAGGGATGTTTTGGCATCCGCCTTATCTAAAATATGCAACGGCGTCGGGATTGAACACGCACTCCAGCCCGTTACAAATGACTTTGTATTTCAGTGCTCGACCACAGCCCGGGGAGAAGATGCTCATCCTGATATTGTATGCGACGGTTTATTCGGTGGTAGGTTGGAGCGGACATTCCTAGATGTCTGCGTCTTCAACAACATGGCTCCATCTTATCACCTAAGGACTGTCAATGCAAGTTTCGAATACCACGAGAGTCGGAAAAGAGTAAAGTATCAGGTACGGATTAGTGAGATTGAACACTCGTCTTTCATACCGTTTGTCCTGGCAGCTACTGGAGGCTTTGGTCCGACAGCGAAACGGTTGATGCAGACAATCGCTGCAAGGATGTCATCCAAACTGGAACGAAGCTATGGCGATATGATTTCGTTTATACGAACACGATTCCGCATAACTCTCGCGCGTTCTATTTCCTGCTGCATGCGGGCTCCACGATCACGAATCGGTGAATTTACTCGGCCCATGGGGAACGCGGTGACTGGAATAGCTTCAATTGGATGAATGCATTATTTTTTTCTTTCTACGTTGGAATGTTTCATAACTTTTGTACATTTACGAATTATGACAGTAGTGGCCCATTTGAGGGAACCTTATTTTCTGTAAATTCGGAATAAATATTATAATTATTAAAAAAAGAGTAATAATTTCTGTTAAAATAATATTTTCTCAGCGTCGGTATAACTACCCCATTGTCTGAGTTATTTCAATTCCAGAGGATCGGTTAACCGCTGCCGTTGCTCCAATATTTTAAGGCAAGAGTGCCAGTGGTTCGCATTATGTGAAATTATTCTCACATGTGTAGTTTGGAAGTACTACACTTGGTAGTACTTAAGCGCAGTGCTCGTCGTCTCGTAACTAATCATCATAATATAAATTGCATCATTTACTCAGCCCAACATGGTTTCATAATTTGTTGATCATGCTTAAATAATTTTCTTTGTTTTCGAGAGGAATGGAAGGTATCAATTTCAGATAATTTCATCACTGACATAGTGTTTGTTGATTTCGGTCGTTTATTTGATCGACTTACTCACTGGAGCTTGATTCAATTACTGTTCGACTATGGGGTCCATAGTGATTTGGTAACCTAAATTAAGTGTTTCTTATCTTAACATTGCTTTCAAGTACGTGTCTGCAATACCATGTCAATCACTCGATCACTCAAATGTGGTGTTTCTCAAGGCAATTTTCTTAGACCATTGCTGTTTAATGTGTTCCTTAACACTCTGCTGACCAAGTTGGTATGTCCGTTCTTGGCATTCACTGATGATCTGAAGATATGACGAGTTATCTGCAGTGATTTAGATATGAGTGATCTTAAGCATAAGTCGTATTCGATACTGTACGTGTTAATCAGATTGGTGGTAAGCATCTCTAAATGCGCTCACCTTCAAATAGTTAAGTATGTCGTATCGCCTGATTATTTTATTAGCCCGAATTAAATTCCGTATTGTGATCGTGTTCAAGACCTGGAGGTTATAATCTCTTTCTCTTAGCACATTAGTAATGTGTGTAACTGCCCGCCGTTATCTGTACCTGATTCAAAATTGCTTCTGATCAGTGATCCCTTTACATTAGCAATTATTTTCAAGTCGCTAGTTCGGCCATTGATTGATTATGGTGTTTCGGCGTCCGTCCTTTGTACTCGGAGCAAGTTGAACGCCCTCGAAAATACATTGAAATGATCGTAAAAATGGTACATTGGGATGTTTGGTAAACTGTACGAATCTCGTTTGCAATGTATCCGTTTGACTACTGTTAGATCTCAACTAATTCTTCAGGACCTCGTTAACGTGTGGTATATGGTTCGAAAGCGTGATGACTGCCATATTGGTGCAATTAAGTTTAATTTAGTGTATGAATACAGAGGTCATAGTTTGAGTAAGTTACTCAATATTATGTTATTCGTAATCCTATACTTCGATTGTCATATCGGCAGTGCGAGTGTAGAACGAGCTTACCCGATATTAGATCAGCTAACTGAATCTTTGTATTTTATATTATTTATTATTACAAGCAAGCATTGGCTATAAAGCCGTTTCGCTCGATCACAAGAAAACATTATTACATACACCAAAATCAACATAAAAATATAAATAAAAGAGGTAATCTTCATTATTCCCGCCGTTAATCGTCCAATTTATGAGAGCAGTCTTGAATATCTTAACGTCTGTGGCCATCACGATTTCCGACGGTAGTCGATTCCAAGCATTTGCACAACGATGAGACAACCGATCCAACCGTGAACTGCGACGATGGAACGATATCCTCAACAACAGGGGTGATCTCTGTGGCATCGCCTATCGTTGATAATTACCGAATAAGTAGGATATTCATCCGAACCGTTGACGATATGCCACATTACTAACATATCTGGGATGTACAGTCTTTGGTGCACAGTCATCATACCCAAAGTTTTAAGTCTGCCGCGATAACTCATATGAGAACAACTCGAACACAGTTTGCTGCCACGAGGAAGAATATTTTCTAAGTCATTCAACTCTTTTTGGACGTTGGAAAACTGGCTTTTATCGCGAACTCAATATGTGGTCTTACAAGTGCATTAAATAGAATTCTAAAACATGTGGGTGACACAAACTTGAAGCAGTTTTTTATCAAGTACAACATTCTTCTGGCAGACGCGTATCTACGTTCAGTCTCCATTCTAGACTTCATGGAAGAATGAGTTATGATACCGAGGTCTAGTACATGAGATATACAATTAATTATTTGAGATCCTATAGTATATCGGGCAGGTACAGAACTATACCCGAAACGAAGGTGAACACACTTAGAGACGTTCAATAGTATTCCTGTATGCCTACTCTAAATTTCTATCCTATCAATATCACTTTGCAAAAACTCTACATCCTTTGGATAATTAATTGTGTTCCATACTTTCAAGTCATCTGCGAAAGCAAGATATTGGCATTGTAGTTTACTCAGCAGCGAGTTGATGAAAATGTTAAAAAGTAATAGGCCAAGCACAGTCCCCTGAGGAACTCCTAAAGTCACTCTACACGGAGAAGAAAAACAATCACCAACCCGTACTATATAGCTCCTAGATGACAGAAAATCAGCAACCCACGCTACAAGCATTCAGGGAATGCCATGATCGAATAATGCTTGTATCAACTGAGAATGAGGCACGCGATCGAATGATTTACTAAAATCAAGGAACAGGGCATCAATAGAGCTACCTCGAGATAATTCTGTGACCCACGCCTCACGAGAACACAAGATATTCGTCAGACAAGATCTGCCTTTTCTGAAATCATGCTGTTGAGAGCAAATGTCCGGACTCAACCAAGTGACTCATTATCTTGTAGTGAACTATACGCTCCATAATTGGTTCCACAGTTTCCTGAGGAACCCCTGAAGTCACTGTACGCGGAGAAGAAAAACAATCACCAACCCGTATAGCTCCTAGATGACAGAAAATTAATTGCAATTTATTTCAAAAATAGGTAGGTTTTCAAATTGACGGTTTTAATTTTTCCTGCCAACAGGAAAAGAGAATTGTATCTACGTTACTAGTTGTTGAAGAAAGTGAGAGGAGTGTGTTTAAAATGCGCCAAGAGACTTTGGGTCTGAAGAAGTGAGCTTATTCTGGTAGAAGAGTGTGTACTTACTTCGCAGGAGAGTAGTAGGAATGGCGAATTTTGAAGTAGGCATCACGATACTCAGAGGAGACAGAAGTAGAACCTTCCTTGATGAAACGGAGATAAACGCGAAAAGCGAGACGCATTCGGCGCTTAGAAATTACACAGTCAGAATCAAACCATGGTGTGATTCGAGAATGCTTACTGAATGTGTGATCGGCGAGGTAACATGTAATCGAAAATTGTTGTGAGCTCAGAGTTAAATAGAGAGGATAGAAAATCGACGGAAAGGTTAGACAAATTATGCGACACAAGAACAGAGCCAAGAATAGCAGATCGAAATAAAGTAAGTTCCACAGTCGATTGAAGGTAGACATGTCTCGTGAGGGAGCAAGCTCGTTAGTAAAATTTAGGGTGAGTAGAAAGGGGTCAGAGAGACCAGGATATGATATATTAAATGAAGCATGTTTAGAAAAACCGCACGGAATTGCAATTATATGACGGTAGGCTACAATCCTACCGTCATTCGACATGGATGTTGATAATGCATTATCAGAATAGCGGGTGGAAAGAACGAGAGAGACTCATATTGAAAATAGACGACGGATAGCGAGATTATTACAATTGTTACGTCAAGATTCATTTATAGAGTAAATGTCAAGCGATTGTTGGGCAAATGTGTTGATAAGAAGGCCAGTTTTATTTTGGACATAACTGATGTTGAATAGACAATGCGATTCTAGCAATAATCGGAATTGCCTAGAGAAGAGGAGAGGAGGAGAATCTATTTTTGGGACGATTGTGAACAATGCGAAAATTTCCATTTCACTTCTTATTGTAAGGGAAGATTCTTCTATAATTTCACGAAGACGTTTTTCTTCCTGAAATATAAATCAAGCAAAGCTGGGTGATGTCAGACGATGATCGATCAGGAAAGATGGGACAAATATAATAATAAGATTTTCTTAACAGAAACATATAAGTAGATAAATACAAAAAAATAGTTTGATGAAATAACAAACATCTATGTTCTATCTTCGCCAACAACTTCTAACTTCTTCTACACCTTGACGGCCTCAGGTCCAGAGGGATCTGAGCCCACCGGTCGCACCAGCGCGACGCCTTCTGACTGAACTATTCGGGGTCTCTCACACACTAAAAGTCATGACAAGGCGGATTTTGGTCGGTAATCTCGATATGATGAGTTTGAGAAACCTTAGACTTTGATCTGCGGGTTGCAGGACTTTTTCTGCGGATCCTGTGCGGCATTTCACATTAATAAATTACGTGTTGACCTTGATGCCACTAAACAATCTTTGAACTCTCTCGTCTCTGAGGTAAATCAATTGAAACACATGCAAGCCATATTGACATCTAATATAACCTCCCATATCCTACTTAAACAAACGTTCACCAGTATAATTAGAAAAGAGGTATCACGCACTGTTCTAGCTGCCTCACATGCTACGAGAATTGACTCTACTCCTTCAAAACTGGCGCAAACGTTTAGTAGGGATTCACAGAGATTTCAAACGTTATTATCCGTGGTCTTAGGCAGTCGGGTGATGATCTTCGATTAGTTAAGGAAATTTGCTCTTTGCTTAGCGTGTAGTTGCCTTCTGATAACAAGGTGAAACTACGCCGTTTATCAGCAAAACGAGTTTATACACCACTGTGGCTCTTAATGACTGTCGACGAGTCCACCGTTATTCAGCTGCGATCAAGATCTCACTTATTGAAAGATTCGACGAATTTCCATGATGTTTTTGTAAATGCAGACTTGTCCCTCCCAGCACGTGAGATTCAAAGATCGTTACAGGAAGAGCTTCATCAGAAGCGTGTTGAAAATCCTAACATTGTTTATCGAATTAAAGATTGTTGCGTAGTGCCAAGTTATTCCAAAAAGGCTACCGATGAGAATAAATCTGGGGCTGAAGAGATATTCATATGACTAGCTTAAGACAGTATTCGAACTTACTTCCAGAACAATAAGTCAAATTTACTCCGATTACTCCTATTTAATGTTGAGGGACTAAACTATTTAATATCAGCGGGCATAACTTCCTGGTTTTCTTCGTTTGATTTAATAGTCCTTGCTGAAACTCTTTCAACTCAATTGGTGTCTTTACCTAACTATTACACTTTTAATATCCCCGCATCGTTGGGTAACCGTGGTCGACCCTTCGGTGGCGTGTCCATTGCTGTTAGTTCAAGCTTTACAAACTGGGAAGTTAAAAAGTCATCTAACGTAATATGTATAGTTTCATGTGGTATTCTTTTAATAGGTTGCTATTTTAACCCATTGATGTCGGCTTGTGATATCATCGATGAAGTTTCGCCTTTTTTAAGTGATTTATCTTCTGAAAATTCCATAATCGTTGCGGGAGATTTTAATGCACGTTTCATGAACCCTGTCTCATCTAAACTTAAGCAACTGTTATACTTTTATAGTGAGTTTGGTCTTGAGTTGCACGTAGCCGTAGAAGGATGGACTCGTGAGTCTCACAATGGGCGAAGTTGCATCGATTTCATATTTACAAATGTTAGCGTCAAAAAGGTTAAACTGGAGATTGCATCCGAATGGGCTCTACTCCGCAAACACAAACCTGTATCTTTCATTCTAGAAAATCATATTAACACGCCAATAGAGAAATCCTTGCCTTCACAAATTAGCAGAAAACTTTGTTTCAGGAATTTGAATCATAATATGATTAAAGACGCAGTAGATCTTCTAAATGCATATGAAATAAAAGCAAGTATCTCCAAAACCAGTGAATGCCTTCTCACCGCATGTCATCCACTCTCTAATCGCAATTCTCAACATTATGGGAACAAGATACATCGTAAGCCAATACACCTTGTACAGCTACGGAGAAAGCTCATATTTATGGGCAGAAGCCGGCGGTTTGATCATGATATTAATATGAATTTTATTTTCTTACGGCGTGTGTATTGTACGATGTTATCAAAATTTCGCGAATCAATATTATTAGAGGAAGAATACAAACGCTTGCGACAAGCAGAACGATGCCCCTGGAAACTGCAAAGAAAAAACAATGTTAGTACCTCCGGCATCCCGATGAACCGTTGGTTTAAGCACTTTAATGATATTCTCGTTAATTCACAAGACCTTCCAATGTGTCGTAATAATAATGCGCTGATAACATTGTCATGCTTGAGCAGTGACAATGACCAACTAAATGCTCCATTTTCATTGCCCGAATTGGAACTTGCTCTCTTTTCTATGTCTAATAATAAGGCGGCCGGCCCTGACCAACTTTGTGTTGAACAAATTAAAGATTCCTTTTATTTATTATCGAGTTATTGGCTACATTTATTCAATTGTATCCTATACGGTTATCAAATGCCGGTGTCATGGAAGCAAGATGTAATAAAAATCCTGTATAAGGGTAAAGGGGATATAAGTGATACCAACTCCTACCGTGGAATTGGCCTACTAAATAATCCCTATAAATTTTTGTCCACTCTTATAACCAATCGATTATCGAAACACCGTGATTATCTGTTGTCGCCAGAACAATTTGGTTTCCGACCTCACCGATCAACGGTGGACGCAATTAAGGTAGTTCGTGAACAAGTGTTATTACAATTCGAACGCAAGAGTTATTTGTATGCTATCTTTGTTGACTTTAAAAAAGCCTTTGATTCGGTTAATCGAGAAATACTCACCAGTAAATTGTCGATGGATTTTCGGATATCTGGTCGTATGCTGAAACTCTTGTGCAATATCCTCTATGCAATTCATTAAATGTCTCCGACGGACTTACTTCATCAGACACAATAATTGCTAGCCGCGGTGTGATGCAGTGAGATCCGCTTAGCCTATCATTTTCTCTATTTATATTCATGATTTGCCTCTCATCTGAGAAATGAATGTCAAACGTCAAGTTCTGTTCTTTACGCTGACGACTTAGTTATTCTAACGAAAGATATGAAATCGGCTCAAAACGTAACCACTGCTCTAGCTAACTACTATTCAAATAATCTAATTGAAGTGAATATCGATAAAACAAAGGTAGTAAAGTTTCGTAAAGGTGGCAGATTGTGCTCACATGACGAGATAAGTTTAAACAGCAGGAAGGTAAAGTTCAGGAATCAATACACATCCCCACGTACGTGGGGATGCTATTGACGAGTAGGCGATCTGTTAAGCTTCATATCGAAAAGAAATGTGCGAAAATCGTCATAGCCACTTCGCAAGTTAAATGTTTAGGTAAGCTTTCTTTTGGTGGTGCTCTTCAGTATTTTCATGTCATGCTTCTACCGATTTTGTCGGTCGCGCTTTCAGCAATCTGGGCAGACCTCACGACGGCTAATTTTACGCAGATCGACAAATGTAAAGGCAGATTCATTAAGCGTGTTGTAGGCGTCTCTCCAAAGTGCTCGACGACTGCGGTTTATGTTTCATCTAAAGTCGAGTTATGTACGGAGTATTTACGAAATATGATCGGAGCCCAAGATAAGGTACATTATATTCAAAATAAAAAAGACTTTACAGATAAGGTTAGCAAGCTAGATCATTAATTGTACACTTCACCAGTTAATACGTAATCGAGTTGGCAGTCTCCGTGTGCTTCATACGCCCCCTCATTTGAAGGGTTTCTTTACACGGATATCACGACAAGATTTGTCGCACTCGCATATCGTCCATAAACGTGAAGTTTCGTGTTTTTTTTTCTGTGGTGATAGATGTGAGTCTTTATCCCACGTATTTGAGCGCCCGGTGTTAGCGCAAAAATCTTTGAAGGAGATCGATAGGTTAAGTTTAAGCCTAACTTGGTAAACCTGCTAAATTTCTTTTTGCCTGTTGGGGACTAGCGGTAGACTATCAAATATTGATATTATTTCAAATGAAGTCGTTGCACAATGTTTTATTTAATTTCTTTCATTTGGCCAAGTCGAAAGACGCAGTGCCCTAAAACATTTTCTCTACATTATTAAAACAATTAACAATTTATTATTAAAACAAAAAACAATTAATCATTTATTATAAAAACAATAAACTATTAATTATCAACTATTTATTATAAAATATATTAACTATTGATTGTGAATTGTTTATTATTAAAACAATCTAATATTAATTATCAACTGTTTATTTTTATAACGAAAAACTATTTATTATTTAAACAATCAACAATTAAGTATCAACTATGTATTAAAGGAACAACAAACTATTTATTATTAAAACAATCAACTATTAATTATCAAATGTTTTTATGAAAACAATCAACTATTAATTATCAACTTTTTATTATTAAAACAATCAACTATTGATTATCAACTATTTATTATTAAGACAATATACTATTAATTATCAGCTATTTATTATTTAGACAATCAACTATTGATTATCAACTATTTATTATTTAGACAATCAACTATTGATTATCAACTATTTTTTATTAAAACAATAAACTATTAATTATCAACTGTTTATTAGAAAAAGAATTATCTATTTATTATTGAAACAATAAGCTATTAATTATCAACTATTTATTATAAAGACAATTAACTATTGATTATCAACTATAGTTATCAAGATTTTAGTTCTTGTAAATCTATTATCTCCTCCCTTCTTTTCCCACGTATTGATTACTGTCTTAGCCTTCTCGTTAATCTCTTCGAAGTCATCCCTTAAACCTCTTCAACGCCTTATTAACACTGCAGTGCGCATCCTTTTTCGACTTCGTAAATTCGATCATATATCTGCCTATTTATCAAAACTTGGATGGCTAAGTATTGAACATCGCGTTCGTTTTCGTCTGCTTTGCTGACTTATCGCCTTCTCCATTGTAATTCTCCTTCTTATCTTTAACTGCCAACTCTAAGTGAATCTCGATATCTTTCTACACACCTACGTTCCTGTGATTCTTTTCTGCTACACGTACCTATTCACTCAACCAACTTCGGCCGTCTATCTCTACATATCCCTGCCCCACCACATTTAAATTCACTACCTGATCACCTGCAATATTCATCCCCACTCCAATTTTTCAAAAAGCAACTACAATCAATGCTACTAAACAATTAGCGTTTTTCTTATTTTATCTGTTTCGCTGTTGTTGTAAGCACACAGTCTGTGTGCATTTCCCACATTAAAAAGACTTTCAAACTTATTATTATTAAAACAATCAACTATTAATTATCAACTGTTTATTATTAACACAATCAACTATTGATTATCAACTGTTTTTTATTAAAACAATCAACTATTAATTATCAACTATTTATTATTAACACAATCAACTATTGATTATCAACTGGTTATTATTAAAACAATCAACTATTAATTATCAACAATTTATTATTAACACAATCAACTATTGATTATCAACTCTTTATTATTAAAACTATCAACTATTAATTATCAACTATTTATAATAAAAACAATAAACTATTGATTATCAACTGTTACTTATTAAAACAATTTAAGTTTTATTATTAAAAACAATAAACTATAAATTATCGACATTTAATTATTAAAACAGTTAACTATTGATTATCAACGGTTTATTATTAAACAATCTACTATTAATTATCAACTATTTATTACTAAGACTATAAAACATTCATTTTTGTAAAACAATAATCTGTTAATTATCAACAATTTATTATTAACACAATCAACTATTAATTATCAACTATTTATTATTAACACAATCAACTATTAATTATCAACTATTTATTATTAACACAATCAACTATTGATTATCAACTGTTTATTATTAAAACAATCAACTATTAATTATCAACTATTTATTATTAACACAATCAACTATTGATTATCAACTATATATTATTAACACAATCAACTATTAATTATCAACTATTTATTATTAACACAATCAACTATTGATTATCAACTTTTTATTATTAAAACAATTAACTATTAATTATCAACTATTTATTATTAACACAATCAACTATTGATTATCAACTATTTATTACTAAGACTATAAAACATTCATTTTTGTAAAACAATAATCTGTTAATTATCAACAATTTATTATTAACACAATCAACTATTGATAATCAACTATATATTATTAACACAATCAACTATTAATTATCAACTATTTATTATTAACACAATCAACTATTGATTAACAACTGTTTATTATTAAAACAATCAACTATTAATTATCAACTATTTATTATAAACACAATCAACTATTGATTATCAACTGTTTATTATTAAAACAATAAACTATTAATAATCAACAATTTATTATTAACACAATCAACTATTGATTATCAACTGTTTATTATTAAAACAATCAACTATTAATTATCAACTATTTATTATTAACACAATCAACTATTGATTATCAACTCTTTATTATTAAAACTATCAACTATTAATTATCAACTATTTATAATAAAAACAATAAACTATTGATTATCAACTGTTACTTATTAAAACAATTTAAGTTTTATTATTAAAAACAATAAACTATAAATTATCGACATTTAATTATTAAAACAGTTAACTATTGATTATCAACGGTTTATTATTAAACAATCTACTATTAATTATCAACTATTTATTACTAAGACTATAAAACATTCATTTTTGTAAAACAATAATCTGTTAATTATCAACAATTTATTATTAACACAATCAACTATTAATTATCAACTATTTATTATTAACACAATCAACTATTAATTATCAACTATTTATTATTAACACAATCAACTATTGATTATCAACTGTTTATTATTAAAACAATAAACTATTAATAATCAACAATTTATTATTAACACAATCAACTATTGATTATCAACTGTTTATTATTAAAACAATCAACTATTAATTATCAACTATTTATTATTAACACAATCAACTATTGATTATCAACTATATATTATTAACACAATCAACTATTAATTATCAACTATTTATTATTAACACAATCAACTATTGATTATCAACTGTTTATTATTAAACAATCTACTATTAATTATCAACTATTTATTATTAAAACTATCAACTATTAATTATCAACTATTTATTATTAACACAATCAACTATTGATTATCAACTTTTTATTATTAAAACAATTAACTATTGATTATCAACGGTTTATTATCAAAACAATCAACTATTAATTATCAACTGTTTATTATTAAACAATCTACTATTAATTATCAACTATTTATTATTAAAACTATCAACTATTAATTATCAACTATTTATTATTAACACAATCAACTATTGATTATCAACTTTTTATTATTAAAACAATTAACTATTGATTATCAACGGTTTATTATTAAAACAATCAACTATTAATTATCAACAATTTATTATTAACACAATCAACTATTGATTATCAACTGTTTATTATTAAAACAATCAACTACTAATTATCAACTATTTATTATTAACACAATCAACTATTGATTATCAACTGTTTATTATTAAAACAATCAACTATTAATTATCAACTATTTATTATTAACACAATCAACTATTGATTATCAACTTTTTATTATTAAAACAATTAACTATTGATTATCAACGGTTTATTATTAAAACAATCAACTATTAATTATCAACTATTTATTATTAACACAATCAACTATTGATTAGCAACTCTTTATTATTAAAACTATCAACTATTAATTATCAACTATTTATTATTAACACAATCAACTATTGATTATCAACTGTTTATTATTAAAACAATAATCTGTTAATTATCAACTATTTATTATTAACACAATCAACTATTGATTATCAACTTTTTATTTATAAAACAATTAACTATTTATTATAAAACAATAAACTATTAATTATCAACTATTTATTATTTAGACAATCAACTATTGATTATCAACCTTTTTTTATTAAAACAATCAACTTTTGATTGTCAACTCTTTATTATTAAAACAATCAACTATATGCTATTTACACAATCAAGAATTGATGTCAACTGTTTATTATTTAAACAATCAACTATTAATTATCAACTATTTATTATTAACACAATCAACTATTGATTATCAACTTTTTATTATTAAAACAATCAACTATTGATTATCGACATTTTATTATTAAAACAATAAACTATCAATTATCAACTATTTATTATTAAGACAATCAACTATTGATTATCAACCATTTATTATTAAAACAATCAACTTTTGATTATCAACTGTTTATTATTAAAACAATCAACTATATGTTATTTACACAATCAAGTATTGATGTCAACTGTTTATTATTTAAACCATTAACTATTTAATTTCAACTTTTTATTATTAAGACGATTAATTATTAATACAATAAACTTTTGATTATCTACTATTTATTAAAACAATCAACTATTAATTATCAACTTTTTATTATTAAAACAATCAAGTATTGATTATCAACTATTTTTTTTATAATAATCAAGTATTGATTATCAACTGTTTATTATCAAAACAATTAACTAGTCTTTTGATATAAACAACTTATATTCATTTTTATATATAAACAAAAAATCACAACTTTATTATACTTAATAAATCAACTTTATTTATACTGAACACAAAAATATCGATAAATAAAATTGATCTAATAATATCAGTGTTGTTGAGCCTCGTCAGGTTTTTTGTGAAACCTTTCAAGACACATGATTAATAAAGTACCACAATGCTTTAAATTAATTTATTAATTTATATTAATAAATTATATTGATATATAATATATTATATTTAATATATATTTACAATATAAATTAAATATTAAAACATGTATCTAATTCTTTCAAATATGTCGGGGAAGCATTCTATCGATTCTGTGACAAATGTGGTCTACCAAAATATTGAAGTCCATCAAAATATTTGGTTTTTTAGTAAAAATAGCAAAATATTTCAAAGATATTATAAATATATACGAAATATTTATGAAAATAAATCCAAAGAAGCTAAGATCATTCATTCATTAAATATTGTTTAGATGTATTGACACTAAAATTAATATAAAATTGTATTGATTTTTACAATAGTAAAAAGATTATCGATGGTTTGTAAATCGCGAAATTACAGCTAAATTTGATTACATAATAGCTCCCTTTTGAAATTATAAATTTGTATATTGCTGTGCATTATTAGATTTATTTATGATAAAGGCTATTCAGCGCTAAGCTTACTTATATTCTAATATATACATTATTACGTTAACCATAAATCATTAAATGTGTAAGTAATTTGAATTGTACATTTGACATATTTACACCATGTTATTTGCGTTCGGATAAACGCACTATACTCCATAATTGATTCGTTTACAGCATTTTAATAGTTGAGATTGGAAAAATTCTGTAATCTTAATTACCATTTCACACTAACGATTTATTGAAAAATAATGCTACCTGTATATTAAAATATTCCAGTTGATAGATAAATTGAATTACCCAGCAAAATTTTCTTAATGGGAATTTTGTTTATCATCAGTTTTCAAATATGCCTATTATTACCATAAATCAAAGGTGGTCAACTTTTTTGTATAAAAAATCTATCTTTAATCTTAATAGTGTGTCGCAATCGACTTTCTACTTTAGCGCATGCTAAGGCGGAAAGAGTGTAAACTACATACTATTTAAATTTAGAATTTTCTAGAAAATTCAAAAACTTATGAACTTCAGTTATAATCTCTATTACATTGAGTGAAAAATTGGATTAGACAAAGTAATATAATTATATAATAATTATATAACATGTAATGAATATTTATTCATATCGACAATAAATATGTTAAATTTACAATGTATTTATTATTGTTAATAATAATATTGTTGAATTACCTTAATGTAAATTTTACAATTAAGAGTAATTGTAAATATTGAATTCAAATATTTACAAATATTTAGCATCAAATATTTAAAATAAATTAAAGCTAATTTTAACTGAAAGATTATATATTTAATGAAATTTAAATGAAAATGAAAACTACAAACAATTATAAAAGGAAGGATAAAATTAATAAAGATATGTATAAAGAACTTACTAAATTAAAGGGTAACTTTATAATTACAACTATTGATAAAGCTAGTAATAGCTTTGTCTTTATATGCAAAAAGCTTTATTATGATATACTAATGAAAGAGGTTAATTCTAATGATTTAAATGTAAATCCAACATATGAACGTAGTGAGTTGAGTTTAGAAACAATTATTACAAGTCACTGTTCTATAATGGATAAAAAGGGTATAAAGGTTGAATTAGATAATAAAACTATACCTATATTATATTGGAATCCAAAATTACATAAAAATCCAATAAAACCTAGGTTCATATGTAGTGCGTTTAAATGTACATTAAAACCACTTTCTGTGTTTATGAATAAAATATTTAAAGTAATTAAAACGCACTTTAAAAAATATTGCAAGGTAATCGAAATTAATACTGGTATAAAACACTATTTCAGTATTAATTCTACAAAAGAATTTTTAGAACAGACAAAAGGAATAAATTTTCAAAATATAAATACATACGATTTTAGTACGCTTTATATAAATCTAGATTTAGTAGATATTAAAGAAGCGTTAGTAAAATTAATTAATCTTGGAAAAAAATATACATATATATGTTAAATTAATTATAACGCCTATCTAACAAAAATTAAACCATCAAGTAAATATAAATAAATGGATAAAATTGAATTAATAGAATCTTTAAATATTTTGATAAATCAAAATTATTTAAAATTAGGGAAATCTATATTTAGACAAGTAAAAGGTGTTCCAATGGGTGGTAATAGTAGCCCAATTATAGCTGACTTGTTTTTAAGCTTTATAGAATATGAATTTGTTCATAACTGTGTAAAAACTAAATCTAAACTATATAAATATATGAAATATATGTTTCGATACATTGATGATATATGTGTATTTAATTCTAATAATTTTAATTCAATTAGTGAACAAATTTATCTAGAAAGTCTTATTCTTAACAAAACCAATATTAATGATAAAGAAGGTGTATATCTAGATATGAACATTAAATTAACATTAACTAAAACTACTATTAATTTATATTGTAAAGATGACATATTTAAATTTATAAGAAACATATTTTTGCATGAGCATTCATGCATACCATATAATATAAAATATAATACATTAAATAATGAAATTTTAAGAATTGCAACAATATGTAATGATATTGGCTTTCTTCAAAATCATTTAAATAATTTAATAGATACATATTTTAAACTAGGTTACTATAAAAATACAATCAAACAGAAAATAGTAAATTTATAAATCAACACAATAATATAAAGAATAAATTTAAAATCATTAATCACCTCTAATTCTTATTCTGATACAATGTCTGTTATTTATTAGTCAATTCATAAAAATGATGTTTATTTCAAATTTCAATTTTTCATTTTAAATTGATATAAATTATAAAAAATCTTATAACAATTATTAATTTTATTATTTAATTATTAAATTTTGATTTAGCATTATTATGTTTTGTTTGTTTTATGATTATATATTTATTAAACCACTTACAGAAAGTGGTTTTAATGTACATTTTAAATGAATACTATAATGAATAGTATTTATATAGTAGTATACACTAGTATTTATATACTTAAAATTTATTCTTTGGCCTCTAACTTATGCTATGTTGGGTAGAGGAGTTAAGGGCCGAAACCTGATAGCATAGCAGTTCCTCCTTATGACCTCTAATTCTTATTTTGATACAACGTCTGTTATTTATTAGTCAATTCATAAAAGTAACGTTTATTTTAAATTTCATTTTTTTATTTTAACTTGATTTAAATTTAAAAAAATCTTATAACAATTATTTACTTTATTATTTAATTATTAAATTTTGATTTAGCATTATATGTTTTTTTACTTTATAATTATATTAAATCGTAGACTCAGTCAGCTGATTTGATTTGATGGCAAGATATGACTCGCCAATGGATTCGGGGCGACGTTTTTTAAGACGAGCAATGGAGAGTTGAGCAATTTCAGAGGGTGAGCGATCGGAAAAAATTCGACAAGCGGAGGAGGATGACACATAAAATTGACTTTTATTTTAAATATTAATATTAAATTTTAAATTGATATAAATTATAAAAAATCTTATAACAATTATTTATTTTATTATTTAATTATAATATTTTGATTTAGCATTATTATGTTTTGTTTGTTTTTTAATTATATTAAATATGTAGACTCAGTTAGCTAATTGGATTTGTTTCAAAACAATTAAATAAACCTGTCAATTCAGAATCGACATTATTTCTGCAAAATTCTTCATTTTGTTCATTCCTGAATCAACGATAAATAAATTTCAAATAAAAATTTGCCACTTAAGAGTTTAAATTGATTTCTAATAATATTTTGTTGATTTATATATTCAAAATTTAATATTTTAATAATATATTGTTGATTTATATATTGTAAATTTAATATTTTAATAATATAGAAATAATATAATAAATTATTTTTATAAGATTTTATAATTTATATCAAATAAAAATTTAAAATTAAAATTTAAAATAAAAGTCAATTTTTATTGACACAGAACTATCTTTTTAATAAAATGAGATATTAAATATTTTAATAATTTTCTAAAATTTTATTATTTATAAGAAAATACAAATTAAAAAATAAAAATGATCAAAAAACATTGGTGTAAATGAATACTTTTCTAATGATAAAACATTAAATAAATAATAAAATATAATTAAAACCATTAAATAATTGTTTTTATAAGAATGCTAGCTACCGCATTCACCTTTAAAGAAATAAGCAAACTATTCAAATTGAAAATAAATTTAAGTAATTAGATAAATTACACTAATTAGATCAGATAACTGAGTCTAAGTATTTTATTTTAAGCTCAACTGTTTGTGAATACGTCATTCTAATGGCTTTGTTTAATTAACACGAATTAAATTTAATCTCGACAAAAGCGATAAAAATTATTTTGTCAAATCAGATCAGATAACTGAGTTTACGTATTTTATACTAATAGTGAATTAAAAATAAAAATAAATAATTATATAAGATTTTATACAATTTATTTTTATATCTATAATTTAAAATTGAAATTAAAAATGTATTGACTAATAAATAACAGACGATGAATAAGAATAAGGAATAGGTCATCAGGACGAACTGCTATGTTATCAATTTTCATATTTAATATCAAATTTAATCAAAATTGTATAACATTTAATATTTGATATTTAATATTTAATATTTGATATTTTTTTAAAATTAAATATTTAATACAAACCCAATATTTATGCAATTGTAGGGCTAGTGTATAAATGCAATCAAATTGTAATATAAATGTCATGGGAATTAAAGAGGCTAAATGTGCTTTAAATTAATTAGTGATATGTCATGAATTATGTATCATAATAGTCGAAGTATCGTTAAAGTACTTTAGGAAACTATGTAAAGGCGAACTTCTAATAGGCCTCGAACTTTTACCGCTTGTATAGCGCCTTAATACACTGATGGCTGAAGTGATCTTCCAAGGATCAAGGACCGTCGAAGTTGTGTTGCTGCAGTGCCTCACTGATGGAATCACCCTGTAAAGATGATGAGACTAAGGTCGAAACGCATCATTGAGGGCTAGGCTTATGTGATAGGCGTATTACAAGTTAAGCTTTCCGAAGACGTTTTTTAAAAAGCATTACACGTTCATTTCTTTATTCCTGTTCGTGTTGTAAACAAAAGTTGTAACATAATTCTTTTAAAATTATTAATTAATTTAAACATTTTTGCTATTTAAAATAATATTAATTAAAAATATTCATCAATTAGCAAAAGATATTTTTTATAAGAAATTTATAATTTTAAGTTATAATTTTAAATTATAATTTTAAAATTATAATTTTCAAGTAGTTCGGTGGTGACCATCAATACGTTGGACCCCGCTTTTCCCAAACTAGAGTATGGGTTTTATTCTGATTCCAATTTTGATGATTTAATTGATTTTTCTGAGGTATATGATAAAACTGGTAAAACCTTTACGTCATCAGAGACTCCGCTTCATATTGGTTACTCAAATGTTAGAAATCTTCAATCTCAATTTCCTTTCTTGCTCGACCATATTGCTGATAATCATTATGATATATTCTGTATTTCAGAATCTTGGTTACATAGTGGCATCTCTGATAATCTGTTTGATGTTGTAGGTTATAAGTTAATAAGAGCGGATCGCTTTCCTGGTATGCGAGGTGGAGGAGTTGTAGCATTCGTTCGTTACGATCTCTCAACATCAAATATATCATATCTTTGTGATTCCGAGTGGTCATATAAGTGTCTGTCTTTTACTGTTAATCATCAATTGTTAAAATTAAATGTTTGTGTTGTTTATAGATCTCCATCTTTCACTTTGATAACATATCGGCCTAAGGATTATTTATCTAATTTTTGTTCATCCTAACGATTTGTCCTTTTAGGTGACTTCAACCTTCCGAATGTAGATTGGAATATGAATGGGTGATCAACCCTGCTCAGGCGTATCAAAACAATTTCGTGATTTATTTATTGCTTACCTACTTTTAGTGCAACATTGTAGACAACCAACTAATGTCAACGGTGCTACTCTAGATCTTGCTATTTAAAATAATATTAATTAAAAATATTCATTAATTAGCAAAAGATATTTTTTATAAGAAATTTATAATTTTAATAATGATACTTTTTAGTATTAAAAAGAACTGATTGCAATTGTTAACACTGAAGCCATAAAAAAATTATGAAATTTTTGAAATTTTTGACGATAATAAAAATCTTATTTACATTATTAGATGGAATTAAATATTGACAATAATTTTTCATAGAGGAAAATAACTTAGACAGCAAGTTTCCTTATTAAAAGAGCAAAATAACGAATAATTTTATAATTATTAGAAACGTATAGCCAACGCAACCAATAAAATGGTTGTTCTTACTTTATGGTACACATTATTTAAATAAATAATGTATTTAGGTTTATTATTTGCAACACAGTACAAACGAATTCATGCTATGGATCGTTCGGATAAAGGACATAAATGTGGTAAAGCACCTTCCCCATTACCTGATGATCCGTACGCACCACATACACTATTCAATGAAGCTGTTGATTATAATCCAAAGTATAAAAAACAAGTTTTTCTATCTAGAGCAGCATATCCATAAAGTGAATATATATTGTATGTTCAGGGTGTCTTTAAAAATAAAAAACATCAAACATTTTGTGTTGTCTAATGCTATAGATTTTTATCTGCTTTCAGCAACGATGTGGTTAAACAACTAGGTTAAAAGTAGTAAATAAATAACTTATTAGTGTTTTCAATTATTAATATTATGATGGCATTCGATATTTATTCTAACACATGCCATATTTACCATTAATCTGTTTATAAAAATTCTAAGTTGTACAAAATGATTTTTTTATATAAAGATTAATACGATTTTAAATTTATGGTACAAAATATGTAGCCTTAATAAGTAATCTGATAGCTAAAATATATAAATTCTTGTTTTAAAATTTATTTAGGAACTAAAAAATAAATTCTACTTTACAGTAATAAATAATATATTACATTAATAAATAGAAATGACATTAAATCAACGATTTAGCTTTATAATATAATATCCTAGTATCATTCCCGTATTTTTTCTTAGAATGCAACATTTAATGCTAATTAATTTTATTGATTGACTATTCCTTACTTTTGCCATTACTATTAACGATTGAAATTGATCACTACTAAATTGACTTCCACTATTGACCGTTGCTATTGACCTTCATTATTAAAAATTATTCATTAAAATATTACTTGATTGACTATTACTTTATTTGATGTATTTTGTAAAATTAATATAATTAATATATAATAATATAATAAATATTAAAATATTATAATAAATATTAAATATTATATAATAAATATTATAAACATTAATTAATATTAATATATAAATAATAATATAAATATTATTATAATATAAATATTATAGTTATTATAATAAATTAATATGTAATTTGTAATTAGTAAAATTAATATAAATAATAAAATGCCATTCAGTAAGTGAATTGATATGTTTAATTTAAATGATAAAACAATAGAATGTATGAAATAAATTAAACAAAACAATAAATGTTTTATTTAATGTAAAATAATACAGCTATCACATACCTTGACTGTTATCACCGCAATTAGCAGAAGTTTTGAATACCAACGACACAGCTAAATTAGATTGTATAAAGTCGACATATACTTAAGATATTTTCCTTTCGACAAACAAATGCTAATTTTAGAATGATACAACTTTCAAAATAAATTGATGTGTTCATAATGAAGAAAGTAAAAATATTAAATTATCTGCATAAAAAATATTACTTTTAAATTATGAAATTATTATAAAAATACAATTATTTTGTAACTTCTGAAATTATTTCTTTTAGTGGCGTTTTAAAAAGTAATAAAATTTAAATATTTGGAATAATTAAAGAGCTAGACATATTTTTGACAAATAAATCTATATTTATACCAATATCAGCTAACGAATCACATCTTTGGTAAGTAATACGGATTCATTATAATAACTTCTTTTATATTAAAAATAAATGACTGGTTAAAAACCAGTACTTTTTCATAATTAGATTATTGTTATTATTGTTAAATTGAGTTTTAAATTTTTTAATAGTTGTCAACTTTGAAAGGCTACTATATTTACGTTATTGTTTTATATTATGTATCAAGTATCAGTTTTGCATTAAATGTGAAAATCTAAAAATGAGTTACACCAAGTTTTACGTTTTATTTTTTAAAGTAAAATTTTATAAAAAGTATTTAAAAGGGCTGATTTTAAAAATTATATTTTTTATAAATATTCAAAATACTTTATAAAATAATTTATTAAATGAATATTAATTTACTAAATGCCAAAAGTGGAATAATTTTGGCATTTATAAATTATGGTTCCTTCGCTTTCGGGGAAGGAACCATACTTAGTTAAAGAGATTGTTCGCTTAGGTCTTGAAATCAAAGAGGTTAAGGAGATAACTGTTGTGTGTGCGTATGCTCTTAATATTATCCCGGAATACGCAGTTTTTGTGGAAGTTTTTGCGGAATACGCAGTTTTTGTGGAAGATTTTTCTTAAATTGTGAATTAAGAAAGCTGCTATCAAAAAGGTAACGATATCATATGTTCAATAAATCAAAAATTAATTAACGATTATGATAGGCTAAGTTGTATAATAGATAGTTATTGTAATACAGAATACAATAATCGTACAATAAATGTTAATAATAACAATAGAAAATATACATTAACCATAAACTTCATTAATAAATGTATAGATAACATAAATATAGCCGGACTTTTAAATAATTCTAAAAGTAAAGAAATAATAGGGTCAGATTTAAGTATCCTAAAAAAAGGTATAAACTCCTACCACCATTAGGACGAAAAATTTGTAATTATAATAAAGAATTAAAATCAATATGTAACGATAATATTAGAAACATAATGGAAACAGAATGCAATTGTAAAAGTCTTAGCTTTGATAAAATAAATGAACATATATGTACCCATAATCTAGAATTAATTGAAAATTGTGAATTAAGAAAGCTGCTATCGAAAGGGTATAAATATAGATTAAATAATAACAACGACAAAAATAAAATTTACGATTCGTTATATAATAACTTAAATGATAACTTTAGTAAGCTGATTAATAGTAAAAGCTCGAATATATCAAAGATAAACATTTGAAAAGATTATATATTTGATAAAATTAAAAATAAAATGAAAATAACAAACAATTATACAAGAAAAGACAAAATTAATAAAGATATATATAAAGAACTTACTAAATTAAAGGGTAACTTTATAATTACAACTATTGATAAAGCTAGTAATAACTTTGTCTTCATATGCAAAAAGCTTTATTATGATATACTAATGAAAGAGGTTAATTCTAATGATTTAAATGTAAATCCAACATATGAACGCAGTGAGTTGAGTTTAGAAACAATTATTACAAGTCACTGTTCTATAATGGATAAAAAGGGAAGAAAGGTTGAATTAGATAATAAAACTATACCTATATTATATTAGAATCCAAAATTACATAAATATCCAATAAAACCTAGGTTCATATGTAGTGCGTTTAAATGTACATTAAAACCACTTTCTGTCTATATGAATAAAATACTTAAAGTAATTAAAGCACATTTTAAAAAATATTGCAAGGTAATCGAAATTAATACTGGTATAAAACACTATTTCAGTATTAATTCTACAAAAGAATTTTTAGAACAGACAAAAGGAATAAATTTTCAAAATATAAATACATAAGATTTAAGTACGCTTTATATAAATCTAGATTTAGTAGATATTAAAGAAGCGTTAGTAAAATTAATTAATCTTGGAAAAAAATATACATATATATGTTAAATTAATTATAACGCCTATCTAACAAAAATTAAACCATCAAGTAAATATAAATAAATGGATAAAATTGAATTAATAGAATCTTTAAATATTTTGATAAATCAAAATTATTTAAAATTAGGGAAATCTATATTTAGACAAGTAAAAGGTGTTCCAATGGGTGGTAATAGTAGCCCAATTATAGCTGACTTGTTTTTAAGCTTTATAGAATATGAATTTGTTCATAACTGTGTAAAAACTAAATCTAAACTATATAAATATATGAAATATATGTTTCGATACATTGATGATATATGTGTATTTAATTCTAATAATTTTAATTCAATTAGTGAACAAATTTATCTAGAAAGTCTTATTCTTAACAAAACCAATATTAATGATAAAGAAGGTGTATATCTAGATATGAACATTAAATTAACATTAACTAAAACTACTATTAATTTATATTGTAAAGATGACATATTTAAATTTATAAGAAACATATTTTTGCATGAGCATTCATGCATACCATATAATATAAAATATAATACATTAAATAATGAAATTTTAAGAATTGCAACAATATGTAATGATATTGGCTTTCTTCAAAATCATTTAAATAATTTAATAGATACATATTTTAAACTAGGTTACTAAAAAAATAACATCAAGCAGAAAATGGTAAAATGTATAAATCAACACAATAATATAAAGAATAAATTTAAACTCTTAAGTGGCAAATTTTTATGGATGGATAATAAATAATATACTTTGCATTAGAATAAGATACTAGATAGTTATTTTAGAGGAAATACATCATTAGCATGTATTTGGCCCCGCTGCTATGTTGGGTAGAGGAGTTAGGGGCCGAAACCTGATAGCATAGCAGTTCCTCCTGATGATCCTCTAATTCTTATTCTGATACAACTTCTGTTATTTATTAGTCAATTCATAAAAATGACGTTTATTTTAAATTTTATTATTATTTTTTAACTTGATTAAAATTATAGAAAATCTAAATCTTTTATTATTTAATTATTAAATTTTGATTTAGCATTATTATGTTTTGTTTATTTTATAATTATATTAAATACGTAGACTCAGTTAGCTGATTTAATCTTCAGACTCTGCTGGATAGTACTCCTGTTTGAGATTCCATCGTTATATTGGGTGACTTCAATGCTAATGTTGGTAGCGACAGTAGCACTTGGAAGGGAGTGTTGGGAAGGAACGGACTCTCTGATCTGAATGCGAGCAGTTTTGAATTATTACACTTTTGTTCTAGTAACAATTTTTGCATAAGCCACACCATGTTTGAATATAAAGAGATTTATAGATATACATGGCATAAGAATTCTCTCAGTCAAAGATCAATGATCGATTTTGGAATAGTTTCATCTGATCTAAGATGTTATGTTCTGGACACTCGTGTAAAGAGAGAGGCTGAGCTGTCAACCGATCACTACCTTGTAGTTAGTCAACTTCGATGAGCGGATTGGATGCAGGCAAGCCTGGTAAACCCAAACGTTATGTGAGGGCGTGCTGGGGGCGTTCATCGGATGTTTCTGTCAGAGAACGTTTTTCTAGCTACATCGGGATGACTTCTCTCGATTTCCAAAAGAGTTAAAGAGCACTCATAAGGAGTTAGCCATGTTCATATCTTCGCTTGCCAAAGTAACTGTAAAAAGTTGTGGCTCGGAGGTCTAAAGTACTTGTCGCGGAGGAAATACTCGAACTGCTTGGTGGACACCAACACTTAAAGATTTCGTTCATCAGAAGAAGCTGGCTTATACGGTAACTTTGTCAGAAATAAATCAGTGGAAGCAGTAGACAAGTAACGAAAGGTAAAGAGAGCTTCAGCTCGGTCATTTACTGAGGCGAAGAAGGCGGCTTGGGTTAAGTTTGGAGAAAATTTAGAATTTGATTATAGGTCAGCTTTGAATATGTTCTAGAGGACGATTTAGAACCATCGTGTTGGAAAGCAGTAACCTTCTCAAATTGTCAATTACAAGAGAGGGTATGTGCTGACTAATTTTTCAGAAATTCTTGGTTGTTGGAAAGAGCATATTAAGAGTCTCCTTAATCCGGTGGATATGCCTTCGCTTGTAGAGGAAGAGCCTTTAGACCTTGAAGATGCCGTTGCTGTTGTTGAAAAACTTCGTAAAGACAATACTTTTGGAGTAGATTATATTCTATTTAAAGCTTTAAAGGCTCTCGGCGTTGTAGGCATGAAGTTGCTAACACGGATCTTCAAGGTTGAATTAAAGTCGGACAAGGTTCCTAGTGAGTTGCGAACTGGGTTGGTGGTAACGATCTTTATAAACGGTTACCGAAGAATATGTTCCAATTATCGGGGCATCACTTTTCTTAGCCAAACTGGTAAGCTATTTGCTAATATGTTTGAATTAAGGATACGATATATAGTTGAGAATCAGTTGAAAAAGACAATGCGGCTTTTGTCCAGGTCGTTGAACTACAGATAAGCTTTTTACGCTCTCAATTATCCACAAATGGTTTTAGGAGTTCGCTCAACATATCTACAGGCGCTTTGTAAGTTTGGAGAAGGCTTTCGACCAAGTTCTGCGAAAGAGGTTGAGGAAGGTACTAAAGAAATATGGAGTACCACACTATTTTCGGGTAGATTGGCTTCTCAGTATAAACAAAGTATAAGTTGTGTTCGTGTTTTAGGTATGAAGTCTGAATCATTTCCAGTAGACGCTGGACTTCGTCAGTGTTGCCCTTGATTAAGTAATTAAACATAATAAATTTACTAGACAAAATTGATTTTTTAATTTCAAAATCATTAAAATTTAATTCTTTTAATAATTGCCTTGTCTGTGATTTTAACAGGTTTGAGGTTGCTCACAGCAATACGTTGCTGGTTTTTTTGAACGTTTTGTGGTTGAATAAATTTTAGTTGGCATTGATGTATGATAAGAATTGTATTCTTTAGGCATTACAATGAATAATGAAGTAATTTCAAGAGATAGACCAACCATTACTACGACAAGGACAATTATAAATGCATGTTTGTTATCATCAGTTGATGCTTTGATAATTAACCAAATCGCCAATCCAAGCGTTATAATTCCACACACTACTCTGTTGTTAATATACAGATATAGAGGAATATTGCAATCAGAGTCTTCAGTTTGCAGCTTAACCGCGACAGATATTCCAAGAATTGCAGTTGTTAGATAAATAACTGTAGCAAGAAAAGAACCGATGACCAAGGCCGTTGTACCAAGAGTCAAATAGCATAGAATGGGACCAACGATTATTGCTACTATAAGGAATATTATATTCAATGCACAAAGTAGTCTGTATCTTGCACAATTATCCATTCTATTTACCAAGTTGAACTTTTTCAAAATACAAGCTTTTATCGAGCAGTCTCTAATTTTACCTTTTTATACACTTACTAAATTACGATGAGTTATTTTTGTCATACAAAAACAATGTGAATAATAAGAAGTGAAGGCTAAATACTAAATTAAAAGTGAACTTGCATTTCTAAAGAACTTGTGGAACCTTTGAGATATAAGCTCAACATAGAGTGTTTTTGAGTATGTGTAGTTGTCATGTGCCATGATTCTTGAACTCTCAGTTTTGTTTTTAAATTTCTTATCATGTTCCTCGCAAGCGCAGTGAAAAATTAAAAATATAAATTCTCACAATTTATCCTTTTTCAAAGAGAAAAATTCATGAACTTCGTTAATTCAAAAACGTTGATGCCAAAATATATTCTAAAATATGACACAGCATTTCTTTTCAAGTAGAATATTTTAAGCTTTTTGCACTCAAGTCGTTGAAAGCATAAGTATTCAAAATTTTTTCATAAAAACAAATTTAGCTTGAACTTTATTTTTTTAAATTCGTAAAGTAATGTTCAAGACCAAGGTCAAATCCTTATGCACATCATAATGTTTTATCTCAATCTAAATTATTGTGTATAACTATCTTTTAACAAGTAGTGACTATGCATCCATTTTATTATAATATGCCTTTTTACTTTTTAAATATCGGGAAGAAAGACAAAGCAATTTTAATGAAATCACAAAATCTCAATTAATTATATTCGTTAGCTTCATTACAAAACAAACTTTTGTTTAACGTTCATATTGTGATTTATAATATTCAATGCCAGCACGGTTATTTCAGTTTTTAAATAATCGTTTGACAACTATAAAATAATATTAAGTTATAATATTATTTCAACAACACGTATAATTTGTTAATGATTCGTTAATTTATTAATTTGTAAAATTTTTCAGGCCAATTAAGTAAATTATTTATTACTGATTATTCAACATAATTTAAAACGTATTGTTTTGAAAACGAGTAGATTATTATTATATTAATAATAATATTAATTATTAATATTATATTATTTTCCACTTTTGCTGCTTTGTGCACAAGATCGCTAATTGTTAAAATGTATTTTTGTCTTTAAACCTGTCTAACTCGGTATTCTAGTTAATAAAAGATTAAAAAATTATTTACGATTCAATAATTTTCCTTACAAAAGGTAAATCGATTACTTTAGCTACGTGTCTCGAAGGTTCAAAGAAAGTAATCTTTCACTTCAAAGTAATGCACTGAATTTTAATAAAGAAACTGTTAATTCTGCATTTATGCACCAATGAAAATTTGAAGGAGAGGAATTCATATAGTTGCAAATTTATTAACAGCAGGAAACAAAGATAAAGGAAAACTTCTTATTGTAAGCACTTTGATACTGTCCATTCGCATTTTAATGAACAGCAATTTGATGACATTTTTGATAATGAATAAAACAATCGAATTTTGAATCTTTATTAAATTGCAAGCAAAAAGAATCCGCATAGCGTGTATTACGTAACTAGTAAAATACTCTAAAACAACAATTTAGTTACTAGCTTTTATTTATTAACGTTGCCATTTTGGCAAAAAATAAAGATTAATAAATTGGTATTATATTTAAGCATACGACCAATCCATTAAATAAAAAGATATTGGTTTAGGACCATGCATATATATTTCATCATTTAATAAATTACCAACTTAATAACTGAATATCGCAGAATGCGTTATATGAAATTTGCTTCGTTCTCAAATAATTAGAGTTATAATTAGTAAGCATTTAAAATAAAGCATTATAAATTAACGATTCAAATTATAATTATTCATTTTAAAATCGTAAAAATATTAATCTTTTAATAATTGTCTAGTCTTCGATTTAACACATTTGAGTCGGCTCACAGCAATGAATTGGTGGTTTTTTTGGACACTGCTTTGTTGAATATATTTTAGTTGATGTCTCATAATATCTGCTTTCATTGGACCCCGTGAGGAATAATGAAGTAATTTCAAGACATAAGCTCACCGCAACGACGCATAGTACAATTATATATGTATTATTGATATCATTAGTGGATGCTTCAATAGCTAGCCAAACAACAAATCCAAGCGTTATGATTCCACATATTACTCTGTTGTTAATATAAAGATATAAAGGAATATTGCATTCAGAGTCTTCAGTTTGCAGCTTAACCGCGACAGATATTCCAAGAATTGCAGTTGTTAAATAAAGAACTGTAGCAAGTACTATACCGATGACCAATGCCATAGTATCATAAGTCAAATAGCATAGAATGGGACCAACGATTATTGCGACCAGAAAAAAAATTATATTCAATGCAAAAAGTAGTCTGTATCTTGCACAATTATCCATTCTATTTACCAAGTTGAACTTTTTCAAAATACGATTTTTTACCAAGCAGTCTTTAATTTTACCTTTTTATACACTTACTAAATTACGATGAGTTTTTTTGTCATACAAATGTGTGCCAAAAATGTGTACTAAAGTGTTCATGCATTACATTTCAATAAAAAACCCGTATGACTAATTAAGTAAAAAAGTTAAATACTATAAATGCTTAATAATAAATTGAAAATGTAAAAAACATTTCTAAAGCACTGTTTGAACCTCTGTCATTTATGCAACATAGTATCGTTCACTATATCTCATTCGTCATGTACAATGATTTGAAAACTCAGTTTACTGTTGTTTTTTAATTTCTTCATATTCAATAGCTCAGTGAAAAATTAAAAATAAAAATTCTCACAATTTTTTTCAAAGAGAGCTACGTTAATTCAAAAATGTTGATGTCAAAATAAATTCTAAAGTACGACAATTTTTTTTGCAAGTAGAATATTTTAAGTTGCTTTGCACTGAAGTCGTTGAAAGAATGAGTGTTTTAAAATGGTACATTTAAGCTAATTTAGCTTGAACTTTATATTTTAAAAATTCGTTCATACAACTCTAAACATTCAAAGGTTTGTCGCAGCAAAAGAACATCATCCATTTAATAAAATGCGAGATTTAAACTATTTTTAAAATTTTTCGTTTATTAACACAACATTTGTTTAAATTATTATTTTCTAATTAGTGATTAAAAATAGTTGTTCCATTAACATGAATATTTTAAATTCGAAATTCTTATTAATTTATAGAAATGAAGAAATGATTTATTTCAAAAATAACAATATTTCGATAACTCCTTCTATATTTTTCAAGGAAATTACAAAGTGTTGATTTATACATAAAAGACTCAAGTTAGTCATTTATATTCAAAATGTTTAACAGCAGAAAACAAAAATGAAAGTGTAAGTCTTGTTGTGTTCACTTTGATACTTGCCATTCGCATTTTAATTAAGTTTAATTAAGTAGCTTTAAAAATTTTAAAATTGTTATTTACTTTAATAAATAAATATATAAATGTGCAGTTTGAATGATTCTTCTAATATTCTATATAGATACCGCATCCATGAAATGAATGAAATTCTAATTTATCAGTATTATTAATTACGCTCGCATTAGGCAAACATAATCTAAAAATAAATTATAGCAAATCTCTAATATTTTGTGAAAATAAATATGCAATTCTAAGTAATGCGGAAATTGTGAAGTATGAAAACTACAAATTAATATTATATTTTTATCGACGATGTTGCATTGAAGTTTTTTTAATTTTTAGCATATTTTGATACACAAAATTTTGTAGCTAAATTTAACATCTGAATTTGGCAAAATATTGAAAATGCGAATTAATCTTATTAGCAGATTACATTTTGCTTATCTATTTGAATTGATTTGAAATAGATGCAGCTCTATCTGCATTATTAAATAGTTGATTTATATTTATAGCAAACAGACACTTATATCTTAAAAATATATTGGTATTCTAACATATTATAAGCAAATTTATAGTGGTGAGTAACAAATTCTGAAAGAAAATTTTTCTTGATGCTAAAATTACATTTTAGCATCAAGAAAATTTTTTAAAAATAAGAGGTTCATTTATAAATTTAACTTTATTTATTGAAAAGGAATTTTTTGAATTCTTTGAAAATTTAGTAAATTAGTAAATTATGTTGGATTACGTTCAATCGGATTATTTGTATATCCTACATATTAAAGAGTTAAATTGTATTTTTAATTGTACTATTTTTTTCGAGGGCTGCATCGTTTAATCGTTGATTTAAATCTGACTATTTCACTGCAAATAAGAACGTGTATCATTTATATTTTTTTAAAAATATGATGAATAGACTGACTGATATGTACAAATATGTTATTTTATTATATTTTAGCAAATTACTTTAAATATAAGATATTCATTTACGAATTCAAATTTCTTAATTAGAAAATGATATTTTAATAATTCATTAAATTCTCAGTTGTTGCTTAATTAGGTATTTATTAAATTATTATGTCATGAAAATGTATGAGTTTGAATAATCATATGCTTTTTGCAAAGTTAAAATGTGAAAAGTTCATTTAAGCATAACGTGTTGTTTGTTTTAATTGTTCTAATTCCTTTTTCTAACTACAGATTATCTGTCAAATATTCATTTTATTTTTCTAATCAATTCTAATTAGTAATACCGGTTAATTATAATTTTTAAATTCAGTGTTCAACCAAAAGCTACTAATTATGTTTAAAAATTTGCTTCATTATTTCTATGCTTCTCAGAGTAGCGCAATAATTCATGGACTTCATTTTGATATTACTACATTGATCTAGAGTACAAAGTCGGACCACAAATGTAGGCGCACATACTTTAGTTCTACATTATATTTTGTCTGAGATTTGACAAAATAGGCTGATCATATACAGCTGTGGCATGTGTAGAATAATGCTACGGCTTTAAAACCATTAGAAAATGATGAATTACATATCTCACTTTGCTTTAAATAAGCAGAAATCTATATACCTTTAGAATTTGTGTTTTATTTAATCGACAATGCGAGAAGCAATAATGCAGTTCTTATGTAAGTATCTCTAAAATTATTTTAAATTGATTATTGAATTAGAGAAAATTTTGAAGAAATTACTAGCATAAAAATGTCATAATTTTTATATTTATTTTTATTTTTTGGTTATTAGCGGAAATAACCAAAAATATTTGCGGAGATATTGATAATACGAATTTGTCAAATTACAATCAAGGATTTTTTTTAAATAAGAGGTTCATTTATAAATTTAATTTTCTTCATTAAAAAGGAATTTTTTGAATTCTTTGAAAATTTAGTGAATTGTGTTGGATTACGTTTAATCGAATTGTATGTACATCCTACTTATTAAAGAGTTAAATTGTATTTTTTAAATTATACTATTTTATTTTAATCGATAAAGTTATATGAGATACAGTATAATATTAATAACATAATACAAATTTATAATACATATTTATAATACAAATTAATATTTTGCATAGACGATCTGACATTAAAGATTTTATTTTTAACAATAAATTTAGCTCCTCAAATGATACTAAAATTACTATTTATTGGATTACTTTCGGGCAGTAACTTTTTTGTTCCATTTCGTTGTTTGTATTCTCAGCTTTTCTACTTTTCATTTATCTAAAAGAAACACAAAACATTAAAATAATATTTTAAGCGATATTTGCTAGTTACCGTAGCTGACCAGTCTATATAAAATCAACAATGTCTAAAGATCGCTGATTATTTGAGTTTTGTTTTCATCAAGTATGCTGTAGCAGTTTTTCTTCATGATGGTCTTTGCGACGAAATTCATACACTATTTTATGCGATTATATGATTATTTTTATTTTAATTGAACAAACATTTTTTCATTTGCAATATATTATCAATATTCATAAATAGAGCTTTGGTGATGTTTAGAAGCCTCAGCGAATTTTATGCATTTTTAAAAACTGAGGCACCGAATTTATACACATTACATTTAATTACACTTTATACTCGTTTTCTCGTTGAAGTGTGAGTTAGCGTGGTTATCTACTTGATATAAATTTGTAAATGTCTAAAGATCGCTGATCATTTTTGTTTCGTATTTACGCAATTTGTATATTTGCATAAGTGACAGATGGTTTTTTGTTCAATCAATAAGTGTCACACATATTTTTGTTGTTCAATTAATGACACAGAGATTTTACTGTTCATTATCTAACCGGAATACGCTAACCGGAAAAAGGCTAAAACCTGTAATGATTTTTTAAATTCTTATTCGGGAAGCTAAACCAGGGATAGCACGAGTGCTGTCTGTTAAGTTACCTTCCACATGTATGTTTTAGATGTTAGGCTAAACATCCGGTGGAGGAGCGTGAGCCTATCAAATTCCTTTCTGGGATTTACTAATGGTAGAGTAAGTCGAAGTTGTGTCGCTACATAGGCCACACCGATGGGTCTACCCTGTAGGTATGAGTAGACTAAGGCCAAAATACTCCATTGGGTCTAGGCGTCTGTGTTAATACGGCGCATCCCAGTCAAGCATTCCGAAGTAGTTTTTTAAAAAGCATTACAGGTTTAGCCTTTTTACTGTTAGTGTTGTAAATAAAAGTTATTGCATAATATTCAAAACTAAATTATTTTTAAATGGTTGCTAATTATCCATTATTGATAAATAATTATTGGATCCGGATCAAAGAAAAGAGGAAATTATTTTTGATATTTCGCTAACTTCTGTTAGCATCTTCAGAAAAATACATTGCCTTTTATCAATGCTTTATATAAATAAAACATTTATAAGTGTAATTATAAACATTTATACATTAGCGAATGTAGCGAATTGTAGCTTCTTCTAGATTTAAAATAACTTAAAATTTTTAGATTTCGAAAAATTCTTACCAGATTATTGTTATTAAGGTTTTCATTTGTCTCTATTTATGATTCTTGTTAGCAATGAAAAAAATATGAAAACGTGATGCCAAATGAATGCCAATCTCCAGTTAAATTATAATAAAGGTCTCGTTGAGTAATTAAACTTTAGTATGTAAATTTAGTAGTTCTAACAGGTAGAATTTAGTTTAATCGTTATTTATATTCGTTTATTTATATTTTATTATTGAAAGTGTCTATTTAGTAATTTTTACAAATCACTGTCAAACTTTTTCAAGTCAACAATATTAGAAGTTTTAATCGTTTCTTTGAAAAAAAAGTGATTTTTAAAAAAAAAGTGAAAAAAAAAACAATTTTCTTTGAAAATTGTTTTTGGACAGTCACTTATCTAATCGTTTGGAGGTATCAAGTGTTCAAGATTACGTTGTCTCACGGTATTCGAAGCAAGCAAAAGATTTAAACGGTCACTTATTATTCTGAAGATGTTATCAGTTCAAGATGGTATGTTGCAACAATATATTTGAATAGTCATCCTTTGGAGATATAAGCCGTTCAAATGTAACATTTTTGACAATTTATTTGGAGAGTCACTTATCTAATTGTTTGGGGATAACGGTTCAAGATGACGTTGCCTCACGGTATTTGAAGCCGGCAAGGGTTGGGAACGGTCACTTTTTCTTTTAAGATGTTAACAGTTCAAGATGGTACGTTGCAACAATATATTTAAATAGTCATCCTTTGGAGATGTAAACCGTTCAAATATGACATTTTTGACAATTTATTTGGAGAGTCACTTATCTTATCGTTTGGAGATATTTGTTTAAGATGACGTTGCCTAACGGTATTTGAAGCCAGCAAGGGATTTAAACGGTCACTTTTCCTTTTGAGACATTAGCTGTTCAAGATGGTACGTTGCACAAGGTATTTAAACGGTCACTTTTCCTTTTAAGATGTTAACAGTTCAAGATGTTACGTTGCAACAATATATTTGAATAGTCATCTCTTGGAGATGTAAACCGTTCAAATGTGACATTTTTGACAATTTATTTGGAGAGTCACATATCTAATCGTTTGGAGATATTTGTTCAAGATGACGTTGCCTAACGGTATTTGAAGCCGGCAAGGGTTGGGAACGGTCACTTTTCCTTTCAAGATGTTAACAGTTCAAGATGGTACGTTGCAACAATATATTTGAATAGTCATCCTTTGGAGATGTAAACCGTTCAAATGTGACATTTTTGACAATTTATTTGAATAGTCACTTATCTAATCGTTTGGAGATATTTGTTCAAGATGAGGTTGCCTAACGGTATTTGAAGCCGGCAAGGGTTGGGAACGGTCTTGCTTTTTATTTTCTACTTAGTGGATTACAATGTATGTTTGTTATTTTAGTGTATTTTCAAAAGCGATATACATTTATTGTTCTTATACTTTGTAAATAAAGAAAGTTAATTATTTTGTTCCTGTAAATTGAAATGTAACTTTAAACAGCATTAAGGAATTATATGAATTTTAAAGATTTCTTGTATAATTTATTTAATAATTGAATAAATTTGCTTTTAACCTCATCACGCGTGCATTCAAAATATTTGTTTAATTTTCTTCATCTATTTATTATTTGTTTGAATAATGACAAGGTAAAAACATTTGATATTTTAATTTCATGTTACCGTCTGTAAAAAATCTAATTTGTAATTAAATAGAAAACCAAACAATTGCACTAAAAAATAAAATTATGCTTATTATTTAGGTGAATTGTGGAATTTGAAACTCTAAATACGGGTTGAATTATTTAGGAATTATTTAAAATGGATTTCAATTTTCCAAAAACTAGAAATTATTATAAGTGTATCATTTTTTGAATTTCATGATTTGTAGTTTTAAGTGATTTTTGTAAATTGATAGATTTATTAATTCCCAACAATTAATTAATTGTTATGAAATTGTTATGAAAATTATAAAAATTATTAAATTATAAAAATTACTAAATTATAAAAATTACTCAATGACATACGATATTCATTTTAGTTATAAATGCTAAAACTTTTCAAATCTATTTTTTTCAATATATGAATACTGAATACCATATTAATCATGCATGTTGATATCACTAAAATACCAAATACTTTAACGATAACTTAATCTTACGTTCAAATATAATAAAATTAAGTAATTAGAACTTTATTGTTGCGAACAATTAACTCTTGATCAATTAAGCACTTGATAGTGTGATCAAGTTGAATATCCTAGTAAATTCGTTTTTATATTTTAAAATCGTTTTACAGTACACATTTAACTTTTTATAAAACACAAACGTTTTGTGTCTTATAAAATACCTTCGATGTGCTATTCATTAATTTGTTTGCTGGTACAATGTCGATTTTTCTTAAACCAAAAATATTAAACAAAGATTTATAATTATGTTTTCCAGCGATATTTATCGATATTCGTTACTGACCCTCATTTATTACTAATGTCAAATTCCAATTAGTTTTTATTTCCAATGTGAGTGGTAGAAATGTAAATGTGTAATTTATATTCTTAACTACAGACAAGAGAATTCTTATTTATAATTTACAAGAAACATTTATTTTTAACACATTATAATTTACTGTATTATGATATTTGTCTCACTGAGAGCAAAGTCGAATGCTTTCAGAATTCCAGTCGTACTTCACACCTGTGACTTCATTGTCCTAGAATAGAAGTGAGGAATTGTCGAGACTCGCCGATTAAGTTAAGTCGTATTCTTTCTAAGTAAGCAGTGATATAAATTTGCGTAAATAAAACATTGTAAAATACATATTCTAACTATTCTAGAAACAAACCAGTTCCTCACAGTGTACGGAATATCTGATTCCAAACATTATATTAGTATTTGTGCATAATATTGTGGCTTTCAAAATTCACTGTATTTATACATAAATATTAAAAAATAGGATGTAAATTGTGCTTGCGTATCTATATTTCGCTTCTCCCTAAAAATTAGCAGAAATTTAAGTTAAGAGTAAGATAATGTATCACATGAAGAGTACATAACAAGGTAAATGTCATATTAATATAATATGAGTTTTTGCTCTAATATGTAATTATTTATATATATAAATTAGCCATTGATTAATTTATCTCTATATTCTTATTGTTTGCTTCATACGGTTATCATCTCTCGAGTACAATTAAAAAATAATGCTTACCAATACACAGAGTATTTTAAATAAAAATTATAAAAAATATAAATTATATTCTGAATGAACTAGGCAGGCGATTGAGCAGGAGTACCGACAATCGACGATCGACGTCCGTTCTATTCCAAAGACTATCTGTGGCCTTCAATGAGGCAATGTAGCATGTATAGAGGAGAGCATGCTGAATTGATATCCCTTGAAATATTTCTTTTTGCGGAATTTATTATGATAGTTTATTAAAAAAATATATATTTGTAAATAATTCATTATATATCTAAATTCCTTAGCACTCACACCGTCTTACACTTTTGTAGTAACTAATCACGTAAGTTATACAGTTCAATAAAGTAAGTTATTACTGTTCAATACAGTAACTCTGTATTCATATTGTTTAAAATAGGGTATTGCATGGTAGTAAAATAAATTAAAAAGTGTTTAGAACAAACAAATAATAAATAAATTTTAAAATGCGTTTTTTATTGTAATTTGTTTTTTACTTTTTTAACAGGAGATATCATTGTTAATTTGATCACTTTTTGTTATTGGCAGTAAAACAGCTTCGTAAATTAGCTGACATTTTTAAATATTCGTTGAAGCAGACCATGACGATAGACCAAGTTGATATATGCGTATGATTTTGCAAATACCGAATAATAAATTGCTAATAACAGCTATATGACATAAATTATCAAAAAAGGACATGCAAAAATACAACTTTCTTAAGATATTTACTATTGTCTGAAAAATATTTCGATGCTTTTTATTATTTCACAAAGTACATACTGATTTCATTTGACACCTGTATACAGTCCTATTGTCATTTATTATCATTTGATATAATTTACATAGAATTGGACAATCACAAATGTACTAGAGATTGTATTTGCAGTGCAAATATTTCAATGCCTGCCTTTCTAAAAAAGCAATTTAGAAAAATGAAGTATAGGAATTTTTCAAGTATTACATTGGAAATCCAAATATATAATATACAGGAAGAAAAAGATCTGGAGCAAAAATTGCTGACATCAGCAGAATATTTACAGTTTTCGATAAGGTAAAAACTTCTTTTGATACGTGCTTTAAAAACGTTAAACTCACATTTAATTAAAAGTATAATAAATATATACCAAAAAGATATTTCATAATTTTTGAAAGTAGTAAAACTTACCGATTAAGAAGAAACGATTGCTGATTCAGGTTATGGGCGAGAGCCAATGTTGTGTGAATAATACAATTGTTTAAAGTATCTTTGACTTCATTTCTTGAATTCGATGTTTACAAAATTTTAAACCAAAGTCCAAGTCAGTTGCTTTCTTATTTATAAGGATTACGTAAATTTACTGCAAGTAGATATCAAATATTAAATATGTAATTAAAATATTAAATTTAAAATATTAATATTAACTATTTTTGTATCTAAATGCCATTCCCAGAAAAAAGAAATTGAATATTTCTTCGATATTTCGATAATATATTAATATTAACGTATTGTATTAAAATATTATATTACAGTATTATATTAAAGTATTATATTACAGTATTATTTTAAAGTATTATGTAATTTCGATATGAAATAACAAAATATTATACTTTATATATTAAATATTAAATATGTAATTAAAATATCAAATTTAAAATATTAATATTAAAGTATTGTATTGAAATATTTAATTACAGTATATATTAAAGTATTATATCACAGTATTCTATTGAAGTATTATGTAATTTAGATATCAAATAATAAAATATTATACTTTAGATATCAAATATTAAATATGAAATTAAAATATTAAATTTAAAATATTAATATAACGTATTGTATTAAAATATTATATTACAGTATTATATTAAAGTATTATGTAATTTAGATATCAAATAATAAAATATTATACTTTAGATATCAAATATTAAATATGTAATTTGTAATAGCTTAGATTTATATATTATTTAAATTTGAAAATATTAATTTATATAAATCAAAAGGTAATTAATACAGTAATAAACTTTAAAATAAAATTTAACATCCCACCCACTTTACCCATTCCGGGAATTGGGAAATGTATCAATAATTTAGAGAAATAGAAACTGTTTATATTTTAGAAATTTTAAGATTTATGCAAATGTGTATTTCCAGTGTATTGTATTTTAAAATCGGGTATATATCCTTATTGAAGTTCACAATAATGAACTTGTGCAATAATGTTTAGCATCATAAACGTTTTATTTCTGATTAGGCGAGCAGCAGCTAGCTAAATATCAAATTAAATTAGCATTTTATTGATCTTGCACCAAAATTAAAAATTTAATAAATAAGAATCATTTTAACATATTAATTTTAAGCTTATTTCATTACATATGATTTATGAATGAAATATTAATCGATTCCAGATTGTGCCTGTGTCTTAACTTGCTTAATTTACATTTTAATTATATTAATTCTTCTGATTGTGGCACGATATTATCCTCACAGGTATTGTTCCTATTTTTGACATAGCAGGACGCTACTAATCAGTCTGGGTGGGTCTTATTAGCTACTAATCCAGACCATCATTTCACGTGATGACCCTTATTATCCGCGTATTACGTACACTGGTGATAATCAGCACCATCGAATCCGATCAGCACCAGTGTACGGACTAAGCAGATAATAATGGTCAAAACGTGAAATGTAGATCTGGATCAGCAGCTGATTAGTAGCGTCCTGCTGTATCAGGAATAGGAACAATATCTGTCAGGATAATATTGTGCCACAATCAGAAAACTTTTAGCTCACAGATGCAATTAAGTACAATTTAAATCATTCATTGCAAGTGGCAGCATGAAAATCAGTGATCCGGCTAGCGAATCATACAACTACGGTAGGTTTCTAGTAGATCGTTAGAATACGATCCACTACCAAAAGTAATATACAGAAATGTATATGTACACCACTGGAGCAGCCAGCCTAGTGGATGTAGCGTTGAATCGCGATACAGACGTCCTGAGTTCGAATCCGATCAGCACCAGTGTACGGATTAAGCAGATTATAAGGGTCGAAACGTGAAATGTATGTCTGGGTCAGCAGCTGATGAGATCCACCCAGGCTGATTAGTAGCGTGTTGTTGTATCAAGAATAGGAACAATACCTGTGAGGATAATATCGTGCCAAAATCAGGAAAATATCAGATCACAGAAGCAATCAAGTTATATTAATTTAAAGGATATTATGTAAACCTTTTTATATTACAGCACATCATTCAACAAATGACATATTAACCTTAGTTTTATTTTACAACTACCGGAACGAGTCACGGGAATCATCAAACAGGACGATTTATACAAAAAAGACGTAAAATAAATGTATACATTTGCGACAAAGAGCCCTAAGATGTACATGAGCGTTTCATCATTGAATCCAGTTGTTTCAAAATCATGTAGCTGCCTTAATTTTCTATTTAATTGAATAGAATAAGACTTACGATTAAATATTTTTAATATATTCTAATTAAATAAAATTTCTATTTTTATTATTAAAACAAATTAAAAAATATTTTAAATTTATGATAAAAATCATTTAAAAACAAAAAATTGTTGTTATTGCTGATTATAATATTTATATTTTATTTTAAATCATATAATAATATTTACAATATTTAGAATTTTGGAGCAGGATAGATAAAACACTATTTTTGATATTTCTCTAGCTGCTGCTAGAATCATCAGAAACAAAACTTTTCCTTATCTTGTAGCAGCAGCAAATGAAATATAAAAATAAATTAGTGTTTTATGAATCTGGTTTCAAAATTCCAAATAAAAAATAGATCAACACCAGTTATTTGTTATATTATTATAACTTATGTGATATTAATTAAAATACTTGAATAGCGGTCATATATATTTGAACCTCTTCAGAACTGTTGAATATTTAATTTACTTAGATTCATCGTATACACAATTTAGCAAAGAATATAAAAGACAAAAAAATATTATCCGTCTTATATTAATAATAAATAATGTTATTATATTTGGTCTCGGATGCACTTTCTCGATAAAAAAACTAGGGAAATAAATGCTGTAAACCAACCGTTTTTATACTTTAAAATACTAATATTGAACGTGTTATTCATTATAATAAATAATTTAATATTAATATTGAAAGTGTTGTACAATTTTATTGTAAATTTACGGAGCATCTAAACTTAAGAAAAATTTAACGGAATCAGTTAAAATAATAGCTGTTGAATTAAGAGTGGTATCGTAGCCAACAGTTAATCACGATTTTAGTCCCAGCGACCAATTAACTTGTCTAAAACAGTACGTCTGGTATACCTTTTTACAAAGTATTTTTTCATTTTATAAAGTAATGTAATATAAAAATTGTAACATAAAATAATTTCCGATTTGAATTTTAAGCAAAATATGATTTTACTATATTGGCACAACTAACAAATATTATCATAATTACTTTTAGATAATAAATTATAATATTTAATATTCATTATATATAATATTCATAGTATATTATAATATGATAATTTTAAAAATATGCATAAATTAGAACTCTGATACAATTACCAATTGTTTATTCGAATATAATCATCTTTAAAGCGTAAACTATAATTAATTATGTATTTATTATTTATACGTTTAACTACAAGTTTTAGCATCAACAAGTTATAAATTGTAAGATGATATAATTGAGATATTAAGTTATTCAAACACAGTAATCGTACTGAATTTTGTTCAAAATTCAGTACTTGTTCTTGAATTCAGTACTTGAATTTGTTCAAAATTCAGTAATTTTGTTCAAAATTCAGTACCCATTTATGTGAATCACATATATACATAATATACAAAATATGATTTTACTATATCGGCAAAACTAATACAAATTGGTATAATTACTTTTAGATAATAAAATATTATAAATTATATTATAATGTCATAATAATATATTGTAATATAAAACGCTTAGAACGCTGAAACAAATATCAATTTATTATTCAATATAATCATATTTAATAAGTTTAGATTAATAAAATATTAAATTCTATATTCGATATTAAATATTAAATTATATTTAATAAGACTTTACTGGTAAAATAAAGTTTTGTAAAGAAGAAATAAAAAATATTTTAGATTTTTACGAATTTGAGCTTTATGCATTACCAAATAGCAGTTCCTCGATGAAGCATTTTTAATTAGATTTTAAAATATGAATTTTAAATATAATTCTTATCAGATTTTGCAAAGCATATTACTACACAGAACGAGGAAATACATTGAAGAATAAATATATATATTATTATTCGATCGGTAACTAATCTTGTCACCATGAATTTTATTTATAAGCTATTTTTCTCTCTCGTAAAACTAAAGTAGTGCACTTAGCGACACTCTTTACTTTAATTTACCGAGATAATAGTACTTTTTGGTTTGGCTAAAAGCCTCCTCGAGCCTCTATGTAACCTTAATGGAAATGATATTCACTAGTGAATAAGCAATATAGGAATACTTCATGCTGGTCAATGTCCTTGATTTTATACTTCACAAATTATTGAAGCTGCAATTTTCATTAGCAAATTGTCATGTTTTCTCAATTGTGAGTATAATAAACATATAATAAGTAAGGGTTATCAACCCCCGATTCAGAATTTTCCGGTACAACAGCTGCTATATGTAATTTCATAATTCCACTATTTATTTTGCCACACTTCAGTCCAAATAATTGGACGGTGGATTGTTTTCATAATCAAATAACTATAATAATATACACAATAAGTTATGATCAGAAACTGTATTGATTTCATTATTCCACTGATCTTGATACCAATAAAAGCGTTCTCCTACATGGAATGTTATTATTACAGAGTATCAATTGAATGCATCATTTTTCTTTTCGGCAACTGTAGCAGTGAACTGATAATTAAAATTTGACATTTGCCAAATGTCGAATTTATTTTCAAAAATAATATTTTCAAAACGAACATCCGCGACACATTAAGATAGCGATTATTGAGTCAAATCGCAGGGAATGCTATTAAGTGAATTAAGTTTTCTTGTTTAATATAGCGTAAATATGCAATATAGGAAGTGAGACGTATCAAAGAGCAGTTAAAATATACATTGACATACAATTAAGTGGGCATCTCTGCAGGATCTGGTGTTAAGGTAATTATTTGATAATTGATATAACACGTTATTTGCTTCGGAACATGCAAAGTTTTATTACGCTATAAATTCTAATGATTTTAAAAATTCTATTATTTTTAATTGTGGCGTGTATCAAACAAGAAGAGAGAAAATAAAATTATATATTTCACAAATTTTGACATAATAATATGTTTTAATTTTTAAATATTTAACAACCTAATTTTATTAATTACTAACATAGGAGATATTGTGTACTAAAACAATCTTTTTTCACAAAAGCCGAAACCTAGATGATCATTTTCTGTGCGCATCAACTCACCGCCGGTAATGTATTATTTAAAAATAACAAAGAAAATATAAAAAAAGTGGCATTTTTATAACTTTAATAAAAGTTATTACTGTGAGCTTACTGAAATCGCTGTGAGAAATCACTAGTTATCAGAAATCACTGCGAGCTTACACCAATAGCTTACAGGTGTAAGCAAATTTTGTAGATATGTAGATGAATGTTCGATTTAAAATAAAATTGATAAAAAATGTATTAAAATCAATTGAAATTCAATTTACATAAACGCTCTGTTACCTTCTTTATTACTTGTCTATTTCTTAATTAGATTAACTTATTTTAAAGACATAGGAATATCGTTCATTTGTTCTTTCAATATGAAATCAATTGTTTGCTTACCATTTTCTCATTCTCGATTTAAATTCGAAATAAAAAACGTTCTATTATTCCAGGTGATTCGTCGATCTTCCATAATTAACATTTAAAATTATTTGCCAATTATGTAAAATATTTTTAGAGTAGAGACACCAATAGCAGAACCAATAAATGCAAATTAATTTTCGATTTAAAATAATTTGGTAAAACGAAAATACTTGCTTTGATAAAAAAATGTGTAAAGCAGATAAATATTAACTGTTAGCTACTATGCAAGATAATTCTTATGTAACTATGAATGTTACCGCTCACTCCACAAAACCATTAAAATACAAATAATATGAATTAGTATCAAAAGCGTATTAACATTAAATTAAAATGAGTAATATTAACATCCGTTCATTTAATTAATTCGTGAGGAATCCGTCTGATTTACGCCTACTGATATAAAAGATATTTAATGAATCCAATGTTTGACTGATAGCTTAGTGCATTACAAGAATTAAAACAAGAACATAAATAAGACATATAATGTAGTAAATGATGTGTAAGCCTATCAATTTAAAGTTTAAATTGAAATAAATAAGATCACTTAACTTAGACAACATATTCTGTACTATAAATAAATCTAAAAATGTATATATCTTTAAAACTTTAACTTATGATTTTTATGAAACGATTAATAGATAATATACAATGTATTAGATGAAATATTGAAACTTATTATGAGGAGCTACTACATTATCAGGTTTCAGCCCATAGCCGTGGATTCGAATATATGCTTATATATTTGTCACCGCTGCTTTAAAAGTTTTTAATTGAGACAAATATCTTAGTTTAAACACAGAGCATATTATTTACTATACATCAATTTAGATATTTCAGACTCATATTTCGACTGCTAGCAACAACACCTTCTCATTTTTAAAATATGACAGCAATTCAAAGAATATCATATCAAAAAGTTATTCAAATTTCCTACAATGAAGCCGTGAAATCTTCACATAATGATTATGCGACTCACTTGAATGCATATACAACAAATTCAATAAATCAGATCACTTAACTGAATTTTTTGTATTATGTATAAATCTAAAAATGTTAATACTTTAATTCTTAATAAATATAGCTAAGAATTATTATTGTTTTTAGTCAAATCAATTTGTTGTATAAAATATAATATATTTTTATAATATATTATATAATATAATATATTTTATAATATACACCATAAAACAATGTTATGTGTATAATATACACATTACAATTTTAAAATTTTTATATATTACAATATTTATTTATTATTATTTATAAATATTTATTTATTATTATTTATTTAATATTCTTATATATTAATTTAAAATATTTATGTGCATTCTTGTTTATATTTCTACTCCTAAGATTAATTTGAATTTATTCCAGAATCTTTCGTCTGTTGTAATCTGTTGTAATCTGTTGTAATCTGATTATCTAATATAAGGTATATAAGATATATTATATATAAGGTATATAAGATATTATCTAATATAATATCTAATCTGATTATCTAATATATTATCTAATATAATATATTGTAATCTGATTATATAATCTAATATAATTACAAAACCGTATATTAGGTTTTGAAAAACCTAATATAAAGAGCTAATAAGCTTCAGTTTCATAATTGTACATGTTGCCAAAAAGCCGTAGTTCGATTACATGTAAAGATTGTCGTCACACATAAGATGACTGGGAATACGTAGCAACTTTGAATATTGCGAGAATAATTCGGTTCTATTTCTTGATCTGATGAGGATATATAGAATGCTGCCTGGTGTTTATGCCTCTTCATGAGGAAAACATAGTGATATATATATATATATATATATATATATATATATATATATATATATATATATATATATATATATATATATATATATATATATATATATATATATATATATATATATAATATATATATATATATATATATA